>WEIT01006996.1:0-19689 GCA_013389985.1 Dryoscopus gambensis | reverse complement strand
CCGCAGCCGCTCCGCAGCCGCGCAGCCTCCCCCGCGCACCGCTCCGCACCGAGCGCGGCGCTTGGGGCGATTTCCCGGCCGAGGGGGTATCCTCCTTTTTCCCCCCCCTTACAAAAGAAAACACCAAACTTGGGGGAAGATAAAGCCGCGGCTCTTTCCCCCGCTCCGCACCCAACCTGTCCCCGCGCTCGCAGCTTCGCCCTCCGCGCTCAGGCTCTCGTCCCGTCACGGTTTTGTTCCCATCCCTTCCCCGCTCTCTGTTGCGCCAACACTTTTAATTTCGGGTCTTTCCTCTGTTTGGCTTTTTTTTTTCCCCCCTCCCCTTTCCTCACCCCCCCTAATCCGCACCGTTCATTTCCCCGGAGTCAATTTGCTCAAATGAGGGTGATACACCACATCATAGCCGAGATAATTTCGGTTCGCATCTCGGAAAATTGCTCTAATTATTGATGTTAAACTCAGGGAAATTAAAAGAAGGCGCTTCTCCTTCATCTCCTGATTTTAAGCTCTAATTTGTTGAAATCGAGTTGTCATCACAATTCCAATCACTGCCGTTAATAGTAAAAGTGTTCTAATAGAGCCAGAATTCGCACAACCCATGCTATTAGATAATTAAGAAAGATGTTAGAAAGACAAGTGCTAATCCTTGGGCACACGGACAGCGCTTCCATCTGATCCAGCAGGTAGAACAAATTAATTACCCGAATCAATTAGTCCTAAAAGTACAGTTCTCAGGGAAGTGCAAGCCATGCCTTCCATATGGATGAGCTGGTAAATGGTAAATAGATGAGGAAAAAGCTTTAAAAGAATACAAACGGCAGCCGTGGGGCTTTGGCGGGGGCGCGGCCCGCGAGTTTCCAGCGGTGCCGGCTCTTCCCCGCCAGGCCGGGCGCAGCCTCGGGGGCGGGGGACAGAGGTGGCTCCTTCGGCAGCTGCCAAAATTGGGGAGGGGGCGGGCAGAGAGCTCCCCGTGCCGCCAGGAAAAGCCGCGGGAGCGCTTTGCGCCCCGTTCCAGCCACACCCACACTTTGTTTTATGCCGCGCACGGGCAGCCCTCACGCTCTTCGGCAGCGTATATTTATTTATATTAAATATACGAGCATTTTTATCTTTATTTTGTGCGTTATATTTGTATTTATATCGTGCGTTCTATTCTTATATATATTGTGTAATTATAGCTATATATTTACACACGCAGATCCTCGCCTGCCGAGTATGGGTCAGCTTACCCCAGTGCAGGAAAGCAGGAGGAGCCCCCCCAGGAGTGGGGGAAAAGCTCTCCTCTCCCTCCTGTCCTCGCCTCTCCCTCTTTTTCCCTAAAAAAATTTTTAAAAAATTAAATAAATAGATGAATGAATAAATAAATAGATAAACAAATAAATAGATAAATAAACAAATAGATAAATAAATAAATAGATAAATAAATAAATAGGTAGGTAAATAAATAGGTAAAAAGAAACAAATAGATAGACGCAATAATTCTGTTGCGGCGGCCCCTCCTGAAATGACCATTAGGAGTTTTTGGCTGGAGGATTTAAAAATCCAACTTTCTCTGATGGAGCCGATGAGCCAATGAATTAAGGGTGATGAAAAGGGGCTGGTGCCCCCCTGTTAATGAGGAGTGTCTAAGCTGCTTCAGGGGCCATTTCATCAGCTGAGATGGCTCTGCCGGGGGGGGGCTGGGGCCTTACCCGGCCCTTGGCGGGGTAAATGTGGGTATTTAAGGCAGAGCTGGAAGATTAAAGCTCTGTCACTTCAGCCAGGCTGGGTCACAGCGCCGGGACTCAGGCAAGAACACGGCCAGGGACCGATTTTTGGAGTTCCTCTTTATTTAGCGCACAGATAAATGAAGCAGAGGGAGAAGGGGCTGTGTCTTGGCGTTAATTCGCAGCAAAACTCGCCCCCAAACCG
Organism: Dryoscopus gambensis; assembly: GCA_013389985.1. Taxonomy (NCBI): domain Eukaryota; kingdom Metazoa; phylum Chordata; class Aves; order Passeriformes; family Malaconotidae; genus Dryoscopus; species Dryoscopus gambensis. The sequence goes on along the minus strand of WEIT01006996.1, from coordinate 17,778 downwards.
TGCAGTGGCACTTCAGGCACGGCAGCCTCTCCCTGCTGCCAGTTTGGGGCAGGAGCTGAGGGGATAAAGCCCATCTGTGGAGCAGGGACAGCAAGGCAACCCCAGAAAGGGGGGACCTCTCCACTGCAGTCCTCACACCCAGGGATTTTTCAAAATTTAACATTTCGCAGCTCTTTGTGACGGAAATGGGGTGCCAGGGGTGGCTGGCAGGGTCCCTCCTTGCCCCAAAAGGCTTTCACCTCTTTCTCCCCTTTTGTCCCTCTCCTGCAGGTCCCTGGTGTGACGGGGAGCCAGGATTATGGATCTCACCCAGGTAAACACTCGCAGCCGTGCCCAGGAGCAGCCCCCGGATGCTGGATCAGCCCTTTCTGCAGGCTGGACAGACACACGGACACGAGCAGAGGGTTGTCCCTCCACGCCCCGCTCCTTTGGCTGCCCAGCTCCGGGAGAGCGGGCCCTGCGGAGGCGGCCCCACGGCAGAAGCTGCCCCTGGGCTGGGCAGAGGCTGAGCTCCTGCTGGGCTGAGGGCACACCCGGGAGGGAAAAGCGGAGGATCGGGATCAGGGCGAGGTGGGAGAAGCTGCAGCTTGGGCTGTTTGACTCCCTGGGTGTTTCCCGCCCCGGCTGGGAGGAACCACAGGGGAGGACCAGAACTGTCCCTTTTTCCATCCCCCCGAACACCTCGGGGGACTCTCAATCTCAGCCTGGCAACCCAAACACCTCCGAGCTCGTGACTGACGCCCAACCACAGCCACGCTGCTGCGGAGCTTGTCTCACGCTCCTTCAGCAAAATAAAAATGATTTCTCCAGGCTGCAAGAGCTTTATAAACTTGCTGGGAGCGATGCACCCCCCGTTTCTGATTTAATCCCACACATGCTTTGCTTAGCTAAACACCAGCCATCATCAATTGCACACTTAAGATCGTTTGAAGATATCACAGGGAGAATTTTTGCCCAGGAAAACAGAAATGTATTTGACTTTAAACCTCGGGGGTCACTTGGAAGGTCAGCACAGCTACACCGATGCTGGCAGCTTTATTTCAGTGTGCTGCATTAGGGATAAATTTGGTGTGGTTTAAAAATACAGGCACTTACCTCGCCGTGCCTCTTGAGGAGGTAAGGTAGCTCGGGAGCCTGGCCTTTTCATGCCTTTCAAGACCAATCCACTCCAAAAGGAAGGGTTAAATTAAAAACAGACAGCCTTGATGGGCTCAAAATGGGAGCCTGGCTGCAGCAGAGAGGGCTGAAGAGCCCGGGCTGAGTAGCCACACACGTAACACAGAGATGGGGCTTTTGAACACAAAGCTTGGCTTAATGGAGAATGTTCCTTGCACGATGCTTCAGGCTCAGCCACTTCCCATTCCGGAGTGCCTCTGCCACTGGGGAGAGGGAAAAACACTCCTGGCTCGCTGCAGCCCCTCTCCCCATCTTCCTCCTCTCTGCCTGTGCCTCAATCTGCCATTTCTCCACATGTTCAGGCCCAGATTTGGCTGGCACCCAGCTCTTCCCACCCTCTGGAAGATCCAGGAGTGGGATGGGTGTGTTGGTGGTGAGGGATTTTGTCAGTTCAGCTCAGCTGAGATGAAGTGGGACCCCCCGGAGAACCAGGCTGGATCTGCACTGGGAACTTTGCTGCCATTTCAGCATTGCCACGGAGCAGCAGCAGCTGAGCTCCGCGTGGGGCCCTTCCAGCTTGGGGTATTCGGTGGTTCTGGGGATATTTAATGCTGGAAAGGCTCTGTTCCGGCCTGGCAGCAGCTCAAGGAGAGCTCACAGGGTGGGTTTGGGGTTGTCTCAGGGCTGAGAGAGGGGAAATGGAGCTTCAAGGAGGAGTTTGCCTCCTTGAAGGAGGGTTGGTGGATCCACGCAGGTTTCCAAGGATCCTAACTCAACCACCCCTTGGCTTCTGCTGCCTCAACCCCTGTCATTCCCCAGCCTGGCACTGTCCTTCATTTGTGCTGAGAGGAAGGGAAGACAGGATGAGAACTAGAGGGGAAATCAGCCTGGTGATTTTCTCCCCAGGCAATGAACACTCGGGTTAAAAGCCAGCTCTGTGTAATTCCGGCGGGATCGCTGAACCTACCCAGAAGAGCACAGCAATTCCAGGGCTAAAGTGCCAGGTGAAAAGCACAGGGGGGTGGAAGTGCTGCTGATGGGAGAAGGTTTTGAGACAGGAAGGCACTTTTGAGGTTTCCATCCCACTGAGAACGGCAGGAATCTCGGGGATAAAAAGAGATGCGGCATCACTGACAGGCAAAACAAAACTGGAAGTGTAAAAAGACTGTAACTTCCTGACACAGCCCCCAAACTCAGCTACCCACGGGTGGGCTCAGCAGGTTCATTCCCAAACCCAGAATTTTATCTCTCTACTGAAAATTCGCTTCATTATCTGAGAACCCTGAGCATTTTCTCAAGGCAGAGGATGAAAGTGGCGACACTGACAGGTTTGATTGAAGCACTTCCCTTAAAACATGAACACTTTTTAATTGAGACCTTTTTAATTACCTCATATTTGCTTTCAGCTTCAGCAGGGTGATCTGGGCATTTCCAAAATACAGCAAGATCGTTCTCTCTCTCTTTTTCTCTATCTCTTTCCCTCTTTCTCTCTTTCTCTCTCTCTCTTTCTCTCTCTCTCTTTCTCTCTCTCTCTTTCTCTCTCTCTCTTTCTCTCTCTCTCTTTCTCTCTCTCTCTTTCTCTCTCTCTCTTTCTCTCTCTCTCTTTCTCTCTCTCTTTCCCTCTTTCTCTCTTTCTCACTCTTTCTCTATTTTTCTCTTTCTGNTTTCCCTCTTTCCCTCTTTCTCTCTTTCCCTCTTTCTCTATTTCTTATCTCTCTTTTTCTTTCTTTTCTCTTTTTTCTCTCTCTCTTTCTCTATTTCTTTTCTCTCTTTTTATTTCTTCTCTNTTTCTCTATTTCTTTTCTCTCTTTCTCTCTCTTTCTTTTCTCTTTTCTCTCTTTCTCTCTCTCTCTTTTCCTCTTTCCCTCTTTCTTTCCCTCTTTTTTTCTCTCTTTCCCTCTTTCTTTCTCTCTTTCTCTCTTTCTTTTCCTTTCTCTCCAGAATGAGTCAGAATTTGGGAGGGAGGCTCAGAACTTTCCCTGGGACCTGCTTTCAATTATTCTCCTCTCCATTTGGTTCCTTATCACCTCCTCCTCCTCCTCGTGTGCCCAACCCTTGGGCCCTGCCAGCTCCCTCGGGGCAGGGGTGATTATTTCACCCAGGACCATCTGTACTTTGGGATCTGGGCTAATCCTCTGCTCTCAAAAAAATCCATTCCTGCTGCCGTGGTCCCGCTTTGTTGTTGCCTTTAGCACATTAATGCTCCGTGGTTGGCTTTCATTCCAGCTGTGGAACCATCAGCTGCACAGCCCCACCTTCTGATTCACTCTTTTTGCACTCACGGCTCGGGACCTCCCTTGTTTCCCCGATTTCGTGGTGTCTGGGCCGCGAACATCCTCGCTTTTAACCTCTGGGGCGGGATAATCCTCCTTTTCCCTTTCTTGTCCACTCAACCTTTATTTTATTCCCATTGTTTTCCTCCTGTTCTCTGTGGCTTCCCTCTGATTATTTGCCACGCTCCAGGCTCCTCCTGGGAGCCCCATGTGCCTTTTCCACTCAGAGAAACCCTTGGAATACACAATGTCCCCAGTCTGGAGTAAGTGAGGAGTAACTCACACAAAACCCACTGGAGCACCCAAACCTAAATGACACAGTGACACTTTTTCGATGCCACTTTTTGCTTTCCAGTATTAAAGTGTCTCTCTCTGAAGCCTTAAAAATAAAAAGCTGCCCTCCACGGTCAAAGGGAGCTTTGATGAGCCCCCAGCCTGACCCCACAACTCCTCTCAAACCCGGGTCCTGTGTTGAACACACAGAAAACATCCAACCCGTGCAATAAAAAACCACTTTTCTAAGCCTTTAAATTGTATTTGATGCATCACAACGAATATACAGAGGAAACGAGTGTTTGGAAACGGGGGAACGAGCACATTCATCTCCACATCTCTGCCAAGCTCTCATTTCTGGGTTTGCATTTTGAGCCTTTCCCTTGAAAATCCGCGGTCACTCACAAACCCAACGCTCAGCTTTTGTACCCGCGGCTCAGCCTTCAGTTAAAAGGTCAATTCCAGCGGAAAGCGGATTTTATAAATCACTTAAGACAAGCCTCGGTGCACTTGGCTCGGTTTTTCCTGCCGGTGGAAGCCCACGGGTTGTTACCTCACCTCGTGCACGCGATGGCGCGGCTCCCACCCGCGCGGCGCCGCGGCTCCGCGTTAAAAGGAGTTGCCCTCCGCGGCACCGCAATTAAACCTTGCTTTCTTTCATGCTCGCCCCCAAACAGGCTGCAAAACCAGTTTGCGAAAGAAGGGAGAAAAAGGTCACGTTTTTGATGATCAAAGGGAGAGATTGGTTCCATTACTTGCATTAGGCGGAGTTGGCTGCGCGGCGGCCTTCAGAATAAAGGCAGAAATGTACTTTAGAGAGATCTGAGTAACGCACTTTACTCGCAGCATTTCTGTATTATGTGGCTTCTTGACTGTTTCAGCTCCCTCTGTATCTGTGCACTTTATTTTAAGCGCTCCAGAAGTGGATGACAGGTCTGGGGGGGAAAAGGGGGAAAAAAAAAAGAGAGAGAGAGAGAGAATCAAGCCAGCATCTCACAAATGCATCTTCAAATAATGCTTCAAAAGTGGAAATCGCATTTGGAAATGGCATTTTGTCCATTGCCAGGGTATTCAAAGTGAAGGGATGGTGTCTAATGCTCAAAACACTTCCTCACATTGGTCAATATTAATTTTAAAGGGAAATATTCAAATGCTTTAGGTCATCTAAAAGGAGCAGTGATGCAGGTGGAGACCTCATAACAAATTAATAATGTTTACATGATTTTTCAAACCCATTTTCTGTAGTTCTACAATATTTGATTCAGCCCAGCTATTCCTGGTATTTGATTTTAATATGATTTTCTGCTCAAAAAAAAAACCCACGTGGGGCTTGTACATCCCTCCCTAAATCTGCTCTTTCCAGGAGCCAATTTCAGTCAAATTAATTGGATAATTAGCAGCCTCAAATACACATTTTCCCCAAATATTCCTGATGGAAGTGGCTGCATAGAAGGCTGGAAATCTCTGAAAATCACTGCAGTGAGTTCGGAATTTCCTTTAGAACGGGAGAAATGTGCTGGAAAATCACAGAGACCTAAAAACCTGCTGGTTCCTTACTGATGGGAGGAAATTTGGGGTTTTGACTGAACTTCCATCCATCTGGTATTTTTAATAACGGGGCTTCCTAGTTCATAAATGCGCTTTCTGCTCGTCAAAGTCGATGTCGGAGATGCTCAGTGCAGTGAAATCACCACGTTCAACAATGCAAAAAAAGGGGGTTCTGCCCAAAATTTGTTTCCTTTTGACTTTGGAGGGGCCCAGGCTTGGCCTTCAGGAGCTTTTGCAGAAGAGTTTGCCAGCGGTGATTGGAAAATAACGTGGAAAATGAAACTTCCAGGTCAAGGGCCACAAGCTGGGAGGCAGGAAAACAGCAAAAAGTATGGGAATCAACGAATCACAGAAAATGTTCTCCAAAATATTGAGGGATTTTAGGACTTCAGGAGCTTGGGCACCTTTCTCTCCCAAACAAGAGCTGTGCCCGCATTTCTGCCCGCCTGAGATCAGTCCTTGAGGCCCCAAAAAACCACCAAAAAAAGAAAAAAAAAGAGAGACTTTTCCAGTTTGTATCCTCCGGCAAGCGCAATTTCACTCCCAACACACATTAAATTCATTTAGCCTAGTGCATTTTTAATAGACATTATTCATCTATTACCTTAATGAGCCTGTGGTGAAAGCATATTGCCTCCCAATTTTCACAAAAGCAGTCGAACGCTGCTGCAGCTTCTCCCCCTTTCGCCTTCCAAGGCAGCAGCACGGAGGGGGGAAGGAAAAAAAGCCATAGAGACAGATAAGGTTTTTATTCTGTGTCACAACACTACATTAAGAATAAAACCTTCCACTTAAACACTTAAATGAAAACATCGAGAAACTAATTTACCATTTGTAACCACATGATTTAAGTAGGAGCAGCTTTAATTTTCTTCCCATTTTCCTCATATTCAATGTGAGCCCACATTAGATTTCACTGGCTCAAATCACAACACTTAAAGCCACTTTCATTTTCTTTTTGATTGAATAATTGAAATTCCTGTCACTGCCTGCACTTTACTGGCACACAAATTTTCTGTGTAAAGATAAATACTCTTTTTTCTCCCTTCGCTGGCTGTAGGCTTTTTTTTTTTGGCTTTTCTTTTTTTTTTTTTCCCCCCCAGTTTAATCTTAAAAGCAGGCAAGGTTTAGTTTATTGATGGTTCCATAAAATGGATCAGTACTCCATTCACCTATTTCGTGGAATTATACCGCTCCCATTAAGTGATTGTTTGGAGAAATTATGGAAAGCCATCTTCTCTAATTTAGCTGTCATCGCCGGGAGGTTGTTGCCATCCAATCCTAAAAGGACAGGAAGCCTGGTGCCTTCTCTGCTGCTCCCTCTGCCATCCATTAATGCCCCGAGCCTTGAGTTTTATTTAAGCATTTCTTTCAATTAGGGTAACAAGTTTTGGTAATGCTCCCTAACGAGTGACTCCAAGCCTCTTCCCAGCTCTGGGGATGGCGGTGCTGGGATCAGAAGGGCTTGGGAAAGGGAATTTCACAAATTCATGAAGGTTTCTGCATTGGTCTGGGGAGCAAAGAACCCTGCATGGGTTAATCAGATTAATTCTGATTAACAGCCTTTAGATTTGCACATCTTGGTGTCCCCGGGCTTCGGTTCCTCATAAATGAAGCATAAATATATATATTTCTATGTATTACACATAGAGAGATAGATAATAGATAATAGATGGATGATAGGTAGACAGAAATAGAGATTTAAGAACATCACAGGGGCTCTCTGCTTTCCCCCATCAGCCTCCCAGTTTAACTCAACACTTCTTCCTCTGAGGTGACACAAAACAATTTGGTGCTGCCCGAACCCTGCAGGCAGAGGCCTCCAGAAGGGGTTTAAGTGAATTTTTAATTCAGAAGGGGTTTAATAGAGGCTCGGGAGCTCCTTCTCCTGTTTAACTGAGAAGGGCCCCCGCACGCCCTGCACTTCCCACGCGGGACGGGACGGGTCTGACAGCCCAGCTCTGAAATTCCCTCCTCTGCTGCCCCAAAATCCCAGGGTTCTGAGCTGCTCTGTGCCAGCAGCGCCGTCCTGGCCTGGAGCTCCATCCCTCAGCACACAGCAGCACCTCCTCCTTCCTCAGGAGGAAATGTCAGGAGATTTTCCCAGTTCCCACTGACCTCACCCTCTCACCACAGCCCTGATGGCCCTGAGGTTTGTGCAGAGCTCTTTGGGAAGGGTTTGCGAGCTTCAGAAGGAGTTTCCAGGTTTTCCAGTGAGATCCTGTCTGGTTAAGTTTGTCTTAATCACCCTCAGGGCAAGCAATAAAGGCAGCTTTAATTTCCATGTAACACATGAACCCGTCCCACACGATGCAGAAGCCTTCCTGCCAGTGCTGACTACGCGTTTTCTGATGAAAAAAATACAAATTTACAAACAAAACCAAACTTCCAGGAGCAAATTAGCCCCAGCCAAGTCAGGTCTAGAAGTCAGGGACCCTGCTGTGAATGAGGCAACGCACCAGGCCAGCCCCAGCTTTTAATGCTGAAAGCTGCTCCAAGAACCAGAAGAAAATCATCTTTTCACGAGTGCCCCATCCCTTCCCCTCTAACTATTCACCCGGAGGACATTGTTAACATATAATAACCGGGCATGTCAGGATTAATTAAGCCACTCCTAATAAAGCAGATGCTGCTTTTGTGAGGCCGAAATGTGGGTGCAGGCACGGCCCGGCCCGGGCAGATATGATGCTAATTGAATCCTCGCTGGCAATTTTTCACCCCTAAATGCACAAGAAAGGGAGGAATCTTGGAGGCTCATCTGCTCAGCTCGGGCACAGGGAAAGGTTTTCAAGCCCAGAAAATGAGCAGCCTAATCCACGGGGACGTGCAGCAGGAGGGGCTCCCTGGGGAAATAAAGCAACGCCCCCCCAAAAAAAGCCCTGGGATGTTGAATATGGGTTGTGCCCTGTTGCCACCACGCCAGCAGGGATCAGGGACTTGGGTATTTTTGTTTAACTTTAAGGAAAACGAGCATTTCTGCAGCTTTTTCCTTGGCCAGAGGCTGGAGGTCCCACGGGAGGCAGCGGGAGGGTGTTGCAGGCTCCAGCAGCCCCTGGCAGCTTCAAGGAGGCTCTGCCAGCACAAATATTTCAAATAGCAGCAGCAGAAAGACTTAATCAGACCCTGGGCACCTGAATTAAAAGCTGCTGCTCTCACTGACAAACCCACACGTGGAACCTGCCCCTGAACCTCTCCCTTTTTCCTTTGTGAGGACGCTGGGAAGAGCAAAGCTCGGCTCCAAGCCCCGGTGTTCAAACCCACTCAGATGCTCCTGACGCAGCCTCTGACCACTGAGCAGAGCTGGAGGCAGCAAAAAAGCAGCGAATTTGGGGTGCTTGGGGACCCCAGGCTCTCCTTGACAGTGCCCAGCACTCCCTCCCTCATAAAAAAGAAGAGGAAAACCAAAGTTTTCAAATTTAAGTTTGCAAATCGCACCTCACCAAAGCGGAGGTGAGCACTCCCAGATTTCTTCATGGACTGACACCTCAATCCAGGGTTCAGCCTGCTGGGTTTATTTATTTTCTGGCTGACAGCCTCACCTTTCACCACTACTGCCACAAAGGAGGTGATTTCTCCACCCCGCAGTTCTCAATGAACAATTAAATCTCCCCCAGTACCCCTGCACTGAGAATGCCTTTTAAACGAAAATATTTTCCATTTGATTTTTTTTTAGCTGCTCAATGAAAATTGGGAAAAATAGGCTAATTACAGCTCTCCTAATTAAGCTCCTACAATAACCCCATAATTATGCCCGTATTTATCACCTTGGTGCCGGGCACTTTAACCTGTTGTGGTTTGTGATTAGTCAGGGGCTGTGAGAATTTGGCAGAATTTGAATTTAAAGTGTGCAAACAAACTCCGCGCTTATGAAACTGTAATTGGGGTAATTTAGGAGGGGTTTTGGTAATTTAGGAGGGGCTTTTATCAGCAGCAAGCCCAGGTCAGAGAGCTGGGCTGGGTTTAAGCGCACTCAAATGTGTTTTATTAAAGAGAAATCGCGGCGTCGCTGCTGAGCAGCACAAAAATGGCCTTTTTTTTCCCCCAAAAAAATGTTGGAGAAAGGGGGAAATGCAGGCAGAGCGAACTGCAGGAGATGCCAGCCCCTGTTTTAGGAGCGGAGCTGCAGCTGTGCTTTATTTTTGTGTGCTGGGGAGGATGCACAAGGTGCAGGAGCTCACGGAGCCGAGGGGAAGCACTTTCCTTCTCCTTTAATAGAGACACAAATGGGTTTACAAGGGAAAAAACCTCTCCCGGATTGATATTTGCTCAGTTCCATCCATGCTGACCGCCAGGGAGAAAAACCTCTTTCCTTTTGGAGCCTGAGGGACTGACGGATCCGTAGGAGCTGCTGGTTTTCCTGGGAAAAGCCAATTGCCAGCAGCTCCCTGGAGGGAGAGATCCCTCTGCAGAGAGACCCTTCCCTCCCCGGGCCCTGCCTCTGCAGGGAACCTGAGGGGTCCGAGGTGTAAACTGCAGAAAAAGGGGTTATTTCTGCTAAAATAGTCATATTTCACAAGCTCGGGGAGTTGGGGTTATAGGGGTGATTTGATTCCTCGAAGCAGGGCAAGATTTCAGCTCTCCTGGGGTGAAGAGTTGGAGAATTCTTCTTTCCCCAGGAGAAGAGAAAGGAACAGGGAGCTGCCCTTCCCCAGAGGAAACTCCCCACGCTGAAATCATCCCTTGCCTCCTCCAAGCACCCAGCAAGCCGGGCTTTGATTTCTGCATCCTTTGTGACCCTTTTCTTGCTGGAAAAATGAAATTAAATCTGCACAGCGAGAGAGCCAGCGGGGTCAAAGAAATGGTTTTTATACGAAGCAAACTCACCTCAGTGGAACTGGGGGGATCCTCAGTGTTGGAGGACAAACCATGGCACAGCCTGGGCTGGAAGGCGCCCACAGGGAGCAGCAAAGCCCAGCCCCAGCCCCAAATTCTAATTAAGCCCCACAGCCAAAGCCAGAGACTTGAGGAGGACCCAATCAGTGGCACGAGGTTTATTAATGGTGAAGAAGTTCGTGGTAAGAGATAAAAATTAAAGAAAACCAAGGGGGGGGAGTGTGACCTTTGCACCAAATCTTTATGGAAATACTGAGAAATTTATTAAATCTTGGCATTTTCTTGCTCTGAACCGAGGGGCACCCAGCACTTGTGAGGCCATTCAGAGCTGATTTATTTCTTGAGGCTGCAGAGACCACAAAATCAAGCCATTACAACCTTTTAAAAGCTTTCTTGCCACAAACTAAAAATATCCCTCGCTGACAGATGCAAGCTGTCAATAAGGAATTTAAGAACTCAGTATGGAGAGTGGAAAGAGTGCAAAGTCTTGATAAACATCTCAAATTGGGTCTTACTCAGTGGGAAACAAGTAGTTTATAGTGGTAATTGTAAAGGGCATTTTACATGGAATCAATTAAATGAAAATCTTTTAAACCCTTTTTAAAAAGAGACCTTTTTAAGTTAACAGGTGATTTTAATTGGAACCGTGGGACTTGCAGCCCAGGAGGTGGGTTGGGGGTTTTTTTGTGGAGGAGGGTTTTTTTTTTGGGGAAGCATTCAATATCGGGGAAAATCGATGCACTTCCATCAGCATCTGAACTCCCAGAGCCTTGCAAGTTGGGGAGTGAAGCTGAGCAAGAATCACAGTTTGCTTTGGTTTGTGAGGCTTTTCCCAGCAATTAAAGGTGTCTCCAGCACAGCTCCTTCGTGGTGAAAGGCACAGGAAAATTTATCAAGGAGAATTATTTTTAGTCAGGATCCTCTGCCATAACCTACGGTAAAACTTCTTCAGAGCTATTTTATGTTTAAATTTGTGTTCAAACCTCCCAGCCGCCGCAATCAAAAGCAGTAAAATTCCAAGAACTTTACTCACAAATTCCTTTTCTTGCTTTTTCACAGCCCTGAAGATGCTCTGCAGAATTACCAGGAGCAGGCAATGAGGGACAAATTGCTCGAGCACGAAGCCTTCCCTCAAAGGAAATGATATTTTGGCCATTGTCTCTTTGAGCTGGTGAATTCCTTCTCTCCCCAATGCTCTGCAATCCACCAAATCCAGCTCTCTCTGCCCTGCAAGGTGTGGTTTGGGAGCACCAGCTGCCCCCCTGGCAGGAGGTGAGGGAAAACCAGGGGCAGGAATAACACACAGGCCCCGGGTAAAGGCTTGGAGCTGGCTCCCCTACAGAATTCCAGAGGCAGAGATTTGCTGGGTTAAGCTGTGCATCCTTTACTCCCCAAAAATCAACTTCAGCCTTTGTGTCTCAGCTCTGGACATTCCGAGGGAAAACCCTGGTGTGCCTCATCCCAACAGCTGAGCTCAGGGGAGGAAGAAGAGGAAGAAAATCACAAAACCTGCATTTGCTTCCCAGCTTTGGGTGGAAAAACCCCCTCGGAGGAGCGCTGAGAAGCTCCCCAGGGGCTACAGAGAGGGAGGGAACAAGGAGAGCCTGGTGGGTCCGGCCACCATCACCCAGCAGCTTCTGTGGGATCTCTGCCTGCTCCTTAAAGCAGCCCAGCAGAGACATCCCGGTGCTGTCCCCAGCGAATAAAAATGTACGAGCCTCCAAAGGAAGCGTTGGAGCCTCCTGGGTGTGGGCAAAGAGCCTGGAGCGCTGGGCTGGGGGGATGTCAGGAGGAGCTCAAGGAGGCCCAGCAGCAAGGGATGAGCCCGGCACCTCCCCTGGGGTTCAGCCCTTCCCTCCCCGCCGGAGCTGCGGAGGCCAGAGGGGTTTTTCATTTTCTGGCAGTGTTTGGTGAAATAAATACAGGCAGGACTGCGAGTCCTTTACAAGCCTTTATTAAAAGTGATCAGCTTGGGTCGGGTGCCCGGCAGGCTGCGCACACCTCCGCTGCTCCCGGCTCCGACGTGGGGGAGGAGGAATTCGGCCTTGCCACTCACAGGGATAAAGCCGGGCCTGCTCTCCTCACAGGGGAGTGGCCAGGAAGGCAATTTCAACTCTTCATTGGAGAGGAGGTGCTCTCAGTCAACCCTTTTGTGGTTATGGAGACCAAAAACGAAACCCAAAAGCTGGTCAGGTGATGTTCTCCTTCCAACTGATCGTGTAATTGGGTTGATTTTTCTTAAAAAGTTTGTTGGCTCGTCTTTAACTTGTTTTTTTCTAGGGGTTCATTGCTTCTCCCAAGGGTCCTTTGGGCTTTCGTTTGCATATCAGGTTTTCTGTTGTTTTCTTCTCTCTGGTATCTTCAGACAGGCCTTGGTGGGGGGTAGCTGGGCAACGGGGGAAGGGTAGGGATTCCTTAAATTTACATATCCTGATAAGGAGTAGTTTACTGATAAGGAGTTGTAGGTTTTTTACAACAGAATAATCAGCAGTAACAGTTAATAAAGGATGAAATGTAACATTCAGGTAATGAACAAAAAACTACAATGAAGTATAAAATGAATGGGCAATTGTCAAATTGATAATCTGGCCTCTTATTTATAACATTTGGGACATGGGAAACATGGAAATATCCCCCCAAGAATCGCCCTGGCAGTGCCCAAGGCCGGGCTGGACGGGGCTCAGAGCACCCTGGGGCCGTGGAAGGTGTCCTGCCCAGGGCAGGGGTGGCACTGGATGAGCTTTAAAGTCCCTCCATCCCAAATCCATGATTTCCTCTCCGCTTCCAGGCATGGTTGGAAGCCCTCCTGCCCTTCCCTAACCCCGCAGTGACCCCCAGCTTCACTCCCAAACCCAGGGCTCATTCCCACCTGGCTCCCAGCACCCCGGCAGGGCACGAGGGGAAACTGAGGCACAGCCGGCGGTGTAATTGTCTTTGAGAAAAATTGTCTCTGCTTTTTCTCAATGCGACCTTAAGGGAAACAAAAGATGAGTAAGTATTTTGGATTTTTGTTATGACACCCCTCAGTACCCCATGCAGCTTCTCACTGTGTTTTTCTGAGAGCAAGGGAACAGATCTGTTGAGCAGAAATCAAAGGTTCTGAATCCTTGACCTGCACAGGTTTGTTCTCCCTTTTTCTAGTCTCAGGTTTGGGTGGAAATTCCATACCTCTTTGTTGGCTTCCTCTCTTAGGGAGGTAGAGTTGTTGATATTGAACTGAAATTCCGATTTTGGGGTATTAATACTTCTTTAAAAGTATTTAGCCTTCAAAAGGGGTACTAGCAAAATCAAATGCAAGAAATTAAGTGTTCTTCACTTAATACGAGTTTCTGCTCTTTCTTTCTGCTTCTTTCTGTTCTTTCTGCTCCTTCCCCTCGGTGGCGGGGAGGGGGAGGCAGCAGCCCCGCATTCCCAGCGCCACTCCCGCCCTCCCTCCCTGGAATTGCTGTGCTCGAGGCGTGCTCGGCGCGATTAGCGGGAGTGTGAAGTTATGGGGCGGGGGGATCCCATCCCGGGCCCCCGCCCGGAGGGGTGAGCGTTCCGCGGGTTCCTTCCCTGCCCGCGACAGGCTGCACAAATAGGCTTTTAAATTAAGCAGTGATTTGGAATATAAGTGAGTGCATTTAAGCCGCTAAGAGATGGAAAGATCCTAATGGCTGAAATATTTGTCGTATCACAAATAAACTGGCTGGATCGGGAGCCTCTAATATAACTAATTTTTACCAAATCCTTCGCTGCTCTGTGAGAGAAAATGAGGTCAGCACAGGTTGAGGCAACAGCAAATGAGCAGCTGCCGGGAGGCAGCGCAGAATACTGATAAAGGACTCTGCAGGAGCGCCTCTGCCTGCCCACGGAAACAGGAATCACTTAAAACACAGCTTTTTCCAGAGCATCCCGGTTTTTAATGGAAAGGCGCCAGCGAATACGGGGTTTCCAACGGATCCGGAATGCAAACGCGTTCCAGAGGCTCCCCAGACCCGGGCTCATCCAGCGTTTGTCCTTCTGTGGGATTCGGGGTGGGAGGGTGCCCTGGGGCAGCTGAGGAGAGTCCCTGGCATTCCCACAGTTCCTCCGGGATTTCCCAGTTCCAGGAATTAAACCCTGACTTAATGCGCCACTCACGCGGAGGAAAAGTGAAATGAAGAGGAATTCAGAGGACTTGGCCCACTCTAACAGAAAAAACCAAGCCCAAAGCCCACAGGGATTGTGCCTGGTGGTGCTCTTGCACCTCTAGAGGGTGAGGAGCCCAGAGGAGCCCCCCAAAATGCCCCGATTTGTGCCAGCACCAGGTGCTCATGTGGAGAATTACACACCTTGGGAAGAGGGAAAAGCTCCCTGCCAGGCTGCAATGAAGGATCTTCCTCTGTGCCTTCCTTTGGGTCCTTCAAATGCCTTTTTCCTGCCATGCTCTAAAGGCTGCCTCAAACATTTGGGACCAATTGGGACACAGCCGTGGTCTGGTGCTGTGGGAAAAACAGCAGAATTGTTTGCATTCTCAAAAAGGATTCGAGAACACTTTGGAAGGGGAGTTTTCTCCCTCCTCCACAGGCATGAGCAGCCTGTCTTGGAACAAGAGGAGGATTTTGGTTGTGATTTGCCCTTTTCTCCCCTAAACCCCAAATGAGTGAGAAAAAAGCAACTGCACTGGTCAGATGGGAAACTGAGGCACAGAATGGATTCCAAATGAATCATGGAATGCCCTGGGTTGGAAGGGACCCACAGGGATCACTGAGTCCAACCCCTGGCCCTGCACAGACACCCCAACAATCCCACAGTGTCCCAACGCCCCTGGAGCTCTGGCAGCCTCGGGGCCGTGCCCGTTCCCTGGGGAGCCTGGGCAGTGCCAGCACCCTCTGGGGGAAGAGCCTTTCCCTAAAATCCAGCCTAAATCCCCCCCGGCTCAGCTCTATTCTGTTCCTGCAGGTCCTGGAGTAAGGAAAGAGACTGAGCTTCTCCTGCACCGTGACCCCACCCCGGCAAAAACAGCTCAGAGAGGGGACCGGGGCGTCCTGTTCTAATTTGGGATGAATTTTAATGCAGGATCACGCAGACACAACCCCAAAGCCCTGTGCCACGTGAGAGGGGCTCTCCTGGGATCGATCCACGGGGAGGGGCTCAGCGAGCACTTGGGAGCATCAGCCAATTTAAGTAAAATAAGCTTGACATGGATTAGCAATTGCAACAATTCCTAAATGGAACAGGAGAGGGGTTCATATTTGATAACCATTAAATGGTTTAATGAAATAATTATAACCCAGACTCCAGAGCCCGGCCACGATCGATACCCATGAGCTCTGAGCAACAGCCTGACCTGAGCTCTGCCGCCCTCCCAGTGCTCCCCAGCAGGCAGAGCGGGGACTATAGATGTGATCGACACTAAAGTTGCATTAAAACACCCCCATCAAGGGCAGTAATAGATTAAAGGCCGCTGTGGCACTGCAGTGGGCTGGTCAATACCCTTTATTTCCTGCATCAGCCCCAATTTTGCCACCCTCCCTCGCACTATTAGTGGGAGTCGATGCGCTGTCGATGCCTGGTGCTGGCAGAGGCTGCATTAATGCAGGCTCACAAAAGCAGGGAGCGTGGCATTATCACTTCACTCACTTTCAAATTACAGCCTAATGCTGTCTGCAGGCAGCTTGTGGCACGTTAACACTCTGTGTGCTTCGCCGGGCCCGGGCTAAATATTTCATGTGTAAAGATTGCGGGGAGATTTGATGACTGAAATAAGTCCTGCTGCCCAGGGGGAAATCATTCCCAGGAAGAGAGGTAGGCGTTGGTGGGAGACCAGCAGGAAAGGGATGATGGTGGTGAGGGAGAGTGGAAGAAGAGCAGCGAGGAGGAGGAGGAGGAGGAGGAGGGTGCTGAGTGCCCGAGCGTGCTGGCTAAAGGCGGCGGTGTGAATAAACCCACACCTCGCCCCCAGGTTCCAGGCTTAGGTGCCCTGCCGGTGCTTTTAAATGCTGGATAATCCCCCAAGATACATGAAAAGCACATGGATGTGTCCAGAAAATGCTTTATTTCAGTTATCCTCTGCCGAGGCTCACAGAGCAGCCAGCACAAGCGCGCCCCTCCCCGCAGGCTGTGCCGCCCCTGGGATCCCAGCCCCGCTTCCCGGGCACTCCGAAGGTTCTGGAGCAGCCCCGGCTGCCAGGGAAAGCCCTGCTTCGCTGCTGCCTTGCCTCAAAGGCATTAATTTAATAAACCCATTAATCCTGGCTTGCCCCAGGCCCCGGGATCCGTGCATTGACTGCTCCTCCAGCAAGCGCTCCCGGCTTTCAGCGGGAACAAAAAATCCCAGAGTCAGTCGGGTGATGGGAAAACGGGGACTTGGGCAGGGACAGGAGGGCGGCACCGAGGCTCGGCAGCGGCTGCTGCACTCCCGCCTCAGCTGCATTTTGCCTCTAAATCCCTCCAAAAATGAAAATATCCAGCCACAGCCTCCATCCGTGCCTTTCCTCACACTCGGCTGTTGCCACCCTGCACTCACCTTTCCTCAGGGGTTTTTTATTCTTTATTTTTTAATCTGAATGGAGTTTAAGGACTGTTTGGAGGAGTCAAACAGCACCTTCACACTTGCTGGGGGTTGAGGGGTTGCCTCCTCTCCACGGCAGGAAAAAGCAGCACAGCTTGGTTAATTGTCCTTGAGGCCACTGCAGATTATTGGTAAAACTGGGTTTACTCACCAATCACAAGCTGTTTAACCCCAGTAAACTGTTTTCCTTCAAGAAACTGCAATATCTTCTCCTTTCCTTTTGCAACCAAGAAAAGGGGCCTCTCTGCCATTCCCTGGTCAGGTGCTGCTATCTGGTGGCCCAGCACCAGCAGTGCCAGCAGGGTCCCCAAACTCAAATTTATTTAAACCCTGCTAATTTCCCTCTGTTTCGTGTGATTACTGTTTTGGCGATTCCCGGATTGTGAGGAAATTCTGCTAGAGGGCAATGCAGAGGCAGCACGGGGACACTGAGGGCCAGCCCTGCCACCCTGCCCCAAGCCGAGGGCCCTGGGGTGGGCTGGGACAGGGCAATTCCTCCTCAGGGGTTTGTCCGGGGCTGTGTGGGGTTCGGGATAAAGCAGGGATGAGCACTCAGGGGTGTTTTTGACCCCAGCTCAATCCCAGATCATGCTCTGGACGGAGCTGGGGAAGGAGGAGGAAGGGGAGACAGGAATGTTGGTGATGGATCCCAGCTTTTCTCGGAGCGGCTGAACACCTCTGTGCCTGGGAAAGGAAGTGGGGCAAGAATTCCAGGCTTGCTTTCCTCTTAAGTTTTCGTTTTACCCAAATTAATTCGTTTTTTAATCAACGCCCAGTGCTCCAATACCACACACAGCTCTGGCACCACAACCTAAAAATGCAAAGGTGTTTGGAAATTGGGGGATCAGGGTTGGCCTGCATGGAGGGGAGGATTTCTGATGGGGNAATTGTTACCCCACTGGTACCACAGAAACACATTTCTACACACAAGGTTTTTCTAACATATTTTAGACATTGCCAATTATTGCTGAAAAGGCCACCCAGTCATCACTGAGCTTTCCTTCAGGTTGAGATGCTTCAACTAATAATTGTTTAAATAACAAGTATTTATTCTTTTTTTTTTTTTTTTGGAAGATGCCACTTCCTACCCCAGGCCAATGATTACCAGCTTTAAGGGTTTTCTTTAAAAATGCTCAAGCAGCACCTGGTTCCAAACCTCTGCAGCACTCACCTAGACCAGGCTCAGGGAAGCAGTCAGTA
>WEIT01006990.1:0-15000 GCA_013389985.1 Dryoscopus gambensis | reverse complement strand
GATGCTCCCCGGCACCTCGCCCCGTCCGCTGCCAGCCCGGAGCCGGGCCCGCGCCCCGCCGGGCCCCTCGGGAGCCCATCGATCCGCCCGCCGTGCCTGGTAAGGAGCTTTGTCCGGCTGCGCGGCCAGTTTGCACAGTAATCCCGCCTTGGCCGGGGGGATTATGCGTGGGGAGAGCTGTGGGGGGCCCGGAGCACCCAGGCAGACGGGGTTTGGAGGTCAAGGTTTGCCTCAGTGCAGTGGGTTCTGGCCAGGAGAGTGACGGGGACATCCTTGTGCTCGAGCGGGTCACACAGGGACCACAACGTTTGCCCCCAGCCCCGGGGCAAAGCTGGCAGGAGCTCGGTGTCCCTGCAGAGTCCTGTGCCAAGCCAAGCCAGAGCTGGGGCCGGTGCTGCCCTCTGGGATGGTGTGGAGCATCCCTGCATCTTTCTCCAGCATCCTTCCCTCCCGGTGTGGCAGCAGCAGGCATGTGCAGGCAGCGGCGAGGCAAGAGCTGCCAGGAGGTGTGAGTCCCATCCTGGGTCCTTTCCCAAGGTCCCATTCCAGGGTCCCATCCCAGCTTCCCCACAGCCCTGGGTCCCCGGGCAGGCTCGGAGGGGGCTGGTGGATGCTGGGAGCTCAGCGGTTCTTTATGGTCTCAGAGGGCTCCATTAATTCTTTAAATATCCAGCCTTTCCAGGTGGGTTTTGTTGAAAATTAATTTCCGGAGCTATTTTAATTTTGCTGTATTTAATTTGCTGTTTATTTTAATTAATTAACGTCGGGAAAATCTCTTCTCCCCAGCATCCTGCAGCCGTCTGGGGTGGCTGCACCCGGGAGGTGAGAGCAAGGGGGTGTCATGGGTGTGGGGGGCACTGACAGGGAGGGTGCCCAGCCCCCACGGTGCCCACCTGGCTCCATCCCACCTGCCCCAGGTGACAGGCTTGGCACGGGCAGGCAGCGAGCTGGGTCTCTTCCCAGCGCCATCCCTACTCCAGGGCCCATCACAGGGTTTGCTGCTGGCTCCGTGGGATGTTTGTCACATCTCCTGGTGGGAGATGGCTCGGGCAGTGCTCGCAACCACCCTTCTGCTCCTCCTGCCACCGATGGCCGGGGGCCTGAGGGTCTGCATCCATGAGGATGCCGTGCCGTGCTGTGCTGTGCCATGTGCCAAGCGGGACAGTCCTGGTTTATAACAGCTCAGCATGGAGCTGCTCGGAACCACACCCACACGGCGGGGTGCGGGCTGAGCCCAGCCTCCCGCTCCCGTCCCCGCATCGCTCCCGGTGCTCCATCCCCGATACTGGCCAGACCCCAGCGAGGGGGTCCCTGTGGGGCAGGCGGGCAAGGAGAGGGGGAAGGGATGGAGCCGCCTTTCTCCAGATCAAGGCCTCTGGTCTCTCGCATGTCTAGACGCTGCCACACACACCTAATGTGGTTCTTGGCAGGAGCCGCGGCTGCTCTCTCGAGGTTAATTGCTGCGCACGGAGCTCTGCAGACAGATAACCCGGCTCCACGCTGCCCCCGGACCCCTGCCTCACCCAGCTCTGCCTTGGCTGCAGTCCCCAGGCGATGCTCGGCTTCTCCCAGCGATGCTCGCACCCCCGCCGGGAGGAGCAGACCGGGGGTGCAGAGGGGGGGATGCTGTGACGCTGTGCCCCGTGGGTGGTTTGGGGTGCAGCACTGAGCAATGAGGGGGGGTCTCCCGGTTTTGGGGAACAGGCAGGGATGGAGGCAGGGTGCTGGCAGCGCTTGGCAAGGGGTGACAGTGGCCGCGGGGGCTTTGGGGCGGGAGGAGGAGAAGGGCCCCACCAGCCCGGGGCTGCCGCCATCCTCTGCCTGCTCTTGGCAAGGCGGCTGGGCCAGATAAGGGAAGCGCGGCGGGGGGAGCCGGACAAAGGCTCAGCCTTATGCAGCCTGCGTGGCCGGATCCAGGCTCCGGAACGGGAGCTGGAGAAAGATGCGGCGGGGACTGGGGTGGGAAGAGCCGTTTCATCCTCCAGCCCCAACATCTGGTGAAAAGAGGGGATGGGAGGAGAGAATGCTGGGCAGGCTGCAGGGGTGAGCCCCAGGGCTTGGCCACATCCGGACTCCCTGGGATGCGCTGGATGAGGCCATTCCCAGCAACCGCTCCTGCAGAGCACCTTCCTGGGAGCAAACACTGCCCTAATGACGTGCTTGGAGCCGCTCGCACCCCAGTCCTCGTCCCTGCTTGGCCCCATCCATAGGGACCAGATTCCCTGTGGACAAATCTGTGCTTTGCTAGGGCTGGTGCCGGCTCCCAGGTGCCATCAGCAAGGCAGGGCGGTGTAGAGCAGGGCTGGGAAGTGGTACATTCCAAGGCTGGAATCACATCGGGTCCCTAGAGGGGTCCCCAAAACACGACGTCCCCTCAACTCACACATGGCTGGGGCTGGCGACGGGGTCTGGGCTCGGTCCCAGGTCCCAGGGCTGTGTGGGGGTGATCCCCAGCCCTGAGACCAGCCCCAGGGGAATCGGGTGAAGATTTCAGTCCAAGCTGTATTTTGGTTTGGGGTTTCGTCATGATTTCATGGCAGGGAATTTCCGTTCGTAACCAAAGACAAGAACAAAAAAAAGGAAAAAGCCGAAACCAAAGAAAAAAACCCCAACCCTGCCTTGAATTTTTGCCAACAAAATGGGATGTTTCCATTCTTGTTTTGGCTTTTGGCAGCCCCAAACTGCAGCCAGTGGAAGAAAATATCCATGTGGAAACGCCGCTGGCCTCCTCCAGCAGTGCAGTGGCCGGGCTGGAGCTCCTGCCCCGCGGCCATGCCGTGTTCGGGGATTTTGGGTGCAGAGGGAGGAGAAGGAGCATGGCCCCTCCAGAGCATGTCACCGTGCTCCCTTCCCTGTGCTCTTTGCAGAGGACATTGCCATGAGAACGGGCTTTTTGTTTTGTGGGGAGCACCGAGACAGAGCAGGCGAGCGTTTGCAAGGACACCAGTGGCACGCCGAGCTCGCGCTTCCCACTTGTCCTTGCAGCGGGTCGCTCTCTCCTCCCCAGCTGGCAGCAGAGCCATGTTCGGCTCCAGCATGTGCTGTGCCACGCCATCCTCCCTCCGGGCATTGCCTTCCCTCCTGGCATCGCCCAGCCTCCCCCCCGCTTCACCCCTCAGGTTTTGGGGGACCCTCTGTGGGGCTACGACGCTGTGGATGCCGGGGAAGGGAGGGGCGGCCACTGCAATGCTTAAATGAGGTTGGGTTTTTTTCTGCACATCCCCCCCTCCATCTATGCTAGGAAGAATTACAGTCGCCCAGGCATCTGTTCTGGCAGAGTCGAGCTAAAGAGCTTGTCCTGGGCTTGGCAAACCAGCCGGCGCAGCCGACAGCTTTTCCAAGGGCAGCCTTGGATGTGGAGCAGCAGGTTGACATTGCAGGGAGAGGAACCTTGGGCTGCAGGCACCGGTGCTGTGCCCCTCAGCTGCTGCCTGGATGGGATTTGGCAGGGAGTTCTGCAGGGAGGATGCTTCAAACCCCCTTCCCAAAAAGCAGCATCCTCCAGCAGGTCTTTGTTTGGAGCCGGGAAGAGGGCGGATGGTGCCAGCACATCCCAGGGTCCTCGTCCCTGCACAGGGAGGACAGCAAGTGTCACCCTGCAAGGGACCATCACCAAAAAAAACCCTGCTAAATCCTCCTTGAAGCTAGAGAGGCTCTTCTGTGTCCCCAGGCTGTGCGTCATCCCTGCCACTGCCACCCCTCCCTATTGGCCACACCACAGATGTCACCCACAGTCCTCCAGAACACCGTGGATGGTTTCAGTGGTGGCACCAGGAGACGCCAGGAGCATGGATGCCCCTTGTGCCAGCAGCACCGTGCGCAGGCCATATCCATGCCCTGAGCCGTCAGCAGCCGAGGCAGGGGGAGGCGAGTTGGAGAGGCTTGGCAGGGAGGTGTGGGAGCCCTGCCGGAACGCTGGGCTCGGAGCTGGAGCGTGTCAGGCACAGATGGGATCGTTAGTGGTGGTAAAAATTATCCAGCCCCTCTTAAAAACCCAGGCGCAGCAACCTGACCCCGCAGCTCCAGTGGTGGCAATTCCCACCGGAGCGGTGCTGGTGTTTGCTTCCCCTGCCATTTCCATCCATCCCTGGGATCTGGGGCCACAGCTGCCCAGCACATGCCACATGTTCCCAAGGCCCGGTCCCCTCTGCAGTGCCAGGGTGAGGGGTCTGTCCTTCCCCCTGCCCCAGGGACGAGCACCCTGACCCCACACCCACCCCAGTGCCACCGCTGCCGGGCAAGCCCCATCCCTGCGGGTGCCATTTCCTATTTCTTTTTTAATGCACCCAAGTCTCCTGTTTGCTTTTTTAACTGCAGTAACCACAAGAGGGAAGTTTCAGAGCGGTACAAGCCCGTCTCCACCAGGAAGGGAGAGCCACCAGCACTCTGTGCCCATCACCGCAGCACCGCGCCCCGGGGCTTTGCCGCCATGGTCCAGCGGCTGGGGGCTGTTGTGCTTTCCATCCCCCTCTCTCTGCCGCTCATCCCCAGCTCCTTTTCTCTTGGAAGTGAGGAATTTGAGGCTGGCCTGGCGTTGCCAAAGGGCCTCAGGCCCCCCCAGCGCCGATCGATCGCTCCGCGCGCTCCTGCTCCCTGTTTTTTCTGTTTGTTTGCAGCCGCTTGAGGGCTCTTGTGATGAATCCAGCCTGGACAGAATTCAACAACAGCTGAAACGCAGCCCGGGGTGGGGGTGGGAGTGGGAGGGCAGCGGGGCCGGCCCACACTGGAATGCGAAATGGGGCAGCGGGCAGTGCTGGGATGGCAGGATGGGATTGCGCCAGATCCCGCTCCAGGGGTGCGGAGGGACAGGGAGCACCGCCGGCGCCGCCCCAAAACTGTGGGTGCTGTAGGTTGGCAGCGTGGGGACCTGCTCGGTTGAGCGGGGTGAGCAACTGGGGTGTCTCCCTGCGCCTCCCTGCTGCCCGTGGCTGCTGCCGGGAGCAGGGAGAAGAGCTGGTCCCACCAGCAGGGCTGCGGGGTCACACCTGCGAGGGGCCGGGGGNCCGCCCGCCCCGCCGTGCCGGGTGCTGTCCATCCCTGAGCATGCACCAGTGTGCCACCACTGTAAAATGGCGGGTTTTAATAAAAAGAAACATTCCCCAAAACCCCAGCGCAAGGAGGGGCGTGAGCAGCACCCTGTGCCCCCAGCCCGCGGGTGCCAGCTTTGCCGGGGGGGCCATGGCAGCAAAGTGGGGGGCACAGGAGGGGAAGCGCAGTCTCTGAGAGAATCTTCCCCGGCCAGGGCGATGCCGGTTGGCGTGGCCGCCGTGGTGCTCGGTGCCGGGCTTGGCTGCGATTTTGCAGCTGTGGCTCCGGGAGGGAGCAGGACGCGGCTGCGCCGGCGTGCGAGGGTGCGCGCAGGCGGGAGGGATAATTAGTTCCTACTATAGCACTTCTCAGTCAAAGTGCTTTTTAAAAGCCTCCATTCATTAGTCTTCACGGCTCCCCCGAGGTGTCGTGTCCTGGTTCTCTTCCCCCTTCCAACTCCCCACCTTCCCTGGAGCGATTGGGGATCCTGAGCTGGGGAAGAGAAGGGTGATGTTGCTGTCGAGGCTGGGTCCTTGTAAAACCTGCAGATGGGGCGTCAGTAGTGGGGACAGTCTCGGTGTCCCCTGTCCCAGTGGGGCTGGTGGGGTGTCATGGCCACATGAGCATTGTTGGGAAGTTTCCATGGAGGCTGAGCTGTGCCGGGTTTGGAGCACCAGGGAAGAGAGGGGGGTAGCAGGGAAGGGCTGTGGGTCTGGTGGGTGCCACCGCCAACTCGCTACCCTCACCAACATTCCAGGGAGCAGCGTGGTGGTCCCAGTTCCCAAATTACCCAGTGTGGGCTGGGCTCCCAGGGGTCACCAGGTGGAAGGACAGAGGGTGCTGGAAGATGCCAGGGGGTGCCAGTGCTGCTCAGCCCCCAAACCTGAGCATCCCGTGGGCACAGGCATGGGGGGTACCCAGGCGTGTGCCCCCGGTGAGGCAGCGGGGCCGGAGGGGCGCAGAGGCAGGCAGGCTGGCAGTGGGCCTCCGCTGCAAACCCTAACCTTATTTTCCCAGGTCCGACGCCAGTTTCCATGGAAACAGCCGGGAGCAGAAACGGGAACCAGAATCCAGAAATGCGAAGCCTTGAGCTCCAGTTCGCCTTCCTGGATTCCTGCTCCTCATGACCCCAGCTGGGTGCTGGCACCCACACAGCTCCCACTGTGTGTCGGGGTGCAGGGCTGCCCCGTCTGGGCACCCCCTGGGGTTGGGGTGCTCCTCTGTCCTCGGACGCTGCAGCATCTGTGGGCATGGTGTGTGGGGGTGGGCATGGCGTTCCAGCGGGGATGTGCAGGGGTACGGTGGGAAGGGGACACTGCCGGCCGGGACAGTGCTGGCAGGGACAGTGCTGGCAGCCCCATGCACAGACAAGTTCAAACCACACCTGCGCACATCTGTGTGTCAGGGGGTGCACGGGAGTGGGTGTGATGTACGAGCCCACGTGCTCTCGCACGCACTTTATAGGTGCAGCGGGGGCGTAGGCCCAGTACGGATCAATATGAGGTGTCTACCTTACTGGTTAGCCCTGGGAAGACCCCGGTCCCGGGTGTTTACCTGCCCTGGTGTCTCCATCCCCAGGATGCAGAGGGGACAGGGGACCCCACAGCCTGGAGAGGGGCAGCGCCAGCTGTCATTGCATGCAGGGGCCTGGGCGCTGCCCCATTCCGGGTGTCTGTGTGTGACAGGGGGGAGCCCTGCTCAGACTCCTGGGGCTGGGAGCCCCCTGACTCTTCCGGGCAGCTCCTGCCAAAATGGAGCCTCATGGGACACATCTGTGTCCTGCAAAGTCAGGGTCCACGCCCTGTGCTGTGTCCATCCATCCTTTGCTGTGCCGTGTCCATCCAACCCGTGCTGTATCCATCCAACCCGTGCCGTGTCCATCCAACCCGTGCCGTGTCCATCCAACCTGTGCCATGTCCATCCAACCCGTGCTGTATCCATCCAACCCGTGCCGTGTCCATCCAACCCGTGCCATGTCCACCCAACCCGTGCCGTGTCCATCCATCCTTTGCCGTGCTGTGTCCATCCACCCCGTGCCATGTGGTGCTGATCTATCCTGCACCTTCCCTGCTGCCCGCTGGCCTCCTGCAGTCCCTCAGGTGTGCAGTGACACGTCCCATTCCTTTGTGAGCTTGTAGCAGCCAGCGTCAGTGTCCACAGCGGGGGACATCGGTGTCCCCCGGCACCTCCTGGCCAGTGACAGGGATCGCTCGGTGCCATCCCGGTGCCAGCTGGCCCCATCCTCCCCGCAGCACCCCGCTGCTGCCCACATGCCCATTTCACCAAGGCGCCAGCAGGCTGGGATGCACTGGAGCAGCTCACGGCTACCAGATCCTGTCCCCACCCCTCTGTCCTGTCCCCCGTCCCCATGCCACACCTCGGGGGTGATGGTGGCACCGCCGCGACGCTGTCCCCCCTCGGCGGCGCGCGGAGCCGGGGGCGCGGGCGCTCCGCGATACATCATTTACCGACGGACAGGTATTAAGATACATTATGGATAACTCACGGAGAGAGACGCTATTAATAATACAGACACATACAGAGGGAAGAAAGTGCACACTTGATTTCCATGTTGCTACCAGGAGTTGTGAGGCTGGCTCTGGCTGCCTCTTCCCACACGTGACTGCAACACAGTGGGTAGCTGACAGCCCAGAGAGCCTGGCTTGGGGCCAGGAAAAAGCAGAAAACACAATGTCTGTGCATATCCTCTCTCTTAAAATAACACTCCAACACCGTCTGAGACGAATTAAAATAAGATCAGGAGCGGTCTCGCGAAGAGAGGAAGACGAAGAGGGAAAAGCCAGGCAGGGGAATGGCCGGAGCTGGGCGGCTTCAGCCCTTGGCGCAGATGGAGAGGGGGTGTTTTGCAGGGTTAGAGTTGAAAATAATTGAAGAGGGGAAAAAAAAAAAACAAAGGAGAAAGAGAAGGCGAAGAGGGAGAAGTAAATCCTGTTTTTGGGAGGGGAGCGATGGCGGCGGCGCTGGCTGTCCGGCACATGGCTGTCCTTTGGAGGGGAGCCGGGCAGGGCGGGGGATGCAAGCGCAGGCTGCATGATGGAGAGCATCAGGAATTTCCTGCAGCTGAGGAACACACCAAATACCAGAATGCAAGAGCGAGCGGAGGAGAGCAGGGTGCCGGGAGGGAATGGGGAGGAGGAGGAGGGGGGATGCAGAGGGCTGGAAATAACCGGCGGGGAGAGCAGTGAGGGCAGGGGGCAGCATGTGGGGCTGACCCGGGGCTTTGGGGCTTTTTTCCAGCTCTTTCCCTGGATTTTTTTGCTGCTTGCCTGCACGACATGGTGCCTCATGTGCATGAGCAGGGGTTTGGGGTGTTTGGGGAGTTTTATGTCTTTCCTCCCGTCTTTGCCCCCTTCTTCCCCCCGGTTCTCTGTGATAGCCGGACACGGGGGTCCCACAGCCCCCTGGGGCAGGACCCGGGCTCAGGCAGCCGAGAGCAGCCTGCAGAACGGGCACATCCCTGCAGAACGGTGTCCCAGGAGCACGGGGGCCCTTTGGGGGGACCCTCCGTGTTGGGCAGTGAGGCCGAAGGCTGCCCCAGGATCTACGGTGGCACCTCCCACACGCGCAGCGAGTTTGCCAGGGACTCTGTGACCGTGCTCCTGCTTCTCCCTGGGCCAGGCTGGGTTAAACACAACAACCCAAGCCTCCTGAGGCTGGTCTTGCATCCAGGTGCAGCCCGACCTCTCCCTCCTCCTCCTCCTCCTCGGCCACCCCCAGCTCCCCCCTGCATCCCGCTCCTGGCTGCATCCAGCCCCGGCTCCCCCGGGGATGCTGGGGGGCCGGAGGGGAGGGGGGATCAGAGGGGGCATCTTGCAGTGTCGGATCCAGGTAGCCAGAAGGTCGCACTGAAAATCTGGAAGTGGAGTTTGGAGCTCAGCAGAGCGGTGAAATCCGTCTGGCTTTAGGGCAGAGAGGAGGAGGAGGAGGGTGGAAGATGCAGCAAAGGGAGCAGGAGGGAGAGGGGCTGCGTCCCCCCATTTGGGGTGCGGAGCGTCCCCAGGTTAGTGCCGTGTCCCAGCCGGGGCTGTGCCAAGCATCACTGCGGAGCAGATTGGGGATATTTGGGAGACAGAGGGTGATGGAGAGGAGGCAGAAGAGCCTGAGCGAGTGCTGGAGCCCATCCAGCCGAAGCCGAAGGCTTTGCAGCCCCTCACCGGGCGCCTCCCGTTTCCACCGATCCAGACCACGGAGTCCCTGCCATCGCGGGGCGAGCGGTGACCCACACCTGCCGGGGCCACCCGGGACCGGGATGCTGGGAAAGGGCCGAGCTCATTAGCAGGCTCCAACCTCCCCGCACAGGGGGTCAGGGAGCAGCAGCCGGGGGCACGGGGAGAGGCTGGAGGGGCTTTGTGTGGGCTGGCGGCTCCCACCGCCCTGCCCAATGGACCCCGGGAGCCGTCCCAGTTCCTGGGGGCCTGGGGGTGCGGTGTCGCCCGAAGGGGATCCGACAGGAGGGTGCTGGGGGCTCCCCCCGCCCGGTGCTGCGCCCACTGTGTTTGTTCCTTCCCCTCCCCGCCAAATGCCCCCGCTGCCTTCCCTGCAGACCTCGAGCCCTGTTCTGGGTGCGGGGGGGCCGTCCCCGGCCGCTGCCCTGTCCCTCCCTGCCCGCGCGGAGCGGGGTCTCTCGGCCGGCTGCGTGCCAGGAATCCCTCCAGCGTCCCTTTGATCTCCAGTGCGGAGGGGTGGGAGGGCACGAGGGACCCTGCCGAGGTGCAGAGAGACAGGACTGCAGCCCGGGGGGGCTCTGGCACCCTGGGACCCCTCCCTGGGCAATGAACCTGGGGACAAGGGGCTGTCATGCCCAGCGTCAGCCTGCCTGGGTGGGAGATGCGCAGCCTGTGCTCCCCCCAGAGTTGGGCCATTTCTTCTTAGGCATCAGCTAATTGTCCTCTCTGCAGTCGGGGGGAGAGGGGGGATCCTTTCTCCGGCTGTGTCCCCCAAATCTGTGCCTGCCTTGCACGGGGCAGGGTCCCCCATCGTTCCGGGTGGGTGCTCACAGGGGTCACGGCACCTTCGCTTGCACCACGGGTCCGGGGCTGGGGGTCCAGGGGCTCCAAGTCTGCCTTGGCAGGGGACCCTCGGGGTGCTGGTACTTCAGGATGGGGACAAGGTGGCATTAAACCGCCCAGATCTCAGGGTGCCCGGCTCCCCCCACGTCCCCCTGCCCAGCCCGCCCCCCCTCCCTGCACATGCCTTTGCGCGGGGGCTGGAGGCAGGCAGTGGGGGGGTGGGAATACTGGCTGGAGCGAGTCTGAACCTGGCATCTGTCGAATGTCACCTTACCCAGACAGTCTGTGCTTCCCTGTCTCCATATCAACCGTTCTGCTCCAGCCACCTGCGGGGGGGTGGCAGGGAGCGTCTTTGGGAGGAGGAGATCTCACCGCTCCCCTCGCTCCCTGCAGCCTCCCTTTCCTTCCCTGCTGCCCCTGGGATGCCAGAGCCCGGGCTATAAATCGTGGGCGATGCTCCTCCAGCCTGGGAGCTGGGGGTGACCCCGGCGCTCGCGGCTTCGTGACCCCACATCGCATTGTCTGGCTCCACCGTGCCTCAGTTTCCCCTCCCCAGTGCAGCTGCGGCGCAGGAGGGATGCTGGGGCTTGTTCCACCCCAGCCGCGGCTGTGAGGGCCTCTTCCAAGAGCTCGGCATTTTTCCCTGGACTTGTCCCTCTTCCCTGCGACCAGATGTTCGCACCCTCCTCCCTGCAGCGGGGTCCGGGCCAGAGCCGGGACGGCAGCCGCCGGCCGGCACCCCCCTCCTGCCCCGCACCTGGACAGCGGCTGGGGACAGGGGACAAGGGACACTTGATAGCGTCCTCCCGCGGCTGTGTCCCGGCTCCCAGGGGTCCTTGGTACCAACCCTGCCCGCCTCAGCCGAGCTGTGGCAGCGCCAAAGGCAGCGGGGAGCTGAGCCCCGTGTGGGGCAGGGCGTGGTGGCACCAGGGCTCGGTGTTGTGGGGATGCTGGAGCCTTTGGGGGGTGCTGGAATGTCTGGGAGATGCTGGAGTGTTTGGGGGGATTTTGGAATATTTGGGGTAGTGCTGGAGCTTTTGGGGTGAGGATGCTGGAGCTTTTGGGTGAGGGTGCTGGAGTATTTGGGGGGATGCTGGAACACTGGAGGGATGTTGGAGTACTTGGGGCGGGGATCCTGAAGTATTGGATGGATGCTGGAGGACTTGGAGAGGTGCTGGAGCGTTAGGGAGACTGCTGGAACATTTAGGGTGGTGCTGGAGCATTCGGAGCATGGGGGCGGTGCTGGAGCATTTTAGGGGTGCTGGAGCGTTTGGGGAGGTGTTGGAGGACTTGGGGGGATGCTGGAGCATTGAGGCCAGGACTGGGCACCCGCGGTGCGTGGCGTGTGCCGAGGCACGGGTGGGGTGCCGGGGTGTGGGAGTGGCGTTTGTGGGGCCACGTGGGCGCTGCCGTGGGGTTCCTGGGCGCTGCTCCTGGGCCATGCGGATGCTGCTCACGGTCGGGGTGCCTCGGGAAGGCTCGGGGCATGCAGCAGGCGGGGCGGACACACAGACAGCCGAGGACGGACACAAGCACCGCTCCCTCCTCTCCCAGCCATGCGCAGCGGCTCCTGCAAGTGTGTAATTTCACCACAGTGCCTAAACGAGGGACAGAAGTAAATTGACCTTTTCACCCGTTTTCCTACCAGGGGGATTATAGCCTGTTTCCTGTTAAATCTCTCCAAGAACTGGCTCCATCCTGCTCATGGCGTGGGGCGGGGAGGGGGGGGAATGGACACCCACCCAAAGTGGGGGCTTTAATTTCCCTCCTCATCCCCCTGCACCGCGCCTTTTCCACCCCATCCCATCGCTCCACCACCTCTCATCTCATTAAAGTCTTCGGGGTGATTTCACCAACCCCGGGCAAAACCAACGTGGAAAAAATTGCTGGGAGGAAGGAACCGAAGGCGGAGAGTGATAAATATTGAAAGGGTGGGATTTCGATGTAGGCTGCAACAGCTGTGCCGGTTACAGTGTCACACTATCTCTCCACAGGTTTACTGACCCATTTCCATTCACACGGCTGCCAGTATCTTAGCAACTGCAACAGTCCCCCAAGAACAGGCATATTGCCTGCTATTAGTGACTGCTGCAACTGTGTCAAGGTTAGCTCTCTCCCTCCAAGCCCTGCCGGGTTTGTTTTTTGCCCAAAGCCAGCACAGTCTGTTCAGTGACATGTCCCCCGGCAGCCATCCTGGGTGTTGGGTGTTCATCCCTGCCATGGAAAATGCCAGCGGGGCTGGAGCGGTTGGTGGGATGGCGATTGTGGGATTGGGTGATGGATGGGATGAGGGTTTAGGTGATGGGATGGTTCAGGATGTGGGTTTGGGTGGTGGGATGGAGCAGGATGCGGGGTAGGGTGTGCTGGGAGATGCTGCAGGGTGTTGGTGATGGGGTGCATCGTGAGTCCCCAAAAATAGAAGTGTTGCCATCTGATTGGGTGTCACTGTCACCCCTCTGCAACTCTGAGCCCTGAGAAGTCACCGGGGAGGGCTGGGGGCTGCGCAGATCCTGCTCGGGGTGTCACCCTGCCAGGTTTGCTTTTCACCCAGAGCCAGCATGGGCTGTTGGGTGACATTCCCCCGGCAACAGTCCGGAGTGTTGGGTGTTCATCCCTGCCATGGAAAATGATGGATGGGATGTGGGGTGGGTGCGGTGGCGGGGTCGATGGGATGTGGAGCTCGGCGTGCCGGGGGATGCTGCAGGGTACTGGGGCTGATGGTGCGGGGGCACAGTGTGTCCCCAGAAATGGAGTCTTGTCGTCCAGCCGAGTGTCAGCATCATCCCAGCCTCGGGAAGTCACCCGGAGGGGCTTGGGGGCTGCGCTGATCCCACCTGGGTGTCACAAGCTGGATTGGCCTCATCCTGTGCCCTCGGGGGCTCAGGCCTTGGCTGGGTGTGGGCAGGGGATGGCGCGTGTCCCTGGGGTCCGCGGTGGCACCAGGGGCTTGCAGGACCAGACACGTCCGTCCTGGCGAGGCCAGGCACCACCGCACACCAGGCTGGCACAGCAGTGCCACACGGGTGACGTCCACTGTCACCACCTCTGTTCCCACAGCACCTGGCCCTGGGGGGAGGTGCAAGGGAGAGAAGGGACTTAGGGCCCCTCAGTGTCCCCAAAAAATGTGCGATGTTCAGGTGACTGAACCCACACAGCAGGGAGAGGGCAAGCAGACGGTGCATCCCCAAAACACCCCATGCAGGGAGGGAAACCGAGGCATGGGGCCCCCAGCCCGGCAGGCAGAGCCCCCCTCACGCAGCTCCCGGGGGCTGAGGGGCGGCGGGGTGGGTGCTGGGGTGGGCAGGGCGCATCCCCACGCCCCCGTCCCGGCCATCTCCCCCGGCAGCGCTGCAGACAGCAGGCTCCACACCGGCACGGCCACGGGGACGGCTGCGAGGGAAGCCACAAAAATGATTTAAGGGGCTGGCGGGATTGATTTATTAAGAACAATTAAAAGCGCTAAATACGCTTAGCTCAGCCAGACACCGAGCAGGGAGCCTGGGGGGGAGAGACCTGTCTGCCGGATCCAGAGGGCGCGGCTGGCAGCCGGATACTGGTGGCAGTGGTGGGGGGACGGGGTGGCACTGGGATGGGCTGGGCTGGGGCAGCTGGGGAAGGAGCGGGGTGCTGGTGGAGAGGCGATGGAGTGGGGTGCAGCACCCTGGGGCTGGGTTTGCATCCAGGGTGGATTTGGGCTCAGGGATGAGTTTGCATCTAGGGATAAATTATCACTCCGGGATGGATTTTCACCCAGGTGTGGGTTTGCACCCTGCAGAGGGATGAATTTGCACCCAGGGATGGGTTTGCATCCAGGGATGAACACTCACCCAGGGATGGGTTTGTATCTAGGCGTGGGTTTGTATCTGGGGACGGGTTTGTATCCGGGGCGGGGGTTCACCCAGCTATGGGTTTGCACCCTGCAGAGGGATGAATTTGCATCCAGGGGAGTGTTTGCGCCCCAGCTGGGAGGGATGGAAGGGATGTGAGGGAGCAGGAGGCCCCAGGCAGTGCTGCACTGAGGAGCTGCTCAGAGGCAGTGCCAGCTGCAGGGTGGGCAGGGAGCCACTCGGGGCATTCGTGTCCCAGTCTGGCAGTGCTGCCCTGGGAGCTTTGGCCAAGGGGCTTCCCACCAGTGGGTCCCCACGAGGCTGACACGAGTGTGGGTCCAAGGAGCTCACAGAGCAGAAATCCCGGGGTGTTGTGACATCTGCAGACCTGCATCCCTCACAGGAAATCCCAGCCGAAAGTCCTTGGAGGCTGGGAGAGTCCTTGGACGTGTCCAGACCTGCCCAGCCCGGCTCCTCCCGGGCACCAGCGGCGGCTGTGGCGGGACGGGGACAGCTGCGGTCCCTCCTGGGGTCCCCGGTGCTGTCACCCTGCAGGATGAGCTTCAGCCAGCAGTTCTGTGTCCCTGTGTGCTGCTGGGGCTTCGGGATACCAGGAATGGGGGCAGAGGGCTGTGCCCTGCATTCTTCCACTCCCAGTGGCTGCCTGCAGTGGGAGCACTGGTTTTGTACCCACCTTTCAGCGCCCTGCAGGGTCCATCCCCTTCACTGGGCTCAACAGGCTGGCTGTGCTTTGGGACAGGGTCCAGGGGATGCTCAGGGACACTGGGATGCCGAGCCGTGCTGCCTTCCTCCCCCTAACCCCTCCCAGGGCTGTCAGGGAGGTGCGGGTCAGGTTTTTAGGTTTGGGTTCAGATTCCCCCCACAGAGCCCCCACAACCTCCTCCAGTCACCCCACCTCGGGGCTGGATGTGCCCACGTCCCCATCATCATTTGGGTCCCTGTGCCAGGAGCCACGCTGGGCACATCCTGCTCGCCAAAACCCACAGTACCGGAGGGGGCCCCTGCCCTGGCCCCCCGGATGGGCGCCCCGGGAGTCAGGAGGTGCTGGGAAAGGTGCTGAATGGGAACAAAAGGTCTGCGGAGCGGCTGGCAGG
>WEIT01006988.1:26621-42938 GCA_013389985.1 Dryoscopus gambensis | reverse complement strand
AGAACACTCTAGATTCGAATAGGCAAAGAAGGCAGAAAGAGATCTCCAAGAAGCAACACCTTAGCATACTGAATTATCACTGGAAATTCTAGGATACAGTATTTAATGGGTATTCTATTATCTTCTCCCGTACATGAGTTCCTAAAGCTCCCGGTACGCTCACAATTACTGAACAGTAGCATCTTTCCTGACAATATAGTGCTACTTAAAAAAAAAAAAAAAAAAAAAAAAAAGCCACTGCAGATGGATCTTAGCCAAAAANAGCCACAGAATTCCCAATGGCATTAATGGAAGTAATTTGCCTAAAATCCCTATTCGTTTTTCTTTTTAAATTTCAGAGGTGGTTTTAAGCGTAATTTTCTAAAACCACATAACGTGTTTTGCTATTTATTATTCAGTCTGTATGAGGCTCATTCAGATCTTATTTTTCCACTTGGCAAATTTTTGTACAGATAGAAGAAAATCTGCAGGAAGAATGACAATTAGAGAGTATAGACATGAGAGCATAAACATCAATTACCTTCTAACAATCCAGGAATGCAAGTAGTATTTAGTCTGTATTAAGACATATATATGGGCAAAATCGTAGCCTATCTACAAGTATTAATTAAAACCAGTATGCTGAGACATTGCTATGAATAACAGGTTGCTTCTACCATTCATCTTTTAAGGGCAGATAAGGTAGTGTAGCAAAGCAAAAGAAAAGTTCATGATATGAATATTAATCAATTGCATCTGCCCTTTTGTAAAGTGTTCAACTCTATACTTGAGGAACACATTCATTTAAACCAGAGATTTGATGAAAGGTTATATCGTATTACCTACCGTGTGACATTTAGGAAACTAGAAAGTAAAATTAGGATCGTATTTTCTTCTACTGAATCTTAGAAAATTCAGGATTAATTCAGTATTTTATTAGTGAATTTCAACTTATTTTTCAAAACGAATTAAGTGCAGCTATATACTCTGCAGATATACAGTTTTTGATTGAATTGATTACAGTTTTCCTACTGTGCAGCAGGCAATGTACTGTAAAGCCTTTCGTTATTTTCTCTTGGCATTCATGTTGAAAAAAATTAGCTTAAAACAAAAAGTTTGCAGAGAGCTGAAATAACAATCCAGTAAATAGCTGAAGTTCTAATCTAATTGATAATACTGTATTTTTAGTTATAGTAGGTCCCTTTATAAATATATCTATATCAAGACATCTATTTTTCTTCCTTGCCTTACACTGATACAAGTGAACATCAATAAAATAATTTGTTATAAATAATAAACTACAAATAATGTCTTGCAAATATTTCCTTGTACCAAACCAGTCACTTTGACTGTATTTCATCTATTGATGGAGTAGTTCCCAGGAAGCAGTCACTGGCAAAATAAGACAGATGTATCCAAATGGTAAGCTCTGTACTTTACTAATTGCTAATAATACCATCAAAAGAAATTTTTGAAAATATGAAGGTATAGAAAATATTTGAAAATTCAGTAATTTCTTCGAAAGGCATGCTTTACACATGCCCCACTTAGAGAAGGAATGAAGGAATAATGAAATAAACAGGTGACCTTTACATGGAAAGTCAGGCTGACGGATGCAATGGTTTCTCAGACCTTTATAAAAATACCACAAACTATCTGTTGCAGAGGGATTAGTCTTTTACAATTTTGGGGATCATCTAACTGCAATACAGTAGTTACTAATAATTTCAAGATTGCAGCATCAAACGATGCAATACCAAATAATGACACATATACCAACAAGCTGAATACATTCTATTAAGATGATGTAATATTAGTGCTTTATTATTTGCCTTGATGTATGACAATAATTCTCAGGTAATAGTAATAGAAAGTAATGGCGTTTTCATGAAACATTAGTGAAATAAAAATTCCACTGATGCCTCAAGAGAGTGATAGGCCTTACTTGCCCCTAGAAAATAGACTTGAATTATAGGCTGCTTATTCCAGGTTACACAACCAGAGTTACAAGCAATACGTGAAACAGATGAGTAATAATTTTTGTTTGGTTTGTTTTCATGGGAAGAATCAGCACAGACTAAGCTAGTTATATTTTTTTTAATTCAAATTATATTTTGTTAGAATGCACTGGGCAGGGGAATTCAACTCCATAAAGTTGTTTGATAGATCTGATAGTGAACATTAAGAAGATGCTATTAATATTAAGCAATGTTATAAAAAATACTTATTTCTATTAAACTTAGTTCATATAAATGTACTGTTCATACACTTCATTGTTTATACATTGTGTTCATTTATATAAATAGTATAAATGCAGTTGAGCATAGTTAACTGAGAACATTAAATGAAAACTTAAAAATTACAAAAAACTTAAAAAGATGTGTCAAGTGAAACAAAAGTCTCTTACTCATCTCTTACATCATGAGACTCCAGCTCAAGTTCTGTGTTCAGCTCTGGTGCCCTCAGCATACATACACAGAGTGTATGTGCTGGAGTGACTTCAGGCGAGGCCCAGAAAGATGCTTAGAGGACTGAAGCACCTCACCTATGAAGACAGGGTGAGGGACTTGGGGTTCTGCAGCCAGCAGAAGAGAAGACAGGGGGGTTGGAACTAGCTTATCTTTAAGATACCTTCAAGGCTAAACCATTCTATGATTCTGTAAGCAATTTTAATGATGTTAAATAGCAACATTTTTGTATTTTAAAGTTTGGGACAGCTTTGTTTTGAATGTTACATTTTAGGCATTAAGCTTCCTTGTTCCTAATACTATGGTTATTTAACCATACTTGTATCAATGCATGAAAATACGATGTAATTAGACATCTTTTTATTAGGCTGTCATTAAGCTC
Organism: Dryoscopus gambensis; assembly: GCA_013389985.1. NCBI lineage: Eukaryota > Metazoa > Chordata > Aves > Passeriformes > Malaconotidae > Dryoscopus > Dryoscopus gambensis. Next base: position 40,109 of record WEIT01006988.1, on the reverse strand, counting down.
TCCATTTTCTTTGTGTCAGACCTAAACACAGATATCAAAATCTTTAATGTTTTCAATGGGTATCCTAACCTTTAGCCTCACTTTTTGAAAGGAGACTGGAGTTTTTTGTTGTTGTAACTAATGCTGCTTTTCTCCATAATGGAAAATAAATCTGAAACTGAAAAACATCACATTCCCTTAGCTCACAGTTGAAGCGATTTGAGAATTCTGATGGGTGTAGTATTCTTGTCTGGTATAATTTACCATGGAATCAGTTATCAGGAACAAATACAATGTCCTGAGCTGTACTACTTATATGATCCCACCAGCAATTATAAAAGAGAAAAAAATAATATGTCATAACAACTACTGTAATCTAGCAGTCACTTTACCCAGAACTGAAGGCATTTTAAGGTAAGCATAGCCTATTTCAGTAAGTTCACAAGGTAGGAGGACTTTCTTACTGCTATTTTGCTTTACAAATAATGGAGATGAAGTCACAGAGTTTTCCAGTTACAAAATTCTCAAAAGGAAAGGCTGCTGAAGAAAGCCAAATCAAATACACCTAAACCTAATATACATAAACAGAGATCAATGCTTCTTACCATGGCTCCTTGCAAAGATTTGAAATGAAAAAATTTAAACTGATCAGGAAAACAAATGCTAAAAATCGCTTAGATATTGTGATAGAAAATATTTGTGCTGCAAGATAGCAAAAGCCATGGTTCACATGAAGTACAGATGGGTTGTTTAACTTGAAATCTTTGTAACACAAAATCAGAACAGTGGCTACTGTAAAAGAAAAAAAGTAAAAGGTATAGTAGTATTTCATTAAATGTGGTTTGATCTAAAAAAATACCAGATTTGTGCTCCCACTGCACATGGCACACTTAGTAAAATTATCAGAGTTCAAAATAACAACTGAAAACATAGTTAGAAAAAAGTAAGCAATGAAGAAAGAAAGAGTTAAAACTCGTGATATATTTTCCCAGTATTAAAAGGAGATAATTTATTCTGAACTTGTTTTTCTACCACACGAAGTATATGAGTAAAAGTATTAAAGATGTTTTAAAATATGGATATTGAAAAGAAACACGGATGCAAGACCTAATATTTAGCCAATCTAATTGATGACAATTTGAAAGGAGTCTAACAGTGCACAGATACTGTGATTTGATTTTATACTAAAGCCCAAGGTAACAAAGAGTTTTCTTTCTTTCTTTCTTTCTTTCCTTCTTTCCTTCTTTCCTATATTCCTGTATGCCAATGTTACATTTCCTCAGCTGGGAATACATCACTGCATAGATGCAGAGTATACTGATGTTTAAAATGGTAGTGGGTTGACCCTGGCTGGACAGCAGCACCAGCCAAAGCTGGTCTATCAGTCCGCTCCACAAGTGGACAGTGGGGAGAAAATAAAATGAAAGGTTCATGAGTTGAGATAAGGACTGAGAGAGATCACTCACCAAATACTGGCATGGGCAAAACAGAATAGAATTAGAGATATTAACTGAATTTATTTCTAAGAAAATCAGAACAGGATAATGAGAAGTAAAATAAGACCTTAAAAACACCCTCCCCACACTCCTTCATCCTTCCTGAGTTCTACCTCTTCCACCCCAGGAGCACAGGGACATGGGGAATGAGGGTTTTGGCCAGTTCATCACACCTTGTTCCTGCCACTGCTCAGGGAGAGGAGCCCTTCCCCTGCTCTCATATGGGATCCTCCCCTGGGAGAAAGTCCTTCATGAAGTTCTCCAACCTGAATCCACACCTTCTGCAACAGTTCTCCACATAATGCTGCTGTTATGAATCACTCTTCCACAGGGTGCCGTCCTTCAGGCACAGCCTGCTCCAACGTGGGCTCCCCACGGGGTCACAAGTCCCACCAGGAAACCTGCTCCAGCATGGGCTCCTCTCTCCACGGGCCTGCAGGTGCCTGCCAGCCTCCTTTCAGGCATCCACTTGATTTGGTGTGGGTCTGCTTCATGGGCTGCAGGTGTCTCTGCATCCTCCTGGTCCTCCATGGGGGGCACTGCTGCTTCACCACAGTCTGCACCACGGGCTGAAGGAAAATTGCTGCTGGAACACCTCCTCCCTCTCCTTCTGCACAGACACTGGTGTCTGCAGAGCTGTTCCTCTCACATACTCTCTCTCCACTCTTCACTTGGTGCAGTTATATCTGCACAATAACTCTTCTTCCTTCTTGAATATGTTATCACAGGGGTCACCACTGTTTCTGACCAGCTCCACCCTGGCCAGCAGTGGATCCATCCTGGAGCCAGCTGGCACTGGCTGTGCTCATGAAGGAAGCCTCTGGCAGCTTCTCACAGAAGCCACCCCTGCAGCCCCCCACTATGGAAACCCCTGCTAACCCAACAAAAAAGCAAATGCTTAAACTACAAAATTATTTTCCTTTAAAAACAGAATTTAAATAGCTAATTAGAATCAGAGATGAAAAATAAACCATAAGGCAAGTTGATCATTATTTAGTTAAAATTTTTTTTAAAAAGAGTCTGGGGTACAACCCAGTTTGTCTACGTATCAAGAAAACTATTATACACCATGTTTCTTCTTTAATATAATTTTTATTTTGATTTTTACTTATTATTTATCACAATATAAGCATTGTCCATGCTATAGGATATCATTTTCATTTTAACAAACCAAGATAATAAAGATTATTACAGATAATAAAATTCTACATTTTCTAGGTAATAAATATAGGTATTAAATCCATAGGAAAAATGACTGAGAAAAAGAAGCAATGGGAAAGAATAAAATAAAGCATTTTTCTAATTAAAAAAAATAAAGAGATGGAATTAAATTACAGAGTAGTCTTGAGGACCTGAAGAATAAGAGGCAACAAGGAAGCCATGGAAAATAGCCAGATCTCATAAACACACACTTCAAGTATCTGGCCTCTTTCATGATCTTAGAAATCCAAAATGCATAAATTTAAACAGGAGCAAATCACCTCAAGTAATGTATCTCTCCTGGCTTTGTTTTGCTATTACTGCAACTGCAATCTGTGATGACAATTTGCCATCATAATAGAATATGAAAAAAGACGCTCATCAAGAATCTGAAATGATAGCCAATATAGACTGTGTTTGCATTGAATCCCAAACACCAGAAAGGTAAAAAACCATTTATTATCTATTCCGAGGATAACTGGAAATCCTCTTCCTAGGATTCAATGTGAGAAGGCCGAGCAGACTACTTAGAGAAGATAATTACATTGCCTCCGTATACCACCATGTTGAATTTTATTCTTTGACGCCAACCCGGCAAGTGAAATTAAAAAAAAATATGTTAATCAAAAGGTAGATAATACACGTGAATCTCATCATCCCTCAAAATATTTGGTTGAGATAAATCTTTTCCACAGTGATGACGTTCAGCAGCAAGAACAAAAAAGGTAGGTACAGCAAGAGGTTCAGGCCAATAGTTAAGATGCACCTTTGCTCCTTGACTGATCTAACTACAAGTTTATAGACAGGCACTGCTAATAAGTATCAGCAGGCATCTTGAAAGCAGGAATCGGCCTTGCCTTAATTCCAGACTTTGACAGTCCATCCCCCAGTGACTGACTAGTTGGAAGAAGGATTATAGAAGAAATTTTACAGGGAGATTTTAGAAGCAACTTTCCTAAGACTTAAAAAATGCTTTGAGCATGTAGTGGGAGACAGCAAAAATAAAATGTTTAATTGATATTAGCTTGTTAATGCACAATAATTGTAATGGGATTTTTTCTAAAAAATTATCCATGCCTTTTTAATGCTATTGCCCACAGGAAAAATCAGATTAGAATGCAGAATTCCCTCCCTCTCCTGAGAAAATGAAAATAAAATTAAAGAAACAAACAAACAAACAAAGACTTCTTGACTACACTTACAGATGAAAAAAGTAAAACTGGGTCTTGCTACTTCTAATCCTGGAATTTGCATAATACATAGATACTGTGCTCATGGAACTTCAGAAGGAAGAAAATTCTCATGTTACTTTAGAGCTGAGCGCAGCTCTGATGTGACCAGGAAAAGCTCTGTTCTTAGTCCTCTGAATTCACTGCTCATCTTCAATAGAATTTTTCCCTTCTCTCTCTCTAGGACAGAAGATTTTAGAGAATCAAATTTTATGACTTCTCAGATCCTGCAAGCAAACAGATTTTCCAGATAGACGCTGTGAATTATAAATCTCACGTTGTTTGGAGACCAGACAACACAGGGAAAGCACAGGCTGGTTTTGAATCCTGGAATACTACTTTCTGTGCGTTTCTTCCTTGGCCACGACACCCTAAATAACAATAAAATCATTGAGCACTCAGCCTGTCTATATTTTACAGGCATGTCAGTGTTGTTAGTCGAGGGAGAACATTTTATAAGCTTTGGGCAAAAACCTGAAAGTAATACATGGGTTTTTTCTGTGCTTTGTGCTCATGCATTCAAATTTGCTCTTAATAACCTGGGACATGAGCTCACGTTTTTCTCTTGCTTTGCTTAATTCAAAGTCCTTATTGCTTAAACACTTCTAAACTGGATCTAATTCTAACGTAAACTAAATTTCTCTAAAGTGACCTAGTCCTGAGCCTTACTTAATGTGAATCAGGGTTAAACTGACAAATTTAGTGGCAACAGTAAGAAGGGAAGGAGAGAGGAAAAAAGGGAGAGAGGCAGGTTTTTTACAGGAAGCTAAAAGAAATACTTTAGTCTGGAGAAGTATCATAGACAAGAGTGAGGGCTGCACATGGGAGTCACTTCCCCTTAGCCCTCTGGTAAAACAAGATGAAATCAGGACAAGGCTGGAAAGAAGTTTGAATCAACAGATCAGCAGAAGCCAGTGAAAGCTGACACATCCCCTTTGCTGTATCCTCAGTATGCTCCTGCTCAGCTGGACAACAGAAGCTCTTTCCTGATGGAGCATCCTGCACAGGCCTGGACACAGGCGAAGGATAAGGCTGAGGCTCAGGCTGAACTCTGACTTCCCTGGATTCTCCCCTGTCTCTGTTCCCAGGTTCCCCTGAGCCCAGCCCTCCCCATGCTGTCAGGACAGTGCTTGCTCTCAGTGAGGGGTTAGCCCAGACTATGGGGAAACATGATTGTCCTAACTTCGAAAGTTCAGAATTGGGCCTAAGTAAAAGGAGTCCAGGGGACAAGGACTAAATTACATCTTTATCGACTGTCGCTTGAGACTAAAACTGAACCGCTCCCCACCCATGATGAGATCATTAACAACGAGGCACTGTCACCAGAATTATTCCCTGCTAAACCATGTGAATCACCTGGCTTGCCAAGAAGGCCTGCGCGGGCATGTGTTAGATACGCAGAGTTGGCACGCCCTGGAGTATACATATGGATGTACAGGCTATATTCCATATTTCTCAGCGTCTGACAGAGAATCGGCAGCCAACAGTTGCCATACTGTTGGCTGCCACCTGCCTGTTTATACCTGGAAACCTCAGAGCATACATTCTTTCACTGAAGACATTGCATAAACGTTGGTCTCTGTCAGAGATGCAAATTACAGGAAGAAAATTCATTAGGATGCTAAAAATACTTCCTAACAATATCAGGTGGGAACCTAGGTATAAACAAATTGCTCACAATACTTCAGCAGCAATGCAAGAAGACTCCCAAATGGAAAGTACCTTACAAACTCTTCCAGTGTTTTGACAAATGAAGAACCAAGGATTACCTGGTTTAACAAGAAATTCACATGCTGTTCAGACACAGCCTGGTACTTTACAGCATAACCACATAAATGTAAGCTGTGGCAGTTAAACAAGGGAAGGGAACTGGAAACAAAATTTTGAGGAGTGCTTTGTAACATTCTTTCTCAGATCTGGCTCAAGAGAACTCATCTCTTCCTGGTTTTGAATATTTCATATAAACAAGGCAGTCAAACATTTGATCTTCATTGCCATTATAACAGCCATGATAATGAGCACTACTATAATTAATGGTGTATTGTAATGTACAGAATCAAAGAATGTTAGGACCTTTGGAGGTCACCTTGTCATATCTTCCTGCTCAAGCATGGTCACAGGCAACAGGGTTTCCCAGACCACATACAGACAGTTTTTAAATATCTGCAAAGATGAAGACTCAACAAGCTCTCTGGGCAATCTGTTCCAGTGCTGCATCACCCTCAAAGTTGAATAATATTTTCTCATGCATAATTTTTTTTCCCTAAAGTTTTTTTTCCATAGCAATGCTATTCTTATGCTTTCAGATTATCATATATATAGACAAAATTTCTACTTGTAATTTCTATGCATGAGAAGCTGAAATCGTTCATAATCCCTTTCAAAACAACAAAACCTTTATGATATGAATGCCTGTTTTCATCATGAACACAATCATTATTTCAAGATAATACCTAAGTACCAACAGAATTGTTTTTCCCTGCAGGTTGACATTTAAAGTTGCTCTGGTTGGACTATTGTTCAAGTCAGATAAATTCCCCTTTATTAGAGCAAGAGTGATTAATCTTTTTTCTTTTTAATCTTTGTACACATAAACTTGCATACATATTGCCTGATCAAAGAAAATATAACTGCATGTATTCATTATCATCTCTTTGTAGTAAGTATTCTATTGGCATAACTTAACCTAAGCACTTGATTTACTAAGTGTTTGATTGAAGCAGGAAGCTTCTTTTACTATATTATTTACATTTTGAGTATGCATATCTGTGCCAAAGCTGGTTTTAAAAATTGACTTTAGAAAAGTTTTACATTCCTAGCTTTTTTATATAAACGTATATCCTTAATACCAAAAGCTGAACTGTACTAAAACATTTTGCTATCTGGACATGTTTCCTAGGAAAAAACCCACCCTATTTTTCAATATAATGTTTTGTATCAAGTTTTAATTATTTTTATGTTGTTCGCATATGTCTAAGTGTGATTCCCTCAATATTAAACTTGATAAATTTATGACAGCCTATTCCAAGAATTATATGAGAGTGATCAGTACATTAAAGGTATAATTAAGAAACACCAATATGTGAATAGTTCCACATACATTCATTAAGATTAGAGACCATCTAACCTCAGAAATAATTCTAATCATATCCCATATTCTGTCCTTCATTCTTCTCACAGTCTTCATGGTTTTGTGTTGGGGTTTTTTTTGCACATGTGATTTCTCTGTCTCATGGTTCATTCCACGGTTTCATTACTAGTCTCTCTCTTCCTTCTAGATTTCAAAGTACCTTTCTTGTGTTATTTTATTTTATTTTGCTTACAGCTGTCAAATGGAAATAAAGTAATGAGATAAAGTTTTGAATAATACTCAGCATAAAAACCCACGTGCTGATACAGTTATGTATTTCCTTGACTGGCCTGATTCAGTCTTTATTCTGATTGAGAACATTCCCTAAAGGATGCATAATTGTATAATTTTAAGATTTTATTTACCATCTGTTAAGAAACTTTTTGTATTTAATCTACATAGCATACATTAATTAGCTAATAGGCAAGTATTTTACTTGTTTGAGAACTCTCGCTGTCAGTTCCTCCTTATATGCTGAGATATTGGGTCTTTGTTTTTAAACTGAGGACCAAAACTGAAATATCTTTCATTCTTTATAAAAAGTATTGAGAAATAAAACCAGCATTATCTTGAAACATTAATAGAAACTAACATTTAAAGTTTCTGGCTATAATTCTGACCTTTTACTTGTAGCACAAAAATTCAGAAGGGTGAAAAGAAATTTTTTTTCAGCTCTGCTTGACTGTAGGTCTTAAGGTGCTTCAGATGTTGCACCCACGACTACCACGCCAAGAAGAAATTAAGTTAATCAGATCTATGCTAACTTTAGACAGCCCATGGAAATATTACAGCTCTCTTTCTTGTTTTACGGAAACATCACAGAAGTTTCCCTTTCAGCTACCAGAAAAACAGTAGGATTTGTTAGCTGAGAACCGTTTTAGTAGTCCTGGATTCATGACAAAGGAGCATCAGGTGGGCAAAATTTGAATGGCATGTAGTAGTTGAATACGTTAACCATGTAACTCAGAAAACAACTGCACTATGCCATGGTCCAAAACTCCTAAATTCAGCAAGCACTGGGATGATCTACCTCTTGCAAAACAGTTTCTATTCATCAGTTAACTTCGATACCGTTCTTCTTTGATGGGCAGTTTCCATGTTTGCTGCTTGGACTGCAATTCACTGAGGACTGGGACAAGTCATTGTCTTAAGCAGATGCTGACAGTTGCTTTAAGAGATAGCGTCTCCTGGCTGTCCCTCTGAGTTTCTGTTGATATAAATAATCTCTAGTTTTTGAAGCTAAAACAGATCTTATCTCATTCTCTTTGAAAAGGTTAATTTCTGAACACTACTCCAATAAACACAGAAAAGACAAGGCTGGAGTGTAATTTTCTCCTTGACCTTGGAAGAAAAGCAAGAAGTATTAGAGAATAATCCATACCTTGTGCCGTAATCTTACTAGGGGCTGATAGGGCCTAAAGTCATATCCTCCCTTGACTGGCCACCCGTCTGCTCCCAGCAAAACACATCCAAGAAGTAAAACAGCGGACCACCACATAAACATCTTTACAGGTCGGTTTCTGTCAAAATAAAATGTACAAGTTCAGAGATGCAATATTACTTTGGCATAAGACATATAAGAAAGGTTTACAATACTGATAATCCATTTGTGGACTTGAATAAATGTAGTAGATATAGGACAGTCCATCTGGCACACCAGCAAAGAGAAAAAATGGTAGTAGTATTTGAGACGGCAGTATTGATTTGGTTGTGCTGAACTGAGCATTTTCTTATCACTATTGAATATTCATATGTGGGAGTCACCGAGGAAACAACCAGGAAAACTCAAAGAAAAGACAGAACATAAGAGAAAAGCACTGGTGAAAAATGCAATATTTTTTCTCTGATGAAAGAAAAAAAATTATCATCAATCACGTGTTCATCAAATTTTCTTTTGAATGCGGTCTCTCGCAATACACTGTTCACAACCTAAAAGCTTTTAATAATCATACTCACAGATTTATAGATAAATATGGCCTGAGAGTTCCCTTATACGGTTCCTAATGGATGTACACATGTACATTTCATAAGTGGTTTCAGAACCTACTAGAGATATGCAATATTTATTATTGATATTCAGCATTTGTGTTGAAACCATCATGTGAAACAGACAACACAGCTAACTGATCTTCATTACTTCAAGACACTCCCAAGTCAGTCTGCCTAACCTGTATTATTTAGTCCTGCAGTAGCGGACAGAGATGAATCAGTTGCATGCATGAGTGCGTTTTTATTCTCCTTTCTACTTTGCTTTTAGTTCGCTTACCCTGCCAATGTAGAAACCTCTGATAAGAATCGAGATATACAGGAATAAGTACAAAACATCCTAAGTGTGCCCTAGGAGCCCAGCTTGTGCATCGAATGTTCGAGTCTTGCCAGACATTTTCTTTTCTATGGGAAATCATCTGAGCATAAAATGTGAACAAATTGGGGATCACTTATTATCCTGTATCATCTACAGTCATGCTCCTGGCAATACTGTTAAACAAACTGTGGTTTTGATTCCTGTTATTCTTCACATAGCAGCAGTCCTCACAGTCACCTGAAGGCAGAGAGACTGAATAGAAATAATTCCTGTGGAGTTATTAAAAGTAGTAAGTGGACTCTATTCTTACCTCTATTCACAGTCTCAGTAACAGGATCCTACTTAAGGCTGCTACCCTTCTTTGGAGACTACTCTACCAAACTTGGTAAAACCACTTAAAGTTCTGTTTCATTCTCTTTCCAGCTGATTTTTCCCAGCCTGCCTTCCCTTCACACTTGTAATTCAAACAAAAGCTCGACAGTAATATACCACATTACTTTGACATCACTTACCTTTTGTTCCACCAAACCCAATCTCATTCTGGGTCCCCCTATTAATCAAACTTAACATTTCTTCTCATTTATCATTGCTTATTCCAACAGTTTCCACTTCAATTACCTTTCTTTGGCACTCCAGCTTTTCTAATATACATAGTAGAAGTATTTCTCTTAGGAGAGCTTGCACAGAATACATTAAGCAGAGAATTATTTGAAACACAGAAAACAAGCTCTATTACAGAGAGATATTTTACATAAATAACTGGAGGCTTGTTTTTTACACCTGTTCAGTAACAGGATATTATAGTGAGGATAGAAAACGACACAATGAAGTTTTCTTCTTGGGTTCCCCTCACACTTCCACCAAAACAGAATGGCTAATCAGAAGTTCTGGTGGACCTTTGCTATGGGATTATTACAACTAATCTAGCTCACTGACTTGAAACACCAAAAAAAGACTTGTTCAGAACTCTGAAAATTCAAGTACCTTATGGTATGGCATTTTTCTTCACTGATTCTGTGTTAGTTCTCAGTATCACTTTTACTGGAAAAATAGGTCCAGTAAAGAAAAAAAAACCTAACTAAAGAAAAATGAAAGATCAGAATCTTGATTTTTAATCCCAAAGAAAATATCTCTTTATTTGTGTTTGTTGAAATTTTTTTTAAATACTTAATTTTTGACTTTCAAGGTCAGAATCAGATTCGTTTAGCACTTGTGCATGCAAACACCAGCTATGAACCGTTGAACCTTTGTCCCCTTTGTGCACTTGTGGAGTATCTCTCTGTACAATGAAAATTTGGTTGGAAAACAGTCATTTCACAGAAGGTTGTAAGAGCAGCCACATTCCACCACCCTCCCACAAACTGAATATAGTTCAGCCTCATGTGGTGTAAAAGAATAGAGTCCTTATAGTTTTGAAAATTGTTTGACCTTGAAAGGCTTATTCTTTGTATTTGTACAAAAGAGAAAATTATTACATGCTCAGTTTCTGATTTCATTGCCTTATACTTGGGTGAACACTGACAACACAAATTTAAAAAGTAAGTTTTTTGGACAGATGCCACCTAAAATCCCAAAAGTATGCAGGGTGTATGCAGTTATTATTTGCCTTTTTAGAATTTANTTTTTTTTTTTTTTAGGTAGCATACATTTTCTATTGAATTTACTGGATATCTTAAATGATTATTTATTTTTAAATTGCTACCAAAATCACAGTTATCCTTAATGCAGTACTATTGCAAAGTCTTTATTTAAAGAAAAATTATGACCAGTCCTTAAGACTTACATTGGTAAAGAGATAAACTGAGAGCAGGGATAAAATTGACTTTTCAGAGCTTCATTACAACTCCAGATTTTGGTGCTGCTTATTAGCAGAACAGAAAGAAATAAGGTTTCAAGACTACATATTCATGTTACCTAAAATTGCTTCTTTTTTCTTTCTACTTAAAGGGACAGCACAAATTATAATCACAGAAGTTTTTTATTTTCCTTTTAATATTATATTATCAAGAAATCAGAAAATGTGTTTTGAATGAATTCTTATACCATGCATTCTGGGGCAAAATAACATATTTCTGAACTCAAATTTGCATTAAAGATCAAGACCCTATTTACGCATTAATTATAATCTGGCAGAACTTGATGTTTCACTGTTTAGATAACATTCTTCTGTATTTTTAACTTCATTAATTACATATTTGTAAAGCAATTGATTGTAGGTTTTTATTATATGTCTATTTTTATTCTCACTGAAGACAGTTGCTTCTTTATAATCATACAACCATGTTTGGAAATCTGATGAGTTTACTTGGTTTACTCTCTCTTTAAGCAGACACCAACCTGTATCTGTGCATTTTCCTGTTTCTTTCTCTGCACATTCCTCACTTATAATATAGCTTATAGGTTAAAATGCAAAGAAAAATTTAAAAATATTGCAGTATGTATTTTAATCTATTTATATATATTATTTGTCTGCCAATAAACACTGAACTGAAATTCTTAAACAACTACTAGCAATGACTCCGTATCTTCCATCCTTCTAATACAAACAGTTAATTTACAGCTACTCATTGCACGTAAATAATTACGGGGTGGGGCTCTCACCCCCACACTGCCTACAAATAATTAAGGTGCTGGGTTTCTTTCCTCAATGTGCATTAATTCTCTTATTAATAATGAGCTTACTACAGTATTTTAGCATTAAACTGATCTATGTTGTAGGAGTCTTATGTGTTGTCTGTCATCCTTAGATTTTCCTCATGAGCTGAGGAGGAATAGAGTGAAGGATGTTGAACAGCTCATGGTTGTTCCTTATTTCTCACTGTACATTCTTCAGTATCAAATTTAGATTTTCCTTTCTGATTCTCAGAAATCTCTGTCATTTCACTTTTTAGCCGACTTCCAGAGCATTCATGAATCTGATGTACTCTGCAGTTTTCTCACGATTGACTTCTTTCCATTTCAGTTACTTCTGAATTTTTTTTATAAATTATTATCCATAAGAGGATTCTTTTATTCTCTGTCAAGTTTTTACCTTAAAACTCTTGGGTGAGGAGCACTCCTGGGAGAGCTATAGCTTCTGAAGTGACAGAAGGAATACTTTAGAGTATCTCACCTGCCTCATTTAGGTAAGGGAATTAGGACCCTCAAATATTTTTCAGGGGTTTTTTTTTTCAAGCAAAGAAAACTACATGAAGAGCTCACAGAGTTTCCACCACCACCCTGATGATCAGCTAGTCAGCCTCGAGTTAGAGACAACTTCTTTTAATTCTTGAGGAAATGTAATGCAAACCTGTATCTCCCTTTTCTCTCCTGCTAGTACTTTTCACACTTGCAAGTCCAATATTTTGTAGAAAAAAAACTAAATCCCAGTTCTGACACCTTATTTATGAATATCTAATAATGATTAATATATTCTACAATACCATAGTGACTGCTTCCTCTCAAAGTTATTATGATTTCTAAATCTTCTCAGCAATTCATTTATAACACAAATTTTGTTCTTTGCCTGACTCTTTCTTGTCGGACTAGGAAAGAGGTTGCTACTGTAAGAGTTTAGCAAATACATGATAAGCACTATTTTACCTGTCTCCATGCTGTAATCTTCACAGAGAAGCTTGAAAAGATATAATATTTTACAAAACCAGTCCCAAATGTGATAACATGTTGTCCTGGTTTGACAGGAAAGGAGTTTTTTTTAAGGAAGGTATAGTCAAACCAATCATGGGTTAGAAGTGAATATTGACATCTGGTGTGGCTACTAAGGAGATTTGTCACCTCTGAGAACATGGGGAGATAAAGGAGAGAATCACAGAGGAACTGCCTTTTGTGTTCCGGCCAGTGGAAGGAGCAGATCTCCTCCCTCACCCAGCCTGGGCCTGGGCCTGGGCCTGGGTGGGGGAGGCGCAGCCATGCGGCCTGAAGTCACTCGGCCTGAGGATGAGAGGTAGGCCGGAGCCCGGAGAGAGAGAGAGAGAGGTGGAAGGGAATGGACTGGCCAGCTTCTGCAGGATGGAAGGGTGGAGAGACGAGGAGATGGTTCTCTACCCCCCTCCCCCGCCTCCCAGAGAGAGAGACTGTGTGTGTCTGTGCCGGCCGAGGAGTGGAGCAGGGGAGGTTCCCGGCTGTGGGGGAGTCCTGGAGCTGACGGCA
>WEIT01006988.1:5337-22761 GCA_013389985.1 Dryoscopus gambensis | reverse complement strand
CAGCAGGCTGGAACAGCAGGGATGAACACAAAATCCTGGGTGGTAGGTGAGATGTATCGAACTCCGGATCTGCAGCGGGAAACTCCGGGATTTCTCAGCAAGCAGGGGACGCGGTGCCAGTGGCGCTACAGTGCAGCAAAGCCTCAAAGCAGCAGCAAAGGAACGGCGGAGGCTGGGCAGCTGCCTTCCAGAAGAGCAGGAAAAGGCGGGCTTGGGGTCCTGGGGCGCCCTGAGACACCTCAGCAGATTGTGAAAGGGGCCCTCCCTTAGTGAGGTAGGGTGTTAAAGAGGGTCCCAGTGCAAATGGCTGCCCCAGCCAGCAAGCTCCGCTCATGGTAGAAGGAAGGCAGCAGAAGGCAGAACCCCACAGCAACGCCGAATTCTTCCTACCACGACTGCAGCCTCTCCCTCCACTGCGGATGCTGAGAGAACAAAGAGGCCTAGGCACTGTACCCAACCCTTTTTCTCAGCTCAAATCTCATGGCATCTCCACCCCCACACAAGAAAAACCCCAAGTAAAAGAGGACAGCTGGACCCTTCCCCCTGTGGCCAGGTCTTTTTGTTTCTCTTAAGCACCTTGCAATTTATCCCTTAGCATGGGGAAAACATTTTTAAGAGGAAAAGAAAAGAACAAAAAAGAACTCCTAAAACCCCAACACCATGATATGTCTATCATTAATTCAAACAGCCATGATAATTTAGAGAATCACTTTCTGTTAAGTATGCTGGTTAATGTTAGGATTTTATCCCTTTACATCTATGAAACCCTCTGCATTGAAGTGCTATAGCCAACAGAGATGGATCCCATCTTTTTTACCCAGTGAAAGAGATTCTTCAGTAACTCAGCTGGTTTAAAGTTATCCCACACGGAGATTGTTCCTCAAGATCACCATGAAAATGGCAAAGACTGAAATAGACAGGTTTGAGGGTTTTGCCTCTAACTGGATTTGAAGTAGCAAAAGAATTATAAAGGACTAAAGAAGGAAACTAAGTCCTAAACCACAAAAATGTAAAGAGAGAAGGTAGTTAGGGACAGGGGAAGTAGCGTTTCAGCAGTCTTCATAGGATAGGAAGATAACTAGAGTGCATATCAGCGAGAGATGTGACATGGGAAAGCCTGTGATGCAAGAAACCATAAGCTCCTCAAACGCAGAAGGACATGGATGCACTCTGGTGTGATGGAGAGGAGTACACACAACGATACTGGCAGGAAATATGAAATTATCAAACTGCAGAGAATAAAGATGCATGTGGATTTTTGTATAAATAGATCCAAGCACAGCTCAATCAGTAAAGGACTGATGAATGTTGCAGCTATTTAAATAAACAAGGGCTATTTGTAGCTGAGGGCAGTTTGTCCTTATTGGGACTGAACCAAAAATGCATTTGCCCTCCAGTACTCTCCCCCAGTGCCCACATTAGTATAATTAAGTTAACTACACATGAAATCCTGACCTAATTGACAACACGAAAATAACTCTAAAATAGACATTTGCTTGGTCCAGAATTTCACCCTATTTATAGGATTTAGTTACAATGAACATTCACAAGAATGGAAACAAAACTTCAAAATAACTCTGTTAACTAAAATGAAAGAAATTCAAAGTTTCTTGTGATTGTCTTTAGAAAAAAGATCTATGTCCATTGTGAGGAGCCAATTCAGCCATTTTAGTTTGCCTCAACTCTGGTTGTCTGGGCTGTCAGAGGCATGTGGAAGAGGGGTGCACATGTGCCACTTGCAGGAGGCAGCCAGGAGTGGGGCAAGCCTTGTGTCTAGGGTGGCTTCACCTGGCAGCACCCCACACCAGGCAGGCAGCAAGGGACACTGTGGAGGGGCTTCTCCAACCAGGTTGCAAGAAGGTCTCCAACAATGGACAGCAAAGAAAGGTTGGACTGGACCAATGGGTCCCTGCTTTGGGAGCAGGGCTTTGGGAGGGGCCGGGGGGGTATAAAAACCAACTCCATCAGGGCTCGTCACTGCTCACCAGGGTTCACTACTGTTTGCTGTTCCCACTCACTCCCTCTTTTGCCCTGGCCCCAGCCTGCCTGCCTTCTGCCTGCCTGCCGGCTCATCCTCGCACCTGTCCTGCCTTCCTCACCTTCCTTCCGCACCTGACCGCCTCCCTGCCACTTCGCCTCGCATCCTTGCCTGCATCCAACTGTGCCGCCACGCCGCTCCAGCCATCACCGCCTGCCCTGTCGCCCCGACCCAGCTGGTCACCGCGGCCCTGTCCAGGGTCCTGGTCGTCCCACCCGAGCACCCCACTCACCGCGTGTCCAGAGCCGTCGCCGCATGAGTGGCACCTGTGGAGCTGCGCCGCTCTGGGAGCTGCACAGGCTCCCTAACACCCAGCCCGGCCACTGACAGGCTGGCAGCACGCACAGCCCTCCGCCACCCGGATGCCAACAGTACTGCCCTTGGGGTAACGCCCTCTTTTTTGTCCCCTCTCTCTCCTCTCCCTCAGTCCTTTTCCCTTTTCCTTTCTTTTTTCCTGTCTCTTCTAGCCCTCTTTCCCTCGGGCAACCCCTTTTCCCTCTCCTTTTGTTACCAATAAACAGTTCTGAGATAGAACATTTGCCTCGTTTGGCTTCATTCCATTCCCGACCATCCGTTTTCAAAAGAACTCCTCGCAGTTCCCCGTAGTGGAATGCGACATCCATTTATATAGGTTCACAGAAATATACAAATAGAGTAAAGTGTTCTGTACTTGAATAGCCAAAATAGTTACAGGTATTTTCTCTTTTTCAATTTAACTGCTGTGGAGTTTCGCGCCTCTCTCCTTTCCTGCTTTGTGGTGACTGAACTCTCTTTATTCTTTGCTGTCACAAAGGTCAACTTTCTTCATGAGCCTCAATTCAGCACAATCAGAAAGAAATACAGAAAACTGCACTTGTTCTGTCAGTCATAAAGCTGGCATAGGTTCCTAGTGGCATGTGCTTGGATGTTAATGTACAAGTCTATAAAAGAAGGATTTTCTCACCTTATATAAAAAGAAATTAAGAGACTGAGAGAAATAGGAAGGAAACACATACAGTTCTGAGATTCTATAGAACAAAAAACCTCACCTTATCATATCTCGTGAAAAAAAAAATTGACTCTGACAGCTGGCTTGGTCATTTGCATTCTACTATTTATAGTAAATTTAGTGCATCATTATAGTACATAGTAATTTTCCTAGAAAAACTGCACCCTTCTTTAAATTTTGCGAAGAGATTTCTAATAAAATAATGCATTTCTCAAGTGCTTACAATCCCATCCAATAGGATCTGAACCTACACTTCCTGCCATATTTTAACTGTCTTGTACTGTTTCACTGGGTTTTACTGCTTATGGTTTTATACCACTTTAATAGAACTACTAGGAAGTAGCCCTCCAAATGCATGCTGGAAAGCTGACAGTAAACCAGAAGAACCTACCGTTTGCTGATTGAGTTGTAGCTAAACAGGATTGTAAAATAAGATTTTTTTTTAACAATTCATTAGCTAAAAAAATTGTTACTTCTAAAATGAAACAGAGATAAGACAAAGCAAGGAGCAGCCAGTATGTGGTGATGAAATTGTAGTATGTGAAAGGAATGCATTTTGTGTCTCCTCACCCACCACTGTATAATACATTGAAAACTACTTTTTTTTGTGTTCATTGACCTAAAAACCTAAAAAGTTTTACAAATTTTATTTGGTTCTGGGTTTTGGGGGGTTTTGAGGGGGATTTTTTGCACTGTTTGGTTATTTTTGGAAAGGCAAAAAGGTAGATATCTTCAGTTTTATTTATACAATAGAAACATAGGAAAAAGTCAATGTAGAAGTGACTGGAATTAAGTTTTGACCATCAGCGTGCCAGGAAAGAGCCTCTTAACCAAAAAGCTCCCTATATTTCAACGAGAAATTAATGCTCAGATGCCATCACCAGACACTCCATATCACATCTGGTATGAACTCTGTGTATAGCCAAGAACATCCCATCTCTTCTCACGTGAAGTTGTCACTGTGAAGCTACAGCCTGAAGAGTGACCACCCCATCTCCCTGAAATATAAGCTTGTGCTCCCTTTTTCATCCCACCTTGACGCTATTCTCAATTTTTGACTCAACCGCATGGACTCTGGGATTGTCCAGAACACCTTTGTGAAGTGCAATGTTCATGAAGAAGAGCCAGGAGATATTGCTGAACATCGCATCCCAACTGCTCTGTCACAAATGCTGATCACGTGGCAAATGTCCAAGTGGCCCTTTGTTGATGAATCAGTTACTGTCACATGAATTATCCTCAGTGCTGACTCAGGTAAGCATCCCTATGCTGTTAGAAATGAAAGCTTCTCTTGTCTCTGTATTTTGAAGGTCTGGGAATGCCTACCCCTCAGCAATTTCAAATATTTCTTGTTATCCAGATAAGATTTTCTGCAAGCCACAAAACACAGAAATTCCTCAAAGCAGAGAAGGAGGGTTTTGAAAGTTATTTTGAAAGTTTTTATCTGGTTCAGCAACATGCAATGGAATCTGAAGACTGTTTACTGTCTTGCAGTTCCTTTGTGACTATTAAGCAGTGGAAAGAGCCTCACTGGAGGATATCCAAATGACTTTAATGAATCACTTCAATATTAATCACTTCCATACAATCATTCTTGCATTCTGAAAATCTCTAACTTTGGGAAAACAGGATTACCCCGCCTACGGATAGAGGGAAGAATCCACCTTTCTTTGTCATCTTCAATGTCTTAAAGTTGCATAAATGAGGAAATCTGATGTTCAACGAAGAGAGCTGATGGTATCTTCCATCCTCCAGAGTAAGACATGGATCATCTCAAACCACAGCTGATAGCAAACCCAGGTCAAACCTTCTCTCCTTGCCTTCTCCAAAAATACTGAGTATGATCTGTAGCAATAGAAAGTTCCAGCAGGAAGAAAAAAAGAGTGTCAAAGGATAAAGGCAATAAATGTAGGGTGTGGATGCTGAAAAGCTCAGTCAGAGAGAAAATTCCAGCTTCTAGCAGGTTGTGAGAAAGGCTTCTATTTCTCAGGGCACGGAGATGGGAGCCAAGAGAAGTATGTAAACTATTTTGTATGTTTCGTAAACTATCTCTTGCAGGTGTTCTATGTTTTGTAAACTATCTTTTGCAGGTGTTAATTGTCACAATTAATTAACTGACCAATGGTTATGAGAGGCGTCCATCTAATGGGCCTATGACCTTCTTTCTACCTGTGTTAGCTAACATATATAAGAAACCTGTTCTCTCAATAAAGAACCTTCTCCATCTTGCTCGCTACTTGCCTGTCTGAAGTTAGGTTGCTACCTAGTTGCCTCTGAGCTCAACAGCGACACTAGGGGACCAAACTGATGTATCAGGTTCACTGTTCATCTTCTTGGCATGGTGCAGGAGATGAGAGAAAAGGGGATGCTGCTAAGGAAGAGGGGATATTCCATGTAGCTTTCTTGCATTCTGAAAAAAAACAGATCAGGTCCCTGATCCTTCTGATCACTCATATCAACACCACTGGCCAATAGATGGAAAGGAAAGATTGATCAACTGGTGTGACAGGATACGAGGGACAGCAGTAACCCCAACACAGTTCAATTAATACTATTAACTTATTTAGCTACAAAGTGAAATTGCACTCTGATAATGGCTTACTTGCCCCGTTACATCAAAGTGAACACAATAAACTTTAAATCAACTTATTTAAAATATAACTGAAAGGCTGTTTAGGCAAGCTTTGTACACTAATATCTTTCTTACACTGTTGTGACAATAAACACGACCCAGAATCCCCCAACAAAATGGAAGATTTTTGCTATTGGAACTCTCAATTATCTATTATTTTATCTATTGTAAATACCCATTCTAGAGCAGCATTGTAATTTTTATGGCGGTTTTTGGTCATAACAGCCCTTTTTGAACATCCAGAAATTTAGAACTCCTCTCTAGCAATACTGACTTTTAACATTAATATTCTTCTGTTGTTAGATTTGCTCACTGGCTCTAATTTTATAATATTTCCCACAGATGGCCAGAAATAACATGCGTGCAAGGATAAAAAGGAGGATGCAAATTTCAAAACAATGCCATAATCTTCATTGCAGAAGTGTTCGTCTAGTAATTAAGTGTGGAGCTGCACATATGGTGTCTGATTTGTCCTCATATTTTCACTGATGCAAACCTGCTATGATAATATTAATGTAAATGTAACCATACCACTTTTCAGTTAGTCTGGGAGCACAGAAAAGCTATTTTTTCTTCTCTTTTTCCACTAGTAATTGCTTTTTTTTCCACTAGAAACTGAAAGAAAGAAAGAAAAGTAGCTACAAAGTCACAAGTTTAGCTATTGCAGACTTTTCTTCTTCTCCTTTATGTATTTAAGGGAAATAGCTACTTTCCTGAAATACACAAAGAATTTAATTCTCTTTTGGGGGATCAGGAGTTACATTCTTCTGGTTCACGATTATTTCATCAATGTTTTCACTCCCAGCAGATACTATGATATCCAGCAAACAAGAAGAGTTTCTCTAGTGAAATATATTCAAGGCTTTTGCCCTCCGCCTAAATATCTTACACTAAAATTTAACTCCTGCTGAAGAGAAAAATTACACTGTCTCTTAATATAGAGCAATAGAAAAAATATTTCTGAGTTCACAAAGTCCTTCCTTGTAAGAATACTTAAGATCACACTCTAAAGTTTTTGTTATTTTTTATGTACAATTACTACGTTTTTAATTTCACTTACCACTCACTTTACACTCTGTTTTTTTTAAGCCCAGATCTGCCAAATTCTGACTCTTCATTTGTGAGCAGTTATGTGTCTTCTTCTGGGTGTAGGTGTCTATGAGAACAAGCCAAAAGGAGCAGCAGGATTCAACTTCTGCTCATAGTGTCCAGCTTCTA
Organism: Dryoscopus gambensis; assembly: GCA_013389985.1. Classification (NCBI taxonomy): domain Eukaryota; kingdom Metazoa; phylum Chordata; class Aves; order Passeriformes; family Malaconotidae; genus Dryoscopus; species Dryoscopus gambensis. The sequence continues at coordinate 15,885 of WEIT01006988.1, read as the reverse complement.
GAAAGCATGACCTTCTATATTCTGTACTCCAATTTTTGATAGTCTTGAGAGACTGGGTAAACTCAGAAATGTCCTAAATTAGAAATTTAGGACCAGCACTTCTTAAAAGGTACATTTTCATATTCAAAAACTCATAGATGAAATTTCCACATAGCGTTAATACCAGCTTTCTCCCCCACTCCCCCCCCATGGCTTTCTCTGAAGTATAATTAAATTTTAAAAATATTTACTATGGAAAAGTCTTTCTCTGGATTGTTTCTCCTCCACTTGTACTTATTAACAAACTTCAGAATAATATTTTTGCCTAGATGTACCCTTTTCATTCAGGAAATTTCCACTCTGAAGCTTCATTTTTAGGCCTCATCTTTGTAAATTAGCTGAACCTTCACACACATTGCATAATCATTTCAAGCAGTTTGACTCTTTTCAGTAGCACTCTTCTATTTCATTTCATTGTGCCTTGGTTTAAGTTCCTCACGGAAGTGTTTTAACTTGTGAAATCCTACAGTTGACATTTTGTATTCCATGCAAAGTCTACATGATGAACAGTTACAAACTATTATAGATAATTAAATACACAGTTTTTAACATAAAAAACCTGGCTTTCTGAGGCCAGAAGGCCTTTTGTGAAATAAATTACTATAAAAAATAGAGAAAGCAAACCCAAAGTAAAAGATAATGCAAGAAAAACAAAGTGCACAATTACTGCAGGACCTAAATACCAGAAATAGAAGAAAATTACTTATGCATTATATCTGTCCCACACAAATAATTCCAATGCAGTTATTACAGGATTGTAAAAGAACTGATCCCTCAGACACTAGTCAAAAGCAATGAAAATTTCATAATGATAATTGGCTTACAAACCTAGTCTAAAGGCAGAACAAAGAGTGCTGAGAAGATACTTTTCCTTAAATATTCACAGATTAGAGTGAAATTCTTTGCAGTAAATGGTATTCCTTCTTGACATCTCAAATTTGCTGTGGCTGGTAAATCAGTTGAATTTACCAATGGTAACCTCAGAAATCCAAATCTAGAGAGAAATGGTGAATTGATGCTTAAAAGTCCCTCAAATTACCAAATACTTTCCTTTCTTAAAAACACCAAAGTGGGTCTCATGGTTGATGGATACAAATCAATGTGCCACGTAAACCTTCTGCTGCATGCTGGGATAAGAAAGCTGATGTTGAAAATAAAAATTATAATCTGAGATGTTAAGGATCTCAGATGTATGGGAAGTTTAAAATAAGTCTTTACTTTGAATATTGAAAAAACCCCCAACCATTATGAATGATTTTTGCAATGCTTATATATAACTTTGCCACTCTTTTCATAACTCTTTTTGGAAGAGCCTGAACTGAACAGAGTCACAGAATCATTAATCATTGGAAAAAACGTCTAAGATCATTGAGTCCAACCATTAGCCCAGCACTGCTGTGTTCACCTCAAAACACTGTCCCCAAGTGATGCATCCACATGTTTGTCGACCACTTCCAGGGATGGTGGCTAAGCCACTTCCCTAGGCAGCCTATTCTAATGCCTGACCACCCTTTTAGTGAAGGAATTTTTCTTAATGGGAAATATTTAATACTCAATATTTAATAATTAAATAATAAAAATTTTAAAATTCAGAATTTACATCCATGCATACAATTCCTTGTTCACTTTCTTCCTTAGAAAAAATAACAAAGGTACAAAACTTATTTTTTTAACCATTTAAAGCTTCATGATCAGCTCTTTAGGTTTTCTTCCACCATTTACTGATGATAACTCCAGAAACATGCCCAGCTTCTAAAAAATACAAGACTAACTCACTAAAATTGGACCTTTGTCTCTCAAAAGGCAAGCAGAGAATGATAGAACAGAAATTATTAGCCATAATACTTCACACTGTTCATCGAGGAGTCAGATGCAGCATATAAATTAATAAAAGCACTCTAAATCATTAGAGTCAGCAAATTATATCACAAACTTTCATTTAAATCTCTTTATTATTGTGAGAGCTGTTCCATCTGAGAAAACATGAGAACAGGGGGATGATATTTTTTTATATGGATTTCTGACACTTTGGAAGTATAAATCAAATTTTCAGTATAGGTTTATTAATGATTTATGTCTATGTCATGTATATTTTTACAAAGATAAGCATAGCAGCCCTTTTAAAAGTTTACTTATGCATGGAAAAGATTACTGAGAGCCTAGAGCAGTAGATATCACACAGAAAAGATATAAAGGACATGAATATATTAAAATATTAGATTTTTGGTCTTTTGGGGACACCAATTTTAAGATCTGATGCTTGAAGCACTCTACTAATGCTTCAAATGCAACCTCCAAGGTGCAGAAAACCTCCCCCCCGCCACTGACTGCACCAAGAACATAAAAATGTAGACTGTTCAAATATTTCTGTGAGAAAAATTCTCCAAGCATTAAATAAGAGAATTAGCCTCTTAGACAGTAGACTAAAATGCAACTATAGCTAAGCAACACAGTTTAAATTCACTAGAAAAACTGTCTTCAGTTCAAAAAACAATTTACACTATACAAAAGTTATATCTCAGAAGGGATATTAATTATGTTTTTTTCCTTCAGTGTCCCAAGGAAAGAACTAAATCAGCCCATGCATCTATGTCTAGAAAAATTTCTACAGAATATTAATGTTTATCAAATTTGGCCTTGAGCAAATATGAAAAAATCTAAAAGAGAAATTTATTTTTTGTGCTGAAATACTACCATAGCACTAATTATTGCTGGGTTTCTGAATTACATGAGAATATAAAGGTAGTATAAATGAAAGATAGAAACATAACATATAGAAGACCAACAATTTAAAAAAATAATATTTTAACTCTCCACTGTACTAGCTTAGATTCATTCACCTTAAAAGGCATAGGAAATAAATGAAAAATATAATCAGCCTTCAAACTAGCATAACCTGGTGCTGTGTCTTTTAGTTTATTTTAAATAAGAATTTTCTCTCTGTCAAAGTACTTGATAACATGGAAGAGCAGCACTGTGATGAACTGTGTTTCAACTTAAAAATCAGCCCTCAAGATTAAAAAAATCAATTTCTCACTGAAGCTGAGGTTATGGCTAACCTTGGCTGTTGCAAGGGGAGGGAGGATTCACGCAACTTAATTCCACTTGACAAGGACAAACACAAAGTACTCTCACAAGGGGCTTCTCTTCTTTCTCTGTGGCCTTTCCACTGCAAAAACTGATGATGAGCTGAACTTATGTTTCCATCTTGAAACAGGGCAGAGAGAAAAGAAGGGGTCACTGTCAAAATAAGATGCTACTTTTAAAAAAAATTTAAATTTAATTTAAATTATTTATCTAAACTAGAGAGACATGGAATTGATGCATGGACCACTCAGTGAATGCGGAATTGGCTGGATGGCCAGACCCCCAGTGCTGCAGTCAATAACTCAATTTCCACGTGGAGACCAGTGACAAGTGGCGTTCCTGAGGGGTTGGTATTGGGACTGGCGCTACTTAACATCTTTGTCAGTGAGATGGACAGTGTGACTGAGTGCATCATCAGCAAGTTTGCCAATGACTCCAAGCTGCGTGGTTTAGTCAAAACTCTAGAGGGAAACGATGCCATCCAGAGGGACCTGGACAGGCTTGCGAGGTGGGACTGTGCAAAACTCTTGAAGTTCAAAAAGGCCAAGTGCAAGGTCCTACACCTGGGTCGTGGCAATCCCAAGTACAAATAAAGGTTGGGTGGAGAATAGGTTGAGAGCATCGCTGGCGAGAAGAACTGGGGGGTGTTGGTTGCCAAGAAGTTCAACATGACTCAGCAATGTGCACTTGCTGTGCAGAAAGACAAATCCTAGGCAGCACCAAAGGAATTGTGGACAGAAGGTCGAAGGCGATGATCCTCCTCGTCTATTCCATTCTTGTGAGACCCTACCTGGAGCACTGTATCCAGCTCTGAGAACCCCAGCATAAGGATGTGTCCCTGCTGGAGCGAGTTCAGAGAAGGGCCACCAAGATGACCACAGGGCTGGAGCACCTCTCCTGTGAAGCACCTCTCCAGGGCTAGAGAGTTGGGCTTGTTCAGGCTGGAGAACAGAAGGTTCCAGGGAGACCACACTGAGGCCTTCCAGTACCGAAAGGGCCTTACACAAAAGATGAAGATGTACTTTTTACAAGGGCATGCAGTGATAGGATGAGGGAGAATAACTTTAAACTGAGAGTAGTTTTAGACTATATGCTGGGAAGAAATTATTCAGTATGAGGGTTGACACACCAGAGCAGCTTGCCCAGAGAAACTGTGGATGCTCCAAGCCCTGGAAATGTCCAAGGCCAGACTGGATGGACTTTGAGCAACCTGGTCTAGTGGAAGCTATCCCTCCCCATGGCAGGGGGTTGGAATGAGATGATCTCTAAGGTCCCTTCCAGTCCAAAGCATTCTTTCCTTGATAATATCAGATCTTGCACACCTATGAATACTGCAGAGATAACTGAGTAAATGTTTGGAAATGATACTGTCTTTCAGAGAATTTTCTGAGCATTCACCTCTCAGACCTGAGGAATGTCTGTAATACACTGAGAAAACTTGCCTTTAACAAAGGTACCTGGTCTCAGATTTCTTTCAGATCTCAAATCTCTCATAAAAGGTTAATTGTTACCAAGATGTGGTACGAACATCACATCCTATAAAAGCTTCTGCTTTTTGTTGATTTAAGACTCAAAACAGACCCTTAGGAGGGAAAAATTAGACACTGCTGCAAATGGTGATGCAAAAGGAACAAAAACCTCTCCAAAATGTGACAAAATAATTATCGTTCTCTTAAAATATAAATGCAAAAGCGTTTTCAAAATTAGCAAGGTGCATCTCTTCTTTTATTTAGGTACAATAGGTTATTTTCTGCTCTATGAATAGAAAGTTGGACTACTGCAACTCTAAAACACAGGTATTTGTGAACTGGTCATTCATTCATGTGCATTTAGCTTTCCATTGCACTACAGTTTGTCCTCAGAAAGCAGATACTAGTCTTTTCTGCATATATACTAAATGTGTTTGAACCTTGCATGTTTCTTGTTATCACTGGAAGGCCATGATTGTCACCAAATACAATCCTCGATTATATAAATAATTGTAACATTAGTGCACTATATTCACTCTGTAACTGAATCAAAAGTTGCATTTTCTTTTTTGACTGCTTTTGCATATGAATCAAGATTTCTGTTGATGTCCCAGAATGATGTGAAAGTGCTTTTTTTTCTTTCTTAGCAATTATTTATGAAAAAATTAATAAAACCCATAAACAACATATATTATCAGTTATAGTGGTGTTTTAAGTGAAGTTTATGAAAGAAAATACGTTTTAAAAATAGGACTTGAAATGTTGAACTTGAAACAAGTCATAATCTGCCAGCTCTTTGAAAACAAAGTTTATTTCTTGCACCCATCATGTAAGAATTTTCTACCTGTTTTTGTTTTATTGCTCATTGATTTGTTCAAATGTGTATAATGATTTACATGTTATTTAGGAAGACAAAGTTCTGTTACAATAATAAAAATTCAGACAGTTCAGAGTTACAATTCAGAAAGCCTCTAAAATATTTTATTTCCTAATGGAAGCAAAAGTATGTAAAGTAATAACCTAGAAGTTCCTATCATTTAATTAGAGAGCATTTTTTGTAATAAATAAGTTTTGATCTGATTAAAGTTATGAGCTGCTTTAGATTATTTTATTTCTTTTTGTAGGTATTAGGAAATTCTTTATGACGGAACTAAAAATACTTTCAGAAAGTTTTTAATATGCTGATATGAAAATGATAATGGCTTTTACCACAAGACCGCCTATTCAGTGGTAAAAATATTTCAGATTACAATAAGCCTCACTTGGAATAAAATGAGAAGAAAGCTCTCTCTGTCAGGAACAGAAAGAAGTATTTTAAATATCCTTCATCTTCCATCTAACATTTTCAAGTACTTTATTGCACAAAAAAGTCTTTCTGAAATCTGCTCTGAAAAGCACTGCTGGACACCAACCTCGGTTAATTCAAATGCAAATAAACTGTGAACTTCAACCTACTTCAAGCAATCAGTGCAACCACTGCCAAGTCTCCCCTCATTTAACTCTTTAGAACTTCTTATTTTCTTAAGATTTGCATGATTCAGCAATGCAGCCAAGTAATTCACCACTAATTTTACATAATGAATGCTATAAAGAGTGATTAATTGAATAGACTTACTATGATCATTTCTAGGATACTAAGTGTAAATACCTGCATAAACATTGCTATCAAATAAAGCTGAAAACAGGTAACAAATACACATTTCAAGTCATTCCCATCCCCACTTGGTAAGGAATCATGCCTGGCTAAACCACAGCAACCTCTCTTGGCCAGTATACTTAGCCAATACAAACAGAAGTAACAATGGCACAGAGGAAACGAGAGATACTGGCAATTAGGGAGCCTTTTTGAAGTTCTTCTGCCACAGTAACTGTGCAGAAATTTCCTCATCTGCACTGGCCCATCCAAATGAAGACACATCTGTTAATAAATGCAACTGCTAGAAAGGAACACAACCTACCAGGACACAAGTCTTTGTAACCAGAGGTTACTCAACCCAAAACCTAAAGAAAGAACTTGTAAAATAGCACGGAAGAGAATAAAGCTGTGGGTTTGATTTCTCTTGAATATTGTTCCTGGGCAGTAGTAACCCTTGATATGGGGGGTGTTAGAGGGAGTTTCACATGGCACTATTTTCAAAGGTGCTACACAACTGCTACTCTTGGTCAACCCCACAGCTTTTTCAATGTCTCTTTACTACAGAGAAAATAATTGACTTGCTGCTCTTCTGATAATATAAAATTGTTCTTTGTCTTTTCTGTCTACCAAGAGGCAGGGAAAAGCATTCTGTATTAAATATGTATAATATCATATGAAAACAAGTTTCCAGTCTTTTCATTTGCTGACAGCTATTCCCTATGCTTCAGAAGGTAAAAAACAAACCTTGAACTAAAAAATAGGATTAAACAGATTTACAAACAAACTTGCTAATCTATTTACTTTAAAATCATGTAGCATAACAAACCATGCTACACTGACTGGTTAACGAACATGGTCCCCCTGCTTTTGCTTAGTAAAACTGTAGAACACAGTCAAGAGTGCCATTTGATTCACTGCTTTCCCTTAAGCCAGTGATTCACTCCTGCGATATTTAATGTCCACAATTATCCCATAATATCTGCCAATCTGGAGAAAAATAATCAGAGTTTACTTCCTAAACTTCATTTGACCTCTTACCTTCAAGTTATCAAGGCCAAGTTCAGATCTGTTAAATGGCAGAACTATTCCTATTGGAGCTCCATCTTTAGATATGAAACTAACAGAACTGAGCAGAGCCTTGTTTTTAATATTATTTTATAGTCTTTAAAATAGAAGAGTGACAGAAAATTTGTATTTTCTGAAATTTTATATAAAGTCACAGTTTAGGACAGCATGCATTTTTCTAAGAAAAATAAAAGTTTGGTATTTTTAAAAGACATAATTTATGTGCTTGTAACAGTTCTTTTCTTCTAAGATTGAATATTTCTTTTTAAACAAATACTGAGGATTATTGGATCAACTCATGTACATATAAAACCAGAATGAAAAACTGACATGATTAGGTAGATCTAGAACACATCGAGAACTGAGCAACCACAATATTTGGGCTTTTACTGATTACCATTTGCTGTCAAAGCCTTAAATCAGAAAATAACCAAGTGTGTTGGTCAGCTTAAGAAAAGTCTATAAAAGTAGCTCTTTAAACCCAAAGTTTCCCTGATTCTGTATTTGTAACAAAACTCCTCCCTGATTTTGCATTAGTTCTGCAGTCAGCTGTTTGGTCAAGTCATTAACAACCTTTGTGTGGTGTTGATTAAGGACTTGGAACTGTGTATTTTACAAAATCATATTCTTACAAGTTTACAAATATGCTTGAACAAGGTTTACTACTGCAGACAGACGACTTCTAGTTACAACCAATGACCAAAATGGCTATGGACCACACTTAATGTATACAAATATTTAGAACACCATTTTGTTGAAAAATAGCAGTGCCATTTTACCTCCTTTGGAGTACATGTTTCATTTCAAATACCCATTTTTCAAACATGATTAATCAAATAAAGCAGCCTAATACAAATGAAGGCAAAACATTGCACAGAAAATACAATCAGATATAAGATATAAATTTAAAAGCACAGAATTAATGTCTTTGTAACCATTTGAGTAATGCTGGTAAAATGACTGATCTCAGAAAGGTCAATCACCTTTAATTATGTAATTACAGAGATAGTCCTGTTAACTGGAAAAAGACTGTGTAGGACTAAAGACCACTCAAGTGAACAATGATTTGCAGATTCAGGCCCTGTATAAACACTAAAAGTTTGGATATATAATTAGTGGGTTGGGGTTGTTCTGTTGTGGGTCTTTCTTCCACTCAGTATCATTGTAACGTCTGCACCACATGGCTCAAAAAACTATTTCAAAATAATTTTGTAATGCCTACTTCAAAAAGTAAACATCCTGAATCTCCATACTTTAAAAGCCATCATTTTAAATTATATCAAAATATTTCAAAGAAAATCAATATTCATGTCAATGACAGATGATAAGAGCCGTCTTAGCTGATGGACAGACTGTTAATGAAGGCTTGCAACCAGTGCAAGTGGTGTGTAATAAACTTTCATTCCCTGCTGTTGAGAGAGGAAGAAGAGAGCTGCTTTATGACTGGGGAGAGGGGAAGGGGGAGAGAACAATAAAACATATTTCGTAATTCTACCCAAATGTAATGAAAGTCTTGGCACTCTAAACTACTTTCTCCTCATTTTGCTAGCTTTCAACTTTACCCATCAGTAGCTCTGTGCTGCTGCCTGATGGTTATCTTTATACTCTAGCTGATACAAAAATTCAGCAAAAAGAACCCACCTTAACATTAAGGAAATGATGGAGGAGTAAAAAAATGCCGCAATACTATGAAGCAGTCTCCTTTCATCAGCTTCATCTCAACAACAAAAGTTTCTTTACACTCACAGCTACTACAACTGCTACCACTTGTGCAGGACAACTGTGTAGAGAAACACTTGTGGTTTAGGTCCCAGTTCCTAAGAAAATTCATCACAACCAAAGAGTATGAAGAGCTATGTAATCCTGAAAAACACAAGGTGGGGACCTCATTTGCCTGCTTATTCTGTTCAGTTATCTCAGTAGCACTGGCTAGCAGCACCAGCAGCCTATTCCCTCTGGAATCAGCCTTAATCTCAGACAGAAACCCCTGCGTGGTGCTCAGCTCTGCGTGTGCAGAAATCCCTGCATGGAGCTCAGCTCCGCATGTGCAGAAATCCCTGTGTAGCACGGAGCTCTGCGTGTGCACAACTCTGACAACTCACACAAGCAGCAGCAAACTCCTCTGTGAAGCAGAGCTCCTTACCAAGCTCACGAAATGTTAAACACTGCTGAAAGAAAAAGACATTACATCTGCCCACACTTCTCAGTTCTATTCAATTACTGACAACAGCAGTCCTATAAATGCAACATAATATGGTATTATTAAATCCAAGACTTGCATTTATGCCTAGTTGCAGCCTGGAAGCAGGCCTGATGTTCAGCCAAACCAAAAGGAAAAAAATCCACAACTTTCACAGACACACACCCCCCACACTGACCTTGGAGGCAGGGGTGGTGATGATTCCTTTCCATAAAGGTGCTGTTTCACAAGCTGACAGCGTTACAGTGCTGAATTGTTTCTCAAGTAACAGGGTATCCACCGTCCTTCTGTTACACTCGTATACAGGCACGAACAAGAACACAGAGCAACATGGGGCTCTGCTTTTAAATCCTCTTTAATTCCTACTTTACTCTCTACTTCCCAGAATGACCTCGCATATCCTGTCTTCCCCCCATTGACAGAATCAATCAGAGCTTCTCCAGTCCCCCCCAATCAGTTTTTATAGAAAGAAGGTTCTGTAATGTGTTTTGAGATCTTTCTATAATATTCAAGATTTCTAAAATAAAACATTTGCAACCATTTAAAAATTACCCTGAGAGCCAGTTTTCAATAAAAATAAGCCTTGAACTTTTCATTCAGATTCATCTTTTGTTTATGGAGCCCTTTTCACTGAAAGCTGCACCCCTTTTCCAAGCATTGTCCCTACACTGACCTAAGGGCTACCAAGCTTCCAACTTTGCTTTGCCTTTAATTGCCAGCTCCTCCAGCCTATCCAGCACCCCGCTACCATTTACGAGATAAAAATATATGTGTGTGTGTATATACATATATATAGGTATTGCTGCTTACCTTGTCCAAGAGTCACTAAAATCCACAAGGGAATAAAACAAAACCCCCAGCTCGACGGGTCCTCGTGCAAATCGCAAAGAGAGGAACACTTCTTCCTTTAACAAAGCAAAAAGCGGCTCCGCCGCGATCCGGTGAGCAAGCGAGCGAGCGACTAGTCCGGAGCAAACTCGGCGCAGTTCCCGTGACGGCGCTTCCCAGCGGGAGCAGGCGCGGGGAGCGGTTCCGCGGCCGCGGAGGCGGCG
>WEIT01006985.1:11685-24541 GCA_013389985.1 Dryoscopus gambensis | reverse complement strand
TCCGTTTACATTAACACCTGTATAGGAAAAAAATAGTTCAAACACCTGCAGTCCTAGAAAGTCACTCCTATATCTTTTCTCTTGGATTTTTTGTTGTATTATCTGTCATTTTGTCTGTGTTTGAGTAAATGTTCAATTTCTTACTTTTCCATTGTTAATCTAAGAAAATTACCCTTCCTGATATGTAATATAAATGGATCCTTTTTACTTTTATTCTTAGACCATCACGCATCGTGATGAAATTGTAGTAAAAAGTCCAAGGGCAATTGAAGGAGATGTCAGGGCCTTGGGATGACTGGTTAAGGGGTTGGGAGCACAACCAGTATAGCCTCTTCCTACCAGCTGCAGAGAGTGATGCTGGAGCAGGCAGACCCTGTGTATCAGTAACTGGTGTCACCAGGAGAATTTTGGGTTCTTTAGTCATGGGTTGGTCTACATGATACCAGGCCTGCTGGCAAGAGACAGGGTACACCAGTCTCAAAGGGGCAAAAGGATCTTCATGCAAGAGTTAACAGGGCTCACTGAAATGGATTGAAACTAGATTTGAAGGGGGAAAGGGATATAACCAGGCTTGGTAGTGATAAGCCACGGGATGGCATGTCAGGGATCAAGGGGTAGAATATATTAATTTTTAACACTCTTGAGAGTCACGAAACCAAGAGCAGCAGAATTCACACTGCTAGAGCTGAACGCTTGTCTGGCTGTAAGTGTGTTTCTGATAGGATTTAGATGCTATAAAAGTATAGCCCATGCCATTGACTAAAATGTAGACTGTAAGTGCAAACAGCCTCTAGAAATGTACAGTCAAGGAGAGAGCTTTCAGTTTGGAATATACCAACAGTTTTGTCAAGGAAAGAAAACATAGTCTCACTTTCTGCAAAAAACAGAAAACAAAGCTATGCAAAGAGTTTTGAAGTTCCTTACTTAGGCTTTACAGTAATGGCTTTACTCCAGTCTGAAGCAGAAATTTAGATCAGACGTTTAAATTGCTGTTTCCATATCATCAGAGCAATGATGATAACAGGACATAGCGGACTCCATTCATGGGTTGCCTTGAACTTTTCGATGTAGGTTTATTCTGATTCAATACTGAAAACTTTTTTAAGCATTTCCAGTGAAAAAGAGGCTCTAAAAAGTTAGCTTCAACTGTTTATTTGCAACACAAACTGGAACACTTTCTTTTACAGTGAAAAATTATTTCATTCAAGTAGAATTAAACAGTTACTGTAACAACTGAGCAATAAAAGGAAGTCTAGTGTTTAATTTTTCTATTTCAGGTGTTCTGTATTTAACAACGGTTCACCTGTCCTCCAAGAAAGCATCCAAAGATAATACTGCCCTGACTGATACAACTGACACGGAACTGAACTTCGTTGAAAGATGACCCTTTTATGTCAGCCTTTTAAGTGCAGCCAGCCTTGTAGATTTGGGAGAACTGAGGTCTCTCAGAATGTGCTCTGTTGAAAATTGTTGATACAAAAGTGTCTGTTCATGGAGGGTTACTGAAGGAGGCAAGGAGATCACCGTGAGGAAGTCATTTCTTGTGTTTTGCCAGCAGGTCAGCCTGGCCATTGCCCCATCAACCTCACTTTGGAAGAATTGCAGCAGCTTTGCCAAGCTTGCCTCAGTTTCAAAGATAGCTGCCACATCTGGTAGCTGCAGCAGTAGCTTACCTCAGTCTTTGTCTTACTGATCTTTGTATTTTAAATGTATTTTATACATCTTAGAGTAACACCAAATTCACATCTGACTTCCTGCTGTTTCCTTTTCCCCCTGACTGCTTTCCTGTCGGCGTAACAAGCCCTTCTGGCACACAGTACTGAGAAGGCAATTTAAATGCAGGAGAACAAAGGTTTTACAATTTGAATTTTTCAGCTATGTACTTTATACAGAAGAGCATGTTTGGCACATTTTCCATGGGGAGTGAAGCAAAGCCTGCTGTCTGCTGTACATTATTATTATGGGAAGTGTCCCTTTATGCGATCTTTAATATTTATTTTATAAGCTAACATTATGAAGGCTGAAACTCTGTCATTGCTATTTTTACTGTATTTGTGCTTTGGGATAAAAAAGAAGAGCATCTGCATAGAAAAGGCTTATGGAAACGTTCATACTCGAAGATTTTTCATCCTGGGGTACAAAATCCGTTATATAAAAAGCATCAAGAAATCTTAATCCTGTTTATGCTTCAGAAGTTCCCTCTGGGCTTTAAATTTTTCTGACAGTGGAGACTGAACTCTTTATGAAAACATTAATCGTTAGAAAGGATTTTCACATTAAGTGAAATAAATCGTTGGATTTTATTCTGAATGAGATTGTATAGAGTGACTTGGTTCCCCTATTGCATTTATGCACTTTTGTTACAAGGATATAAAGAGATAGGTGCAAGTGTCAGGTCTGCAAAGGAACACTGTGTGGCAGAGAATCTTCTGTTAAATTCTTCATCTGATCAAAATATTTTACTGATCATACAATTGGAATTGCAACAGCAATTAGGTAATACTTGAAATTTCTAAGATTCTTATTAGGGATGGTCTTGTGCAGGGTCAGGCACTGGACTCCATGATTCTTGTGAGTCCCTTCCAACTCAGCATATTTGGTGTTACATATATATTTCTTCTCTTCTTTCCCCATATTACTTCTATTTAAAAAGAATTCTCCTCAGCTGAGCAGCTACTTCTGCCCATTTTGCCCCATGTGCAAGAATGATGTGTAACTTGTATTCCATCATTTTATTTCTGCTGTGCAGGAGAGTATTTAAAGAAAATTAAAAAAAAAATAATATTTCTAGATATGAGCTAAAAATGCTGCAGTATACTTAGAAGATTAATGTGATGACTGTAACTTGAAAAATATTACAGCAAAGGAACATTAGAGAAGGAACCACTCATGCTGAATTTTAAGTCTGTTTCTAATTTTGTTTTTCTAGACTAAAGCTAATTTGTTTTGTAACCTCTCTAGAATGTATAGTGAAAGCAAATAAATTTGAGAGTGATGGTTTCATAAAAGTAATGTCAGGATAAATTAGTGCTGAATTTCATGATCTTGTCAGGATTTCTTTTTTTCTTTTTGTTAATGAAAAGGTATAAAAATGCCAGTTAAACTCTCCCTTCATATCTGTTCATGCCCAAATACAAATGGGCACAATTTTTGTTAACCAGTTTTTACAGATTAACTTGTTTCTCACTAAAATGGTTTGGTTTCTGTTTTGAGATCTGATATCAAAGTTGTTGTGCTGGTTTTGACTGCAGTAGAGTTAGGTTTTTTTCTCAGTAGCTGGTTTGGGGCTATATTTTGGATTTGTGCTGGAAAAGGTGAGGTTGTGGGAGTGACACAGCCAGGACAGCTGACTCCAACTGACGAAGCGGATATCCCAGACTGTATGGTATCTGCTCAGCGTATACCGCTGGGGGAAGGAGGAGGAAGTGGAGATGTTTGGAGTGATGGCATTCGTCTTCCCAAGTCACCATTACGTGTGATGGAGCCCTGCGTTCCTGGGAATGGCTGGAAACCTGCCTGCCCAAGGGAACCACTGAATGAACTCCGTGCTTTGTTTTGCTTTGCTTATGTGCACAGTTCTTGCTTTACCCATTAAACTGTCTTTAGCTCAGCCCACAGGGCTTTTTTCACTTGGACTCTTTGATTATCTCCCCTGCCTCACTGGTGGGGGGTTAAGCATGGTGCTTAGGTACCAGCTGGGGTTCAAATACAGCACTGCTTAAGTCAGTTTGATAAAAAACATAATCTATGCCTGAGTTTTTCATCTGTGTGTGGGTGATGATGATTCTTGGCTGTCAGCCAGAACTTGCCTGCAGCTGTATGCTTACCTCGTAGTTCTTAGCCAGTCTGCTTGGAACTATATAATACCACAGGTGATGCTAAACTGAAGTGGAGCTTAAACTACTTATATTTAGTCTCCTTTGTCCTGTCACTTACATGTGCTTAGACTGCAGGACCAGAACATGTAGTTTGTAAAATAGGGTTGTCATTCTCTCTTTCTGGATTTTGGGGGGTCCTGAGTGATAAAGTAAGGCCCAGATGTGAGTGTTATTCCAGTTGCCTCTTGTCACTTGGTACTCCAGATATGGTACGTATTTACACTTTCTTTCTGTTGCTCTTCAGAGCTGTCATTCTCTGTGTCAAATTGCTCTTACTATAAATTTCATACTCAGTTATTGATTTTCTCTTCTAGAACTGGTTCATATTGTATTTATTTATTTGTTAGTGCTTCAGAGAGGGTTTTATTTCAGCTTCTACACTTCACTTCCCTATGAAATGCCTGTCTTGATGCTTATTTGTCTTTCCAATCATTACTTCTACTAGGAAACAGTGATGAGTAGTGGATTGGTAATATGGTGTGGCTCTTGGGCTTTGATACTTGGTAGGATTTTCAAAACAGAGCAATAACAGTTTGGAAAGAATATCCAAAACGGAAGTAGAATTTCTTGGCTTTTGCATTCAGGCGGCAAAGAATACTCTTTTGTTGTCCTTTTTTGCTTCCAAGCAGCTCTCCCTAAAGAGCAGGAAAAAATGTCACTTAGATCTTCCAAAAATATTTATATTTTCTTATGAATGTATTTCCTAAATGAGTTCCAATGCAGAAGCCTCTTTGCCCATTTGCAAGGTGTTGTCTCTTTGCAATGGGGGAAGTGTAAAGAAATGTTAGAAAACACTAGCAGGGAAAATTGTTCTTGAATGTCTTTGGTAGAATCAAGGAAACAAATGAATAATAAGGCTTTTAGCTGGGTGTCTTCACCTGGAACCACTGAATTCACTCTTTGCCATCTGTCTGGCATTACTGGAATATGTTTGGAAGGATCATTTGGGGGATTAGCAGCACAAAATGAGGTGATAATTTTTCTTATATACCCTCTTCCTTCGTATACGAGTCCTTGAGGAAGGGAGTATTTTTGATTATATGTCCTTTTTCTCTTGTGCATGTTTTCATCTGAGCCCTTGCATTGATGCTGTGGCTGAGAGCTTCCTCCCACTGTCCCCTACCCAAGTGCAGTTTTTACACCTATGCCAGGAATCTTGGATCAGTCAAGAAACAGCATTAATTACCTCATGCAGTAAATGCCCATTGAGATGGTTTGCATAAGATTCACACCTTCACATAAGTGAAAGTTGTTTTTTCATCTAAAATGTTCCCTTTATCAGCAGTAGCCTTTGTCACATCAGGTAGAGACCAGCATTCTGCTACCTGGAGCTCCTTCTTTTACATTTCTAAATCTTCATCCTAATTTCTACAATCATGAAATAGAGGGGGGCAGAATACACTTCTGGTTGTGATGTTCTGCAGTGCTGGGTTTGGCATTGCCATGTCCATTGTGCCTTTAACCTGAGTAAAATGATTCAACACTTGACCAAGCTGACTTGTTCTGGTAGTGATGGGCCCTACAGTTCCCGGTGGAAGAGCTGCCCCTACTCTTCAATTTTTTTAGTAGAAGACTTTTTTCAGAAGTTCACCATTTTAACTCTGTTTTGTCACTCAAGTACTGATGGCAAGTTAACTGAAAATGGATTTTTTTTCCCACTTAGATGTTGAAATTTGAAATTCAGTGGAGAGAGTCAGGAGAGACCACAGCAGAAGTTGCACAAATAGTGTGATAAGCTCTGAAATGCCTCAGCAGAATATGAAAATGCTTTTGATCTCCTTCTTAGTTGGAACATGCACAGAGATAGACTGCAGGAACACAGGTGAAATAGTGTCCCCCAGGCTGGGAAGAGGATGTCCTTCAACAGTACCTTCTTATATGTTCACTCTACATTATTTTTCTTCCTCTCTAAAAACTTCTCAAGATTTATTTTACGTGTTATTACCAGCGTTTGGATGTAGGGCTGCCATGAAATTACTGCCTCTGTAGCCAGAAGTGGTAATGAGAGGCTCAGGCTTTCTTTTCATATTTAAGGAATACTTTAGTGTAATGATAAAATGTGCCAACTTAATGGGTGATATAAAGTAGAATTCTTGCCTATGGTATGTTATTAAGATTCCAAGTATTTCTCATGTAAGAGCAGTAGCCCCAGGTGCTATTTGTAATTGATGCTTCCAAATTTCTGCTCTTAAACTGGACACTGTGCCGTTCAAAAACTTTGAGAGATTTTTCCTAGTTTAGAAAGAGAAAATTGTATTTCAATAGCAAATAGGTTTATGTCTTTTAACTTCCATGTTTGAAATAAGCAGTGTGCTTATCCAGGGCTTTCATTGTTTTTGCTGTCAGTATCAAGAATAAAAAATGGAGCATTTACCAGATATTCACAAAATGACAGAACTTCGAGCTACCACACATCTCTAATACTCATTTTGCACCTGTTTCTATTTATAATCTTATGGGCCTATAAACAAAAGCACTTGTGGTTTGGTTTAGTTGGTTAAATTCCAGAAATTTTGTGAATAAAGAGCACGTATGTATTTTCCAAACTTCCCTAGCTTTCAGTATTTTCAGAGATGAAGATAGAGATATAAAGGGACAGGTGTAAATATATCAGTCAAGGTGTGGAATTGCTATTTTATCACTTTCATTATTCCTTGCCATTTACAACTGTAGTTACCCACTGTGTCTTGATGTATTGGAATTTAAAGCTGATTAAAATGCCAGACTTTTTTTTTCTAAAAAAGTTGTCACACACAAACAATTGGAAATAAAGTAATTAAGTATAGAATGCTCAGCCTGTTGTTTTAGATGACGCTGTGGGGAAAAATGTTGTCTACACAAATACCATTACCAATTGTCTCACTTAGTCAGCCAAGCAGGATGAAAACAAAGAATGGTAGGGGCTAATAAAGATACACCATCTAAAACTTTCTTCCTTACAACTTTTACTTGTTTCAGTGGCTGCCTCAACAATTATATTGATACTGCAGTGTCTGCAGTAAACATGCAAGTGAATCCTCTGGTTCATGTTCTGAAGGGATGATCATTTATTCTTTGTAACTTAATTGTCCTTGTAGGATCCACAGGGTTCCTCCCTGTTGGTAGTGAGCTGATCATAGTTTGGAAAATGCAAAGTCTACTCTTTCATTTAAAGGTGTGACAATTGCAATTATTTCTTTGGTTGTCCTCACTTCATTTGTTGTAGAAATGAAGTTAATATTCCTGTTCCATCAGGTTTACATTTTCATGTTTTCTCTCCTCTTTACTACTGCTGTAGCAAGAACACATGGCTTGTACCATTCAAGTTTTGCATGTCAAAAACCCTTCTAGCTTATCCTCAGGAGGAAGAGTAAAGATCTCCTACCTTTCACTGAGAGTTTTACAAATGCCAATCAGAGGTCCAGTAGACTTGGATTGTTTTGTCTCTGTTTTCTGGAACGTGGATGAGAGTGTTAGTCATCTGCCTTATGGCGTTTGCCTGCATTTGAATGACTTGCTTCACTCATCTCTTAGTTATTCTTGTGACAGCCTTTATTCAGGAGTGATGGGATGAAGGAGGAACAACCTGCATTAGGTTAATTATTTCTTACTGTATTTTCTGTTTTCTAAAAGTAATTAGTAATATCACAGGACTTAGAAAGTAATTTAGAAGAGATTTTTGCTTAATCTGTGCTCTGATCTAGGCATCTCTGTCTTTTTCCAACATTGCATTTGTTCTTGAAAATGAAACAAAAGAACTTGATAAATGATGTCGTGTAAGAGAAATGCCAGCTTCAGCCCATCAGAGTTCATTTCATCTGAAAAATGGTACTGAAATTTCAAGATGCTGCTTCTAGAACCAATAAAAAATGTCTTTAAGGGAAAACTTATTTATTTAATTCTCTGCTGCCAGATTTTGCTGGTAAACTTCGTGTTTTGCCATATGACCCTGGCCAAGCTGAAAATTTATTTCAGCAAAAGATGGACAGCAGTTCTGTTAGGAAGGAGAAAAGCTTATGAATTATACTTGGAGTTCTGTTGAAACCCTCATAGTACTGATGGTCAATCACCCTGTTATCAGTGTAGCTTGACTGTGTTTTAATTATGTCAATTTATTATGCTGCCTGCATGAAACCTTTCAGGGGAAAGCTGGTGGCTTGTTCGGGGTGTGTGTAAGGGGAGAATCTCCTTCCTGTGTGGAAACAGCTCCTTAGCAGTTTTGAGGGTTTGCTGCCAGATGTTAACTGTGGGAAATGCAGGTACACAGGCTGTGGAATACCAGCAGACCAACCAAGTGAGATGGAATAAAAAATTTCAAGGACAGATACCCCTTCTTTTTGATATTGCCTCAGAGGAATATGAATAATTCCTGGCCACTCAAAGAAGTGACTAAAAATACGCATTCTGCATTCCATAGGACTTTAGCACCCTCTTTCCTGTCTGAAGCTTTGGTCACACTTTAAATCAACTTGCTGTTATAACCAGTAAAAGAACTTCAGGTTAGGTGGTAAAATCTTCACAAATGGCTTGATGCAGACTAAAAGGCATGGCATTTGGATTTTTGGGATCTAAGAACTGTGTATTTAAGTGACTACTATTGGTTTATCTATATTTTGTAGCATCCAGATTTTTTAAAGAGAAAGTTTTGGTATCTGACTCATCTTTCTCAACTGCCCACAAACTCTTGCTTTGCTCTGAGACCCCACCTGCAATGCTGCATCCAGTGCTGGGGCTCCCAGCACAGGAAGGACACGGACTTGTTGGAGCAGGTCCAGGGGAGGGACACAAAGATACCAGAGGACTGGAGCACCTCTCATGTGAGGAAAGGCTGGGAGAGTTTTTCAGCCCAGAGAAGAGAAATGTCCAGGAACACCCTACAGCAGCCTTCCCTTACCTCAATGGTGCCTATAAGAAAGGCAGATCAGGTGTTTTAGCAGAATCTGTTGTGATAGAACAAGGTCTACTGTTAGATACAAGGAAAAAGTTTTTTATAATGGGGGTGGTGAGGCACTGGAACAGTTGCCCAGTGAGGTGGTGATGTCCCATCCTTTGAATGGGAACTTTCAAAGTCAGGTTGAATGGGGCTCTGAGCAACCTGACCTAGTTGAAGATGTTCCTGCTTATTCCAGAGGGGTTAGAGTAGATGACTTTTAAACATTCCTTACAACCCAAATTAATCTATGATTCGACAACTGTCCTCAAAATGTTTCATTGTGTGTTTAAAGTTGTTGTGTTTTTTTTTCTAAAAAAATCAAACCCAACCCAACCCCAAAAAAACCCACAACAACAACAGCAAAACCCAAAATTTACACCCACAGAAAAAGAAAAAGTGACTCAAGTTAAATAAAACAGGAAAAACCACAACGTTCAGGTAATAGCAGGCCAATTTCTTGTTCGTTCTTCTGTTACCACTTGACCATGAGTTGTGGCTCTTCTTTTCTTGTCTGTCCATGTCCCGTGTGTAGTTTTGCAACATATTCCCTATTAATAACACTCACATCCTAGCATGTTCCTCAGGTTTTGTATGGTAGATTTAGGGAACAACAGCCTGGCCAGTAATATGTATGCCAAACCAAGTGTGTGATGGATCTCTGGTCCCTGAAATCAAAGGCAGAAGAACGGCCTTGCCACAAAAGGTTCAGTTGTAAGTCAAGCAGTATTCAACTTCAAAGATTGTACAATGTCTATATGTGTGCAGGCATATTTTTTGAGTGCTTTGTCTTCTGCGTCCAAAACCTATAGGATGAGCTAAGATCAAAATGTCATGCTGTATCTGGGAACAGTGTGGGCCAGAAATTGACATTTTGTGCATTTTATTTTAAAACATGGAATTTATTCCAAAAGCTGGAGTGATAATGCAAACTGCCTTGAAAAATAAATGAGCTGGCAAGTCCAGTTTTAAGCTCAGTCCAGATGGAGCTATGGACAGCAAGTTTTAACATACACTCCAAAAATTATTAGGGCTGCTCTCCTGACAAACAGTTTGCAAAATCAGTAGCTAAAAGTAATAATTATGCTATTATGTAATGTACATTTAGTGTTCCACAGAAGAAATGCTGCAAATTCTATTATAAATTAATAATCATACTTTTATATATAAAAGTTATAAATTTTTAATAACTTTCTTACAGAAACTTTTACAAGTGTGTTTTTTCATTATCATATTTGTTATGAGCTTTAAGAAATTAATGGCACAAGTTATCACAGTAATGTTAAATGAAGAGAAATTGTGTTCCAAATATAACTCTCATTTACTGCTTAAAACTTGAAAACGTGCAGTGTGAAAGGATTCAAACATCAGACATCAAATTCAAATCATGGGCTGTATCTTTTCAGTGAGATGCACCTTTTCTAAACTTGCGTAGTTTTGCACAATACTGCTCTTCATGTCGGTCTCAGCCTTAAACTGCAAACTGATACTGCAAACTGGAAGCCATTACAGCAACACCAAATATTCAGGTAATTCCAGCAGAGTCCCCACATGAGAGAATGTGGCAACGAGAGAGTAAACAGCTGAAATAAACATTGAATTTTAATATGACATTCTCAAAACCCAGTGTAAAAGGCAGGGGACCTAATGTCCTCAAAGTGGAGAGAGACAGGAGGCATTGCAGAGAGGATGAAGCTTCTGATGGGAAATGGTTTGTAGGCACTTACCTGTCGAGCAGTGTTGCATCAGCTCAAAAATATTGTAAGCATGAAGAGCTGAGCTGGTCTTGAAGTTTTAGCACGCTTACTTCCTCCTCTGTGCTGGTGTACAAATAAATATTTAGAGATATTTCAATATGATTCAGAGATCTGAGCTTTGGTCCTTTGTAGTCAACCAAAACAAAAAACATTCTCTTTTTCATCTGTGTCTGGCCTCAGCTTGACAATTTATTAGATTTACTTTTTCACAGCAGGCCACATTATGGAGGAAAGAAGGGACAAGAAATGTTTTCTTCTGAAAAAGAACAGTGTGGAAGCACTACTGCAGTGCTGTAGTCAAATGAAACTAAATATTCTGATTATATTTAATTGAGTTATTTACAATCAAAAATAAAAACACTAAAGACCATACTGGCAAAGTCAAAGAAATCTCCTGTAGGTGAGCTAATTTCACCATATGATAAAATAACATGTTTCTCCTGTGGCACTTAGTGATTGATAAAGTCATGAGAGAACAAAGCAATTAGGTTAATTTACGCATTAATTAGTTTATTGCTTTCTTTTTGTTTGGTCTCTAATGCCTTTGTTTAAAAAATTGAGCATGTGCTGTTGCAGGGGTTTAATTTCACTAATTAGATTCCAAGCGCAGACATTGTAGCACCTGCCTTGTAAGTGAAACCACTCTGAATTAATTCAAGCCCTCTGGTTGTTTGAGAGGATGCTCCCAAGGAAACATGTGAAGGGTCCCACGACTTAGGGGCTTTCATCCCTGTATAAAGCTGGGAATTTTTCTCAGTAAGTTATAGGCCTCTGTTTATGCTAGGGGCAGTTTTTGTAAGTTGGTATCTGGAGCTGTGCAGTGTTCAGGGGAGAAGGAAAAGTTTTGAGCCTTTGGAAGGTGAGTGGTGAAATCTTTGTGAAGCTCTCAGACTCTTTCATTTCAAGATGATGGAGTGTGAGCTGTTTTCACTGAAGTGATTAGTTAGCACTGGTGCTGGAATTCTTGTGTTGTTTTTTTGCTTTTGTGTGGATCACGTTTCCGTAATGTTTCCCAAAAACTTTTAAGAAGAATAAGATATAACCTTTAATAAAAACTCTAGTAGGTTGAGATCTTCAAGAATGGATATGTAGTTACATGCATGGTCTGGATTTCTTCATAAATTATGTCCCTGAATCTATTACATGGTTTCATTTGTTGGTCATAAAAAAGGATTTAACATAAAAGCTCTTTTAATGTTGACATTAGGTTCCAACTGTTGTATGTGATAATGAAATAGGACAGGTTTTGAAGTTGCAGTTTCCTCCTGACATATTTATAAAGTTTGCTACATAACATAGGTGGATGAGATCCCCTGAATTTAGATGCAACTGTTTTCTGCTCCTTATTCTAAAACTGTTAGAGGGCAGGGAGAAGGTGTATACATTTGTTTAATCATATATTTTTTTTAAAATAGAATCCATTGTGTTGGTTCCATTGAAGAGTATTTAAAGGTATCATAACTCAGAAAGCTGTGTTTGTAATTAGTGAGTATTTTGGAGATAATATTCTATTACTGACTTTATATTTCACTATATGAAAATGTAGAGTTCGTGTTAAATTTTAGGATTACTAGTTGGAATTTCCTGAACACCCACACAGTTTTAACTACCTAACTGTTGTACAGGGCATCCCTTAACTGCTCAGCTCCTCTGACATTTTATTGTTCTTTCTCTGGCATTTAGCTGGCATCCTAAAATCCTGGCTAAATCCTGTAGGCGTGTCCATTTTTGCTAATGGAGGAATGTGCATGGCTGTAGCATAATAACCTGTAGGATGATTATTTAGATATCTGTATCTGGTTTTTAGCCCTGGCGTGGTCAGAAAGCTAGATATTTCTCTAATTGAACCCAATCCAGGAAGAGTTCCCTGAGTCACCTGATGAGGGGCAAGACAAGCAGGGCTTGGGATATAGGGAAAGTAAGCAGAATGCTGAAGGTATTTTGGGGTATTTTAGTAAATATTAATTGGACCTTTTAAAAATCTGTTATGCATCTCAGATGAACCTCTTGGCCAACACAAGGTATAACGAATTGCTTGCTTGCTTCACAGAAGTGTTCTCAGTGCTTAATAGCTCATCAAGAGATAATATCTTGGGTTAGGCAGTAATAATATGATTAGGTGCTTCCCAAGTATTTAAAAACCAATTCAGACAGGTCTTGAAGTGAGCGGCTTGTCTCCTTTATAAAGTATATGAATTTTCCACTTAATTTTCTGGTCTCACTGGAAGTCCATCTTTGCTGTCTTACCCATGTCTGTGAATTCTGCTTGCCACTAAGCAAAAACTCCTGCTGTCCTTTTGTCTTTTAGTGGA
>WEIT01006985.1:0-11563 GCA_013389985.1 Dryoscopus gambensis | reverse complement strand
CTTACATTTAAAATACACATAATTTTGATCAGGATTTCATAAAGTTTTGATAGCAAAAAATACTACCTGTAGTAGGAAGCATTTGGCAATTTGTTTTTAAGTAAGGAAACCTAGTTTAGTAGCTGAATGAAAGGAGTGGACTACTCGTGCTTCTTGGAAGGCAGTCATCATATCCAATATTCATTGTGAGTTTCCAGGGTTTTTTTTAACCTAGTTAAAACTTGAAAGTTTTATGGTGCATCTGCACATTTTCTAAGGGAAAGATTGAAGCATTTAGAGCAAAGAAAAGGTGAGGAGAAAGGTTGGGGGTTTTTTTGGGGGTGGGGGCGAAACAAAATTTAACGAGACTTAAGCTTACCAAAGGCTCAATTCCCAGCTGTCCTCATTTACTTTTCCTGGTTTGTCTATAATGCTTTACTCCCTACTGCACTCTTACTATTTGAAAGTGAAAAAGCCCCATTGGTCTCTTCCAAGGACCTTTTTTTAAACATTGTCTGGTTATTCTTTGGTGTTACATTAGCTTATCTTTTCACATTTAAATTTTCCTAATGGATTCCAGGAGGAAGAAGAGGGCTGAAGTTTGAAGTGTTATGTGTTAGAACAGGGGCTATAAACAGAGCTCTTAACTCCCGTGAAGTTTAGAGAAAGAAATGCTTGACAGGCCCTTCCTTAACAGCTGTACTTTACCAGCAGCTGAAAGATGGAGGGCTTTTTGATTTTTTTAAATTTTTTTTTTAATTGATTCCATATTTCTTGATCACCAGGTTGTAGCCAAAAGGATGTCTTTATGACTGTGATACAAACCTTGGAAAGAAAAGCAGTTTTAATGGAAAAGGTTGTCAGTCTCTTAACTTAGAGCAGCACTGAATGGCCATTAGAGTTTGTGTGCACACTTGTGCGTGGGTGGAGAGTTTGATAGTGACAGAGACTGGAAATCATTTCTCTAAACGTCTGACCTTGAAAAATCACAACATCAGAGTACCAATAAAGGATACACAGTTCTAAAAGCTGTGAAATGCCGAACAACATGTGCCTTGTGACACACTGATGTACAAGATTCTGAGATCTTATGCCTACAGCTGTGAGAACGGAAGCAGTGTTGAGAAATTGTGTGAGACAGAGAGAGGTAGAAATTTTGATGCCAAAGAATGCTAATATGGGCAATTTAGCCAAGTGTTTAAGTTCTGGTTACCATTTTATCTTAGCATTGCAAAGCCTGTGTTTTCAGAGCTGAGTGAGGAGTTTGCCAATTATTATCCTCCTTGACTAGATCTTGAGAATATCTAGGCACCTAGTTGGGCATCAATTTATATGATCATTGCAATATTTAGGAACATACTTTTACAAGTCTGTGCCCTAATTCTGCTAAATATGGTGAAGGGCCTTTCTTTTTTTCCAAAAAATATGTCCCTGTATTTCAGTTGTAAACTCTTTAGGATAGAACATATCGCTACTAGATGAGATTAGTAGGAATCACTCAGGGATTAAGATTCAGTCTGGGATGATAGGAAGGTTTCATGGCTAATGTACTTCATTTTAGGAGAGCCATACAGTCCTTTGAGCTGAATTTTGTAGGTTTTTGAGGTAGGCAGATTTTCCTCTAAAAATCAGAAGCAATTGCTTTGACATGTGTTATGTGGCTGAACTGAGGGGTCTTTATCAAAATAGTAATTAATTATTTTTCCAAAGGAGGAAAATCTCTTTACTGTTGGTGAGGAATAAGAAAATTCAGGATGAGAGAGAGAAGTGTGGATTGAAGGCTCTCTAGATTAGTATGAAATAGGATTTCAGGACATAACATCTGTATGAAACTAAAACCATTTTTCTTCTAATGTAAAAGGATGTGTTTCTGATGGGCCAAGCTATGGACAAATAATAGCTACTTGTTTTTCTGAAAAATTTACCAAGACCAAATTTTTATATGTTTATATATGAGTATGTGTATGACCTCTACAAATATACATATGCACACATATGTATATGCATGCACACAACTATAAAAATACATGTGTGTATATATATGGTATCTTTATTTATGAATAGATAAACACACAGCTGCACACTTATACACTGGAAATTAGTGATTTAAGGCTTTTTCTAAGACCCTGCTTTGGAAAATAAGCCCTCAGAGAAGAAAGAAAGTGTGTTCAGCTCCTCTCATGGACTCTGGGGTCTTTTGCTCTGCTTTCAGAGCCTTCCTGATGCCAGCAGTGTTACATGGGTTATCTTCTGTTAAGCTGATATCAAGGGAAGCAGACTCAGGGGAACCAATTGTATTAGTTTAGGCTAATTCTGCTTTAGCAACATCTTGAGCACTGCTGATGAAAACTAAGAAGATTAAAGTCCATATAATCTGGGGATCTTTATGTAAGTGAAGTTCAAATTACCATAAACTCTTCAAATCATTGATCTGAGGATCAGTAAGAAGGGTAGACTAACTTAAACAAGCTCAAGCTGCAAATCCATGTCTTTGGGTCCTCTTTTTTTCCCCTCTTTTTTTTTTCCTTTTTCCTCCTTTTTTTTTCCTTATTTTCCTTTTCCCTCCCTTTTTCCTTTTTTTCTTTACTTTTTTCCTATTTTTTTGTAGTAAAATCCTATAGAATTCTTTAGCATAAGAAAATTTAGCATAAGAAATTTTTGTACCCTCCTAGGGAGAAGCAGCTTTCAAAGGAGCTGCACAACTGTGTCTCTTACTCAGTTAACACGTGGTTGCATTGGATTGATGGAGGCTATTAAATGCTAACAGCCACTGATTGATTATTTTAATGCTAGCGTACTATTTCAATAAAGACTGCTTTTGAAATAGAAATCTGCCTTAATGGCACTATCATTTTACTGAATGTGGACATTGTAGCTCCTGATTTTTGTTATCAATTAGAAATAAGGGAATAGATTTGTGGTGCTAGTGGATATGTCCAGATATAAAAACAAAAAAGCCAGCAGGCCCGAAATACCATTGAGTTGCACAGGTTTTCACCCTATTTAACGTTTACAGACTTGGAACAACTTTTCTGTGGATTTTCTGACCTTCTGGTGGTAGTAATTCTACTAACATTGTGTCCTTTTCTCTGTTGTCGTTCATGGCTCCATAGCCATGCTCAGCGGTCTGAGGTGACACCTAAATGGGATGGTAATTCAATGCACATCTGCACCGCTGACATCCTCCAGAATGGAANCGACCCGTGCCGAACCCCCCTATCGAGCTGAATTCTTTAATAAATTATTAAAACCTTTAATAAAGGCGTCTGCCCTGTCCATAACAGTCCCATCCGATTTGCCTATAGTGACAACCAAACCATGCCAGGAGATCATTTGAAGGAGAGATAACAGGGTTAGGTCAAGCCATTTCAGAAGCGTTTTGAAACTAACTTCCAGTGCTCAGAACGTTTTCAGGTATGGTTTTATTAAAGTAGGAGCTTAGCCTAAGCATGTCAGGCAAATTCAGAGCTCAGGCTGGAGCCATGTATTTTAAAGTGACCAAATTGCATTTCTGAAATATTCTATGTTGAAAATAAGGTATAACTGATGTTGTCACTTTAAGGAAATACATTGTCTTTAGTCATTAAAATAGACCTTTTGAGGCTTTTTTTCCCACAGTTTAAGAAGTTTGTCACAGATAACATTTGCCTGTGAAATGTTTTTCTTACAATGAGTGTAGCTTAGGAAGTTGGAGGGGTCTGGCAATCTGTAAGGAGCTCCTGCACTACCAGACAAGGAACCAGCCCCTGCTCCAGCCTCAGAGGTTGAGATGTTTTATAAAGTGAAACTTCTAATTTAGGAAGAATGGTTTGGGTTTTTTTCTTTCTAAATCTCTACTGATGCTTTGAGATGAATTGCAGTGGATTATAGTAATAATACTGTAACAGACCACCTGGATGTTGTTAATAAATAACCTTGATGAAATACCATTTCTGGAATGAATTTTAAATCAGCTTCTTTTTTCTGCAGGGAGTAGAATGACTTGTATCAGACAGTGAAGAGTTTTTCTGTCACATACCAGCTAAGGTACCTCTGAACTATCAGGAAGGACTATATAATTGGAATGCTCACTGTATACCAACTCTGAGTCACCATTTTCGAGTAGCAATCAAGTCAGATTTTAAACTCTTAAAACGAGTGGTAATATGTTATTATGGTGCTTTTCATACTTTAGTACAAGATTCTGTGTTTGAAAAGATGGTAATTTTGTGTGTTGAGCAGTGTGATATCAACGTAAAGCCCACTGAGGAAACTGAAAATATTTTCTTTATTTGAAATTCAGAATTTCTATATTTCCAGTACATCTATAGCTTACACACACACACTGTATCTCTTCCAGAGAGGAGGACAGTTTTCCAAGAATACTGCTTATTTCCTTGTCACTGGGGAAGCAGGGCATGGCTGGTGATACCAGGTTCTGATAATGTGCAGTAAAAGACTCTTCCTGGGAGAAAGTGCATCTTAAATTGGTCTTTTCTCAGGGTCAGGATGTGACCCTCATAGGATGCCTGTATGAGAGGAGTATGAGGAAGATGAAACTTCAGTGAGACTTACAAAGTAAATGTGCAGAATATTCTGGGGAATAATCTGTCTTCTAGTCTGCAGGGACTGGGTGGGAAAAGAAGGACCTTGTTGGTACATCTTAGTTTACGTAATGTGCTTTTCTGGGTACAAAAATCTTATGCAAGTGTAGATTCCAATGATTTGAATATTACTTCTTTTATAAACCTTTAGAAGTGGCCTATGATATGATACTTGTTTCATAAGATGTTTTTTTCTTTGCATGATTTATATCTGGGTCTTGTTTAAGGGCTATAAAACAGCAGTGGTTTAATATCCTTCAATCAAAAGCAACTTCAGCATCCACCTCAGATTTTTATTTTAAAGGATGCAAAATATTCTACTCAAAGAGGTTTTAATGCATTTTAAAATTAAAACAGATTAATTTTTTGTTTTATTGGAGTTTTGAAAAGCCTGAATTTTTAGTTCCATTGGCCATCGTGAGTATCTGTCCATATAGATGATCTCTGTGGTACCTTGCTTGATCTAACATGTTGTCCTTACTGCATATTGCATAGCTTGCAAAATATAAAAATGAACCATCCATAAAAGATGGTTACAGTATCCTAATTTCCAGGTTTTTACTATTGTAGTGGGAATTGCAAGTCTTAAGAAATCATCTTAATTTGGTTTTGTGTGTGGATCCTATGAAACCAAAACAAAGGAAAATTTTATGTGGGAAAATATTCTTTGTCCTTCTAAACTGTGGCAGAATCAGTTTTGTGTTGCATAGAAATTCAAATGGAACAGAAAATTGGAACAATACTTTAAATGAATAATAATAGTCATTTTCTTCACCGCTTATGCTAGCATCTTTAATTGTACTGAGTTAATTTAGTATGACTTTCTTCATCATGGGAAAAACCCTGTTAGATAACTAGCTCTGATATTAAAGGAATCTATCGTGTGTATGCAGGAAAATAATGGTCTTTCATTACCTTTAAAGTCCATCAAAATCTTTCTGAATTTTTCTGTGTCTTTACTGGATTCTCAGCCACAACTTACTGTTGTTCTGTTTCATGTTCTGCTTATATAGCTGTAGTGGTAACTAAACCTAAGGATGAGTGCAGATTAGTTAAATTCCATATTCCATTTTATACAATAGCAGGTTCATCTTACGTTACTGGGCCAGCCCAGAAGGGAGTACTTTTTCTTGCAGTTTTCTTTTCTTTCTGAGTTCTAAGTCAAAGCACATGGAAGATTGTGATTTGATTTAGCTTCTGAAAGTGTGTGACAGATTCATTTTTTTGTAAAGCTGAACTGAAATAAAATAGACCTGTAGAAGTTTTGCCCATAGGATATTTTGTTTTAAGAAAATGGCTTTCTTTTGAAGGGCATGAGCTAGAGCATAGTTCTAATTCCTGTAGAATATGGTACTTTTACAAATGTGTATTTTATTGCTAACACCATATGGCTATATGTATGTTATAAAGGCTGTTCATGCTAGCAGGCTTAAAAACCAATTGTATAAGTGTCTTTAAGCTCAAAGGAACTAACCCCCATAATTATTAGTTTTTTCATAGTTTAGTGTTGATCTTTGTGTTTTCTCTTACAAGGAATCTATCCCTGAAGCTGTCGAAGGAGGTGGAGCAAGGAGAAGCCAGGTACCCCCGTGTTAGCCAGCTGGCTGGCAGCCCATCTGTGGAGTGGCCTTTCACGGGTCTGGAAGAAGGTGGAGGCATTGAGTCTCTGCCCTTCAGATTGATGCTCCAAGACTGCACGGCTGTGAAGACATTGCTTCTGAAAATGAAGAGGGTTCTTCAAGAGGTAATCACCCACTTATTTGTTAGATTAATATCTTTTGGCATTAATGAGCTAAGCAGCCAAAAAGGGTCAGTAAAGTTTATGGATTTGATGTCTTCTAATATGTCATGAATGTATGGAATTGATGCAGAAGTATAAACAGTCATGCCTCAAAATGGTGAAGGTCAGAAAGTTTATACTTCAGCAGAATTTAACTGATCCTGCCATTTTGATGTCCAGAGTGTAAAGCTTCTTTTGAGCTTTTACCAGAAAGGGGACAGGGGAGGCCAACTGCTTCAGGTCAAAATACATTGCACTGTTTTCTTCCAGAATTTTAGAGCTTTTTAATGTTCTTACTATATTTGTTTTCCATTATGAAGTCACGTACAATTCATTTAGAGGAGAGATGCAAAGGAAAAAAAAATTCTCTTAAGTAACAGTACTAAAAGGCTGACAGCTTGAGTTTGTAAATGATGGCTGAAATCAGATTTTTTTAGGCTGTTCACTGGGCCATTTCCTAAAAATTTCACAAGTCCTGGCTTGTCCTATCCTGCTGTATTCTCCTACTTTTCCCCTGTAACCTGCTGGTGTTGCTTTGAACATTTTATTTTGTGTCTGTTTCTCTTTAGAATTTTAGAGAAATCAAATTTTTTGGATTTTTTTTTGGGCAGTTTCCAGCCTTTTGGTGGAGCCTTTACTCAGTTGTACACTATGAACTTTCATCTTCGTGTTAGTGAATTGCAGTTTGCTTTATCTTTATCTACAAGAAGAATAATTTTTTGGTTTTTGTTTTTATCTATATAGAAATACAGAATAGTAACATATTTATAGAAATACAGAATAATTTAGGTTCAGAGGGCTCTCTGGTGGTCCACCTTCTCTACTCAAAGCAAGGCCAACTCAGAACAGCTTGCTCAGGTCCTTGTTCACTTAAAGTTTTGGTACCTTAATGGGGTCTCCACAGCATCTCTGGGTAATCATTCCAATATTTAACTACATCATTGTAACTTTTTTTCTGAAGATGGAAACAGAATTTCTCTTGTTAAAACTTCATCATCTAATAAAGACCAGAAATAAGTTGGGTGGTTTTTACTGCTCACTTATTGGTCATCTGTATCTAAATTCAACCAACTCTAGTCCTATCTGAAAAGGACTGTCAAAGGTTTAGCCATGATGGTTTGAAATGAGTCCTTCTAAACAGCCTGTTTTTGCTGGATGGCAAGCCTCAGGGCTTTCCAGTTTCCTTCAGCTCACTAGAAGCTTGATTTGTGCTATATGGATCCCTAATGCCCTTCTGGATTGCTGAATCAAGTATTGAAATCATTAATTCTCCATTAGCTGCTTTTTATATAATGTGAGAATATAGAGTGAGTTTAAGGAAATTGTAACCTCATTGTGTCTTGAAATAAGTAAGAATTATGATATATGACATAGCAGTTCTAACATTCGGGTGGTAATATTGGCAGCATTCTCTGTTGCTTCTAGTGTGAATAACTCTATTACGCTCAGAAACAGTCTTTCTCACCACGATGGTAAGCATAAGAATTTTAGTTTAACTTACACAGTTCCATTAAACTTGTGTAAGAATCTACTGTTATTTTCTGTTTGGAAATATGTTGTACCTTTCAGTACTTCAAATCTAAAAACATTCACCGGGTGATTTCCGCAAAAGGAACATAAGGTATTTCATGTGACTCACCAGAATTTCATGTCCAGTTACTAATACCTCCTTATGTAACTCACTGATTTTATTTTTTCATCTTAATCATTCAGTCTTTTACTTATTTCTTCCTTTATAATTCTCATCTCCCCAGCTGACTGTAACACAGTGTGTCTCTGTAGTTTTCTTTTTGTCTTGGCCTATGAAATCAAAATGGCCTTTCCCTAATTCTACATTTGGATGTCCATATGTGCTGTAATTTACTTCAAAAGAACCTGAGTGGTTACTTTGAGCAACCAAAGAGAAGATGACCTTGAAATATATTAGAAATTTATATTGAAATGACACAACTTGATTATCATCAGAAATTCAGACATTTATATGTTCATGTCACTTTCAAATTATTAGTGAAAGATTACAGGAAAATACAATCCCATAAAATTGAAATACTGTATTGAAGAATCTGATAAATAAGTCATCGGAGCATATTTAGCAGACAGTTTCCATGGAGAAGATCCTCTACTTCCATTGCAACTAGATGTAATTTTTTTCATCCAAAAATCACTTCTACCCCAACCAATATTATAAATCAAACTCAGAGCAGTACAGAATAAAAGACGTTAAAGAAAAAAATCTTTCCTTACCATGGAATGCTCAGGCATTTTTAGATGTAGTCAAACATAGTCTCTGGCAGACTTGTACAGAATTAAAATACTTTATGCTTGCAAGACTGTAATATAAGATTATATATTTATAAAAACTAATAATATGTCACATGTTTTCAGCCACTTAAAAAATATACAGGCTTCATGGAGAAAATTACATGGGTTACCAGAAAAAAAAATTTGCAGTATTTCTGTTTTATAGCTGATATTACCCATAGAAGAAGGAATTATAGTAGTGTACACCTCTTTATTGAAAAATAACATGCTAATTGAGTTAAAATATTCGTCCTGTTACTCAATGTAATCCTTCTTCTTAAGCACTGAGCACTGCTTCTAAGGAATAATTTAATTATGATCTGCCAGAATGTAATACTAGCTGGTAAAATATGCTCTTTTTTTTGTTACAGTTGCTTGTAATTGAAGAATCTAAGAGGAAAAACTGCATACAATGTATGCTGTACTGTGCTGCAGACTTACAGGCTTGTTATTAGTCTTATCTTGAAAAGGGAAATTGAAGACATGGCAGTAACTTTCAAGACTGAGAATGTTATTTAGTAAAAGGCTAATGAGTGATCATTCAATTAAGAGAATTAATTGCCATTTCACTTTCAGTGAAAAAGCCTTGAAAATGTCTACTAATAAATCTTTATGGTTCTGGCCATGCAAGGCTCATAAGGGAGATTGTTCCCCCATGTTTTGGGAAACCTCATTGAACAAAGCTGGATAGTCTGGAGGGCCCTGGCACGTGAGGAAACCTGGTGATTTTCCAAGCGCTCTGGAAGATCTCTCTCAATCTCTTCTGCAGCTTTTTCCCATGGATGTTCCATTTCTGACAGACAAATCTGCAATAAGTTGTGTAACCAAGACCTGTGGGATGCTTAATTTCATGAAAAAGTATTACCAGAGTATTACCTGTATTACCCAGCATGGGCAGCTTGATAGAAGCCACTTTAGCCTAGCAGACAATTCAAGCTGTTTTGCAGCCTGTCCATGATTTCTTGATCTCCCTTTTCTCTCCAGCTCGTGGATGTTTATTTGGACTGTTCGGTTTTTGTNTTATGGTACTGACCTTTTTGTCAGTAGTAACTCCTCTCATTTGAAAGAGAGAAGACAAGAAAATAGGAGTTGGATGGATGAAATCGGGAGCTTTTTCCTGTCCTAAGAAGTGGATTCTTTACATTCTGACTTCAGGCAGGCCTCTCTGCTCTGAACGGTTCTTCAATTAATCTCTGTCATTTTTTTTTTCTCCCCCATTTTTGGGGGAAAATATAGAAGAATTGATGTTTTATTCTTTCTATGTTTTACAACATTTCTGGCAACTCATAGATTGTGTTTAGCCAATGAGCTTCTGAAAACTAGATTGTATCTTCTTTCTCACTTATTGCTATCAACAATAATGAATACATAATGCCTCTTAACCAAGCAATATGTTGGCTTTCCTGTACTCTTCCAGATGAGAATGAAATTATTTCCATTTAACTTTTTTATGGATTGCGTTATTGATGGCTTAGGCGATATTGAAGGCTGGCTAATTGAGGGGATATTTAAGGGCTTTGCCTTTTCTAAAATCATTGGTTGAACATTTCAGGCAGAGACATAGTGAGCAAAACTTGCATGGTTTTGGTTTCGTGCCTAGCAAGAGAAGGTCTTTATTTGGAAATAAACATAATGGAAAGATACAATTGTATTGAGAAGGAATCCATTTAGTCAGTGATAATGGGATTTTGTTCAAACTTTATTTGTTGAGCTTGTTGATTAATTTTATTGAGTGCCATAATTAAAAGAAAATCTTTAGGCTTGTAGAAAAAAGGTCATATTTTCCATGTATTCTTTATGAAATATATAGTTCATCACCTGCATAATTCTACTTTTGATTATTTTTATGGGGCTATCAGAAATGACCTTACTGGTTGCTAATCTAGGAAATAAAGATAGGTTGTCTATATGTTTGTGTAATTTGGAGTATAAATTATTCAGCTCATGCTTTTTTTGGAGCTCTGCAAAACACCATGCAGGCTATGGCGCTTTAGCTAATTGCTACAATTAGCAATAGGACTAAGTCACTTTGGACATATATTGCATACTGTGTTTTACTAATTAATCATTTATTTTACTGAGGGAAATTGCAGCTGCCTGTGGCTGTCATTAAAAGTTAATGTGTCCAATAGAGTGTCGTTAGATTACACTTGGAAAAAAAAAAAAAGCCCTTGAAAAAAAGAGACATGTGGAAAAATATGTCAAAATTGCTGTGAGACTGGTTATAAGGGTTGCCTGAGATTAGTGGGGCAGAGTGATACTACTCAGGCTGCAATTAGTCTCTCAGATATCACTGGCTGCATTACTTCTCCCCATGCATCTTTCACCTCATCAGTAAAATAAGCATAATTATAGAGTCCCTTTTTATGCTGCATTTGCAGTCCACTGATGGAAAGTACTGAGAGAAAGCTAATTGCTGTTTCGATATTTTGTAGTCTGATTGCTGGTCAATATGGAATTGGCCTTAAACTATGGTTTTTAAAGATATTAAGGCATTTCCTTCAGTCCTCTCTGCAATGTATTATATTTGCTAATATTGTGTTAGCCACTCTAGGAACCAATTGCAAGTTTAATACACTGTAAAATACTGCAGGTTTTCTTCCTTTAAGTAACTTTGTAATTGACCACTGTAGCATTGCTGATTTATTCAACAACTCTGCATTTTACACAGTCCCTTCTATCAAGTAATTCATGCTGGAAATTGGTAATTCCTTCATTTCATGGTATGTTGACACTGCATATATGCATAAATTTAAATAACTAATAACAAAAATATACTAGATTTAATAATAGGATTTAAATTTATCACATTAAATTGGCTTTTTCACTTGGAAATGTACATTGGCATACCCGTGCCCAGCTGGTTGCAAAGACAGGCAGAACACCCCATTGTTGCACTTTGTGTGGTTTTTTTTTGTTT
>WEIT01006983.1:0-62474 GCA_013389985.1 Dryoscopus gambensis | reverse complement strand
GGTGGTGTAACCTTCATCCTTGTGCTCCTGTGCATGCTGCTGCAGCCTGAAGGAGGCAGGGATTCCATAAAGCACCTTCTGTATCTCCTGTGGGAGTAAAACAAGTGGCAAATTCTTTAATTTCTTGGAGTTTCAGGCATGTGTCGTGTGGCTGTGCTGCACGCCTGGGCCAGGCGGTGCCTCTCTTTGCTCTGGCTGGTGCTTCCAAGCTGTCCTCTGTGATTTTTATTTGCAAACCACCTGTCTGACCAGCTTCCACTTTGCTTGAAAAATTCAGCACCACGGAGCAGCTGAGCAGGTCCCAGAGCTGGGGAGAAGGATTTGACATGCAATTTTGTCATGGGTTAACCCAGTCTGAAGTTTTTAGTTGAGGAGAGAGTAAACTTTTCTCGGCCTGTGATTCAAGGTCAGGCTGCTCTGTGTTCTGCTACTGCTTCTGATAAGCGAGTGGGGCACCCCTCCTGCATTTCAGGGTTTTTTTTCATTCCTCTGGCACTGTTTTCTTCGGAAAGAAACAGAGCCAAGGAAGTGATGTTTCTGCAAATTGCTGTGGTAATTTTCTCCAAAACTTGATTGAGCCAATCAATTAATTCATTTGAATGTTGACAGCTCTAAAGGCCACTCAAAATTGTTTAGGCCTCTGTGAAAAAACAACATTTAAAGAGAGACAAGGTGGGAATTGCTCTCTCTTGCTTCCTGTCTTTGGGACAGGCAACTTCGCCGGCTGGGGCCCAGGGTTCCAGAGGCTGTGGGCACTGCCTTTTGGGATTTACTGAATTTGGTCGCTACATGAATCACTTTTTTAAAAGCCCTGGCATTCCTTTCAGGGACCTGGAGCTAGCCAGGAAATTATTATTGTCCTAAATCATTGTTGTATTGCAAATTATCCATCTATTCCTTCCAAATCCGTACATTTGCCTGGAAAAGAGCGCCAGCTCCTGATATTTCCAACTCTGTTCCATCTTAATATATGCCCTGGCTGTAGGAGTTAATGTTTTATCCACTGTTAATAGAAAAATGTGTGAAAGGTGTAAGTGGCCCACAGTCTGAGAGTGCTGGGGTTAATTTCTTGAATTTATAAAGTATTTATAAGTCCTCAGTTAGAGTGATAAGAGGTAAAAATGTGTAGGCAGGGAGGACTTCTCAGCACACCTCTCAATCTCCCAGATGAAATTCGTCCTTGCAGGATGTTTAATCACCTCCTCAGCCTCTCTCCAGCATGGCCTGTGCAGCACCATTTCCTACAAAACAGTTACGTTTCAGCTGCATTTTAACACCAATCTGATTTTATCATCTCACATGTGAGAAAATTAAGGTTTTAACCCAGAAAAAGCAACAAAAGATGTGACTAATCATTTATCAAGGGTTGTTTAGGAAGTAATTCAAAGCATCGTATTCAGGACTGTGAGAACCAGCTGGAATTACACATCCAAAGAGATGTTTCTGAAATATTAAACTTTACTCACTCACTAATTACAGAGATATAAATTTTATAGGTACTGTTAGCAGAAGTTACATCAGTCATTAAATAACCTTAACCATGCTTCATTTTTCATGACCCTAAGCAAACATATTTAAATTTTTTTATTTTTTAATTAATTTAGTTAAGAGTAATAACTGCAGAAAAGGAAAAATGCTTCTTTTTTATCTTTAGCTTTTTTTTTTTAATCTAGACCTTCATCCCATTTCATGTCCCATTTTCAGTGCTACGGACATGAGCACAGTTAGAATTTTCCCCGTCTCTGCTCTTAAAAAGAGCTTGACCCTGGAGCTCTCCCTGCAGGCAGAATTCTGGTTGCAAAAATGATTATTACAAACCAAAATCACAATTTTATACGCAAACACTCACCATTGCCTCCACGCCACAGAACTTCTATATCCATCTACCTCTGGGAATGACACAGCACTCCCACTTTTGGATCATTGCGTGACTTCCAGTTAATTAAAGTTGTGGCATTGCCTTCAGCAGAAGAACAAGAGCTCCTCTGAGTGACATTTTCAATCTTCCCTATCACTTAATAATCTGGGAGGTATTTACTCTTTAAGAAAAAAAAAATTCCACACCTCAGAACCTACATTTTTTCCCACAGATTTCTCTTAATGATGAGCTACATGGGAGAGTAAAGATGTGAACAAATTGTATTTATCTGCTCCTCTTTGCAGAAGAAAATCCATCAGGTGCTAACTACAAATGCCACTTCCTTTACATATCCCACGTTGCTGTTATTTGTGAGCAAATGGGCTCTGAAAAATGGGAGCAGAAACCAAAATTATCCTCTGCCAATCCTTGGAAAAACTGGCAGTGCCTTCAGCCCACCTGAGCATCCTCTGCTCATCAAGGCTCTCGCCAGATTTGTGTCACTATCCCATAAATCTGATCCACTGTGGCATTTCCCATCCTTACTCAGAGCAGGTATTATTTCAAATATTAAGACCAGCATATCCAAAAATTCCTTTCTTGAAAACAAATCTCTCCAGGAGCTCCCAAGCTTGGGACTTGTTAGTCCCGACTGCAAAGAGGGATCTCAGGCAAAACTCAGCCTGCGGGGAAGGGAATAAAACTCAGGGCAGTGGAGGCTTCAGCCCAGGATTTCCCCCACTGCAGAATAAACTCTGCAATTTCTGTTGATTCAAGAACGAGATGCCAAAATCCCTGAAAATCCCGCTCTGTGTTATTTCTCCATTTAAAGGAAGATCCCTTGACCACGGATCCAACCCCTGCAGCCTGAATTCCTTTTCTTTCCCACTGGCACTGGTTACAGACTCCTAAAAACCAGGTTACAGCCAGAGCTCTCCAGTGAATTCATGGGATTTGACACTCATAACTCCCCTTTTATAAAAACAGCTTAGTCCATTAAAAACCTCCTTAATAATGGCTCTATCAAAGCAGACTTTGCCCAAAGCAATACAATTATTGGTCAATAATTCCTCTTTAGCTGTCTCGATTACCACCACTTTATTTCAACACTTGCCTTCATACCCTTTGATCTGCTAATTATCTTTTTACCCTCTGATCCTCTCTACAATTCCCCGGCAATTTGATCCATTAATTACAGTGCCCATATTCCCCATTTTCCACAGAATGTGCAATTTTTGTGACCTTCTTCGCCTCCCTTCATGCAAACATTTGCCATCTTTCTCTAGGGTATAGGTACTTCTGTAAATATATAGATAATGGTACAAAAATGCTGTAATTAAAAGTATTTTTGCATTTTCCTTGCAATCCTTTGGGCTTCATGAAAAACATCTTAGTAGTTTGTCATTGACTTAAATTTTGATGGAAAGGGGCAGTCTGGCAAATTCTTCTGACTCCATCTTTAATACCATAAGCCCTCAGATTTTTTCCCAGTATTAAACATTGATTGTATTTCCATGCTGGAGATTCTATGAAAAACACAGTTTCTGCTGTATTTTGTGTAAATATTATAAAAAGTATTTTCTGATATAAAGCTTTTCTCACTTTATGAGCACATGACCCACGAATTACAGAATATTCTCCATTGCCCATTTCCCACTCTGTCTTAAGACAGACTCAGACGTTCAGAACAACCTAAATATGTTCCAGATAGGAAGAGTTTTAGGAAGATAAACTCAAGCTTTTTGCTTGTACAATCCAGAAATGATGGTGCTATGGAAGGGGGGCATTTTTGGGACTGGGGAGCGAAATTTTGGCAGCTGGAACAGAACCTCGGTGTTTGAAAGCTGGATTTAATGAATTTATTGTGACCAGCATATCCCATAAGAATTCCAAACAGCCTCTTATTCCACCAGGAAGTCTCAGACACTGTCAGGTTTCTCCAGAGTTTGTGCAAAAGAAGCCCACGCTCGTTTAAACCTCCAGTGTCTCAGCTGGTTAATAATTCTGTTAATATTTACCTTTTTAACCTCAGATTTAGTTCAGAACTGAGGGCTTGGTAAATCCCCATCAATAAAATGCAGCAAAGCACAGGCACTGCAGTTAATTTTATTCAGTTTTTCTGTGCAAATGCTCCCTTAGTCCTTTGGCCAAAGTTACCAGCGGCTTAAAGTAATGGCTTTGTGCTGTGTCCACTCCAATGAACTCAACAACTTCTCATTCCAGAGAAACCTGTGCAGAGCTGCCAAAGAACGATCATTAATGCAACATTTTTCTTTTTGACAGCTTTTGTGCTTGGAAAATGATTGATTGGGCGCTTCTTGTATAAATAATCTTTGCAGTTTTTAATATAGAGAATCCATTTTAATATCTACCTTGTAAAAAACAAGAAATTCTCATTTCTGTGCCTGCAATTCTTTTCAGTCAGATTATTCTTGAGGATTGTAAAAGCAAAATGTCTCCTGCAGAGCGCAGGTATCTTCTATAATCCAAAGGAAAATCTGCTAAGGAATAAAACTCTTCTTGCACAATTTCAAACCAAAATTGTACTTATTGAATATAGTCCTGTCTAATCATATTGACTTATTCCTCCTTTTTTCCCTTTCAGACCTAGCTGGT
Source organism: Dryoscopus gambensis (assembly GCA_013389985.1). Lineage (NCBI taxonomy): Eukaryota > Metazoa > Chordata > Aves > Passeriformes > Malaconotidae > Dryoscopus > Dryoscopus gambensis. The sequence continues at coordinate 58,000 of WEIT01006983.1, read as the reverse complement.
AGCATATAATTTGCCATTTTTCACATTAGTTCTTAAATAGCTCACACTTCCTTGCATCACGAGGCACTTAACAGCTTCTCAGTAATCTGATTGTTCAATTGTCTGAAGATTTCTCGACACAGAGAAGCGAAGTACAGGATCAGCCTGGAATACTTTGAAATACAGGAGGCCATTTCAGCGTAACTGAGGCAAGTAATGGGGAATTTGTAAAATAAAACACAAAGAGATGAATTGTGGTTGGCAATAAATACGCGCGCTGCTCCGAGGGTGTTTCTGTTTGAGTTATGGAGCTTCTCAGGCGCCCTTTGGGAATCAGGACGGGCCTGCTTGGCTTCACTTTATGGTCCCCCAGCCAGGCATCTCAGCTGCTTCTGGGACCTGGAGTGATTCAGAGCCACGGGAGAAGCTCAGTCCTGATCGATGGCACATCCCAGCCCTGCCAGACACAACCTCAGAGCTGCTGATGCCGCAGTTTTCCTTCTCTTCCACCTGCTTTATGGAGGAAAACTTTTTGCTGCTTCCTTCGTGGTCCCATCAAAGATTCCAGCCTGAGATGCAACATCTCCAACAATCGCATCAAACACCTCCTGAACTCCAGGCCTGCCCTTGTCACTAACCTGAAATGTGCAATAGGAAAAGAAAAAATTTGTTTATCAAGGAAATCTTCAGAGAGAAGAACCATTCCCTCCAATCAAACAGCCTTTCTTTTGTGTGTGTGTGTAATACTTATCCTGGTCAATATTTAGATTATTAAAATCCAGCAAGCTACACAATATGAACACATACAATTTTTTCTACATCAGAATCCAGAGTTCACCTGGTTGTGACACTTTTTAATCTCCAGTTTGAATCCAAATTCACATAAGAAAAACACTTACGTAATTTTCCTTTTCCGTTAATTAATATCTCTCACTAACCACTAAGTAATTTATTTTCCTTTTGAATCCCTATAGCAAATTACATCAGGTGGGCTTCAGTTACTCAGGTGTTTTTTGCCCTTTCCTTTCTGTTTCTTGCTTTTCCTCTCCGTGTTGCCTGCACTGTTATTCAGTGTTATGGAATTTTGAAAAATCAATTCTTTTGTACTGTTTTGCTTTATGATGAAAAAAAGATAAGGTGATTTTCCATAGATGTTGCCAACCAGGGTGTTTTCATACACAGAATTCCGCGGCAATTAATTTCTTAATTCTTTCTTTATTCTGCCTTTCCTACCACTCCGAGCAGCTTAAAACTGTTAAAGTTTCAGCCTAGAAGAGCTTTCCCTTTCCCCAGCTCTTGCATTTTCCCGTTAAGCTCTCAATAGCAATTAAACCCCAAGATATAAGAAAACTTTGTGATTTTATTTTCCGTCGTCTTCTGATTTCATTCTCTTAGATATTTTTGCTGCCAACGGCTTCAATACTTTGCACTAGAAACCTCACCTAAAGGTGATTGAAGTCTGAAAGCTTTTCAGTTGGGGTTTGTGGGCTTTAGAGTGAACCCTAATTTACCAGCTGAGCCAGCCCCAACCCCCTCAGCAGTGGATCCACGGGTTGTGCTTGGACTCAGGCACACCCAAGCTCCAGAACAATTAAGCATTTATTTATGAGTGAAGCTGAATGTATGAGCAAGTCACACACGCTCAGGAACTGCAATGCTTTGTTGACCATAACCTCCCCCAGGAAGATTTAGAAAGGAGTGAGGTGCCAACTTCACTTTTGCAGCAGTTGCGTCTCCTATTCCTGCTGGGAGAGGCCCAGCCTTTTTATTTGGTTTATCACTGAAATATTTACCTGTCTTTCCTCTCCTCTTTTCTCCCTGTGCTATTTAGGCAAGAAGCTTTTTTGAACAAGAGCTCTTTAACCTCATCATAGTGAGGGTTTTTTCTCTCATTTCAAATTTGTGGTTAATTAATACAAACCCCAGCGATCCTGCTGCCCCTGCCTGGAGAGGAGCTGACAGTTTGCCTTTTGACGAGGAGGAAACAGTCTCCAAACAGAGCTGGGGCTGCTCAGCCGGGGGAGGGGAAGGCTGAGGTGTGATCAGTTTGTGAATCACTGAAGGGAGGGCACAAAGGTCACAGAGCCAAGTTCATTCTAGTGGTGCTCCGGGACTGGAGTCAGTGGGGAAACCTGAAATCCGGGAACATCAGGAAAAACAAATTTACTGTGAGGGGGACCAAAAATACATTTACTGTGAGGGTAGTTACACGCATTTATTATGAGGGTGGCTAAACACACATTTACTGTGAGGGTGGGATCACACATTTATTGTGAGGGGGACCAAAAATACATTTACTGTGAGGGTGGTTATACACATTTCCTGTGAGGGTAGTTACACACACTTATTGTGAGGGTGACCAAACACAAATTTCCTGTGAGGGTGGCCAAACCCTGGAACCAGCTGCCCAGTGAGGTTGTGGAGTCGCCCTTCTTCAAATAATCCAAAAGCTCTTTGGACGCAGTAATAGAATCATGGATTATTTTGGGTTGGAAGGGACCTTAAAGATCATCTCTCCAACCCCACTGCCGTGGGCAGGGGCGTCACTCACTCGACCCAGTTTCCTAAAGCCCCATCCAAGCTGACCTGGGCAACTGGCTCTGGGTGGTCCTGTTGAGCAGAAAGATTGGACCAATCTCTGGAGGTTCCTTCCAACCTGAACCATCCTGAGAGTCTGTGAATGTGTCCATTACCCAGAGCTCCAACGTGAAGCACATCAGACCTGAAATGTGAGGATGTCAAGTGCCTCTGAGGCCACCTTGGAATGAAAATGTGCTGCCAAGAACGGTAAAAAAGAGGCACGGGTAATATTAGATTAGGTTCCCCACATCCAGTGAGGTTCCTAAACTGCGTAGCATCCCAAATATCATAATATTTAGATCAATTTTTTTGATGTCTTTGCTCATTTATGAAGCTTCTTGGCTCTTTATTCTTTGCTCTCCTATTTCTGTAATAAGAAATAAACGTTTCTTCGCCTGGCCAATTTTTTTGAACTGAAAAATAAACCTGTAACTTGAGGCATGCTTGGAAGTGTTTACAGATGCTCAGTAACCCCATGAAGACTCTCCTGTCCCTTTGAATTTAATGGAAGCTGACACCGAATTCAATGAAGTGCGAATTTCCCTCTCGATTTCGGGAGCTCCTTCCCTGGATTTATTATGCCTGTGATTCCACACAGTGCCTGCGAATGGTGTTATAACACAGCCACCAACTCAGCCAGGCTATTCCAGTCGAGAAGTTAGAGACCAAAACCTTTTGCCATCAGCTTCCTCCAGTCCTCATCTGGGGCGGATAATCTGGATTTAACACTCTTGAGATCGGCCTTTTATTATTAATTGGCTTCTTTTATTTTTGAGCAGTTTCTTATTATTAGAAAGGGTGAATCTTCTGCTTTTAAGGACATATCGAGTTCTGCATGCCCCATCCCTGGCAGTGTCCAAGGCCAGGCTGGATGGGGCTTGGAGCAGCCTGGGGTAGTAGAAGGTGTCCCTGCCCACGGCAGGGGTGGAATGAGATGAGCTTTAAGGCCCCTTGCAACCCAAACCATTCTATGGATATCAATAATACACTGTAAGATGCTGCAGGAGGGTCTCACAAACCAGAGAGACCTCAGCAGTTCCATCCTCCTCCTGAGGACTTGTGTCAGGAGTGGTGGATGGTAACAAACCCCGTGGTGGGGCAATCCGAACTTCTCCCCATCTCACAAACAGGGGCGTGTGACACTGCCAAGCCCAGTGTGCCGTGGAGACCGCCTGCTGGGCTGCGACTTCAAAATATGGATTTTTATTTATTCATTGATTCATTTTTGAATCAATTACCGTGTGTGTGAGTAATTTGCCGTCGGCAGGACGACTGCAGGCCTGGATCGTGTGCGGGACAGAATATTTGGCCTGCAAGTTCCTCTTGCAGACCTGGCAGGGGAAGGTTTAGCTCGTTATCCCTCTAATCCTGCTTCAAGCAGGTGCCTGGAAGGAAATGGAGTCAGAGATCTGATTTCTGTCCCCGCTGTGCTCCGAGGAGTGATGAGGGAGTTATCCTGGGACGGGGGCGAGCGGGAAATGGGAGGGAATGGCAGGAATGCCACGCCCGGGTCACGTACCACAGGGAAGCTGCTCTGGCAGAAACATCTCCTCCCCAGGCTGGCACAGTGACAGACCCGTCCCCTGGGCCAGCAGCTGAGCTGGGGGCTCAGAGAGAGGCGGAGGTGCTGTGCGGGCAGGGAGCAGAGCCTCGTCTGTGCTCCAGGGCGTGGAGAGAGGGCAGTGAATGCGAGAGCTGATGCCTCTGCCAGGAGAACTGGGTGGCCTTTGCTAAATTCTTTGCCTGGTTTTAGTTTCAACAAACATCTGAGCAGCAAAGCCCTCTTAAAATCGGCCAACTTATGCTGGTGCTGGGAGCTGCCCACAGAAAGGCTGGGCTGGAGCTGAAGCCCTTTGCTGCACCAAGTTCTGAGCCAGGATTTTACCCGGGCTGCGCGATTTGCCGTGGTTTAATTTGAGGCACCTCCTCGTGCCTCCGGTTCCAAACAGTCCTGCACATATCAGGGATGCTGTGCTCATCCTCTGCCTCGCTACATCTTATTATGAAATTATAATGCCTCTCTCTAACCTTGCTGGAGGGAGAGTTCCGAGCTGAGGCAGGAGAGCTGGCCTCCCATACTGATGAACGGAGATTTTGAAGGAGATATCTCCGAGTCTCCACCTCGGTGCAGACAGCTGCAGTGGATTTCTCTTGGTTATCTTAAGAGAGCTGGAGTTCATAGCTTTAAATATCACCAGCCCCAAAGTCTGCTCAGAATATTAGAAATTTAGTGCTTGGGGGTTTTATTTTATATGGCATTTCTTTTGTTGCCTAATCATGTTGTTTGCACATTTCAGCCCCAAAATTATATAAAATTATGGACTTCTGAGCAGTCTCTGGGAAATGTTTCACCTCTTGGTTTGCTTCTGAGAAAAAAATTGCCAAAAACCCCTTCAGCCCCACCAGTCAAAAAGCATTAAAACATAAAATTAAAGCATCAGGGCTTTTGAAAAGCCTGATCTGGCCTGAGCTGGTGGAGGCAGAACTTCCCCAGTGCAATAAACAGGGGGAACATTCCCTGTGAGCCTGATAAAACCTGCTGACGTCTGCAGGGAGCTGTGCTGCTGGAGAAATGTTGTAACTACTCCATCACTGCTCGTGTTGCATACACAGAGCTGGAGCCAGCTTGGAAATGTTCAGGCAAGTTATTCCCAGTCTCGCTGACAATAACCACTTGTCTCATGTCAAACATCCACTCCTATAGGCACAGCAGTTTCTTTTCCTAGGCTGGGATATTCATGTTGCCTGAGTGATTTCCAAATATGTGCAAGCGGAGGGAGAAGGAAAATCTATGGGAAGCTGTAAAAATATCGCGTGCAGTCCCTGAAGTCGCCGAAATAATTCTGTGAAAATTATTCCCCCTTTCCCCGTGCAGTCCCAACCTTTCTATTTCAGTACCCAAAAAAAAGTATATTTGGAAAGCAGACTGGCATAATTACAGCACAGAGAAACTTGTGAGAAATGGCAAAATAGCACTAAAAAAAAGCTGCTGGGAATAGCAAGCAAAGGCAAAAAAAAAAAGAAAATAATGTTATTTGTACAAAGTTTGTGTGTAACAAATGCAGGAAGGAGAACTCTGCTGAGTAAATTCAGAATGTCCTGCTGGCCTGTGCTGTGCATTAGGCAGAGTTTAGTGAGGACACTCACAATGTGATCCATGGTGTTGGCTCTGTAACTGCTCTCTGGGTGTGAAAAATTTATGAAAGAGTTTAGATTTTGCCCAGAAGTTGGTTAAAATAGCCTAGGTTATTTTCAAGGCTGAGTCCACAATGACAGTGGCAGGTTTGGACTTTGCAGAGGTGTTGGAAAGGTGAGAGGAAGATGAAGGTCAACAAATGGGCTCTAAAATCCTTGGCGTTTGTAGAGCTCCAGCTCTCGTTCCATGCTTCCCTTACTTAAGCAATAGGAAACACCAGAGAAGAGGAGAAGAAATATTTTCCAGTGCTGGTAATGTGTGTACCTGGGTAATTCCCATCCCAGTTTTCCAAGGATTTGCCTTGGCATGGAGCTGAGGAGCCGCTCTCCTCTCACTCACCACCGATCCAGTAACTTGAGCAGTTGCAAGTTTTCTTAAAGTCCTTTCAAGTGGAGCTCAGTTCTCCTCACACCTCATTCCTGGAGCGGTTCCTGCTCCCTCCACGTGCCACTGGGAAGCAGCTGCAGCATTCCTGCTCCTCTCCTGAGGGTTCCCTCAGTGCCCTCCCTCCATCCCAGGGCGTTTGATGAGGGACACGGGGACACAGCAATGGCACGTCTGGAGCTGCAGCAGGAAATCTGGGCGTGCTGAGGCTCCTGTCTGACCTGTCACACCATCCCCACCGACAGCGCCCTGCTCTGGCCCACAGGGAGCAGCGGAAGGAATAAAAATCCCATTTATCCTGCCTGCAGGGAGGAATGCTGTGCACACAGCTGGAACACAGCAGGTCCAGCCCCAGCCTCCTGAATTTCAACATGAGAGAGAGCAGTGAGCTGAGCGAGTTCGTTATTGGAGATGTTGTAAGCTGGGCTTTGCAATTAATTTTCCCTTTTTCTCGCACAAACCCTGGCTTGCTTGACCTGTGTTACACTGCACTTTCTCTGACAGACACGCCACAGATAAGCCTCTCATCAGCAGTGGCCTTGGTTATCTGTGTCTGTTTGGGAACAGAAATGTGCTATCAAGATCTATAAAAAAAAAGGTCTGCTTAATGTCAGGGTCTATGCCAAATTATGGCATGAGAAAAGGAGAACGTTTCTGATATGATTTTCTTTTTTTGAATAAATTAAAGCAGGAGAGATGAAAAGCTGTTTGATGAAGATAAATGCGGAAATAAAATTTTGCTGGCCATGAAGATCGCAGAATAACAGTCATTGAGGGTGGAAAAGCCCTCCAAGGTCATGAAGTTCAACCTGTGCCTGATCCCCACCTTGTCCCCATCCCAGAGCACTGAGTGCCACTTCCAGTCATCCCTTGGGCACCTCCAGGGATGGGCACTCCAAACCTCCCTGGGCAGCCCCAGCCAATGTTTATTCACCCTTTCCATGAGGAAATTCCTGCTGATGGCCAACCTGAGCCTCCCCTGGCCCAGCCTGAGGCCGTTCCCTCTCCTCCTGTCCCTGTTCCCTGCGAGCAGAGCCCGACCCCCCCGGCTGCCCCCTCCTGTCAGGGACTTGTGCAGAGCCACAAGGGCCCCCCTGAGCCCCCTTTTCTCCAGGAAATTCCCTTTCCCAGCTCCCTCAGCCGCTCCTGGAGCTCCCCATAGGACCGTGAATGGTCAGGGCCCAAGACCTGATGACTCTTTTGGACTCGTGCTCTGTGCAGGGTTGGTTTTGAAAGGGTAAATATTGACCAAGCTGCAGAGAGGGGGGAGCAGAACAGGGAGGGCTTTGCCTTTCAGATGTGCATCGAATTGAACTTTGGGTAACATTTTCCAGATGGGCAGAATCTTCGTCGTTCACAAATTATCCCTGTGTTTTCCAGGCCCAGTTCCCCTGATAAATTCCTGTTTCCATGCATCCTGAGATCTGTTCCTGTCTCCCCTTCACGCATTTCAATTTCTATAAGATTTTTACATTACATATGAGATAACTGTAATCTGTGAGGGGATAGCGAGAGCAAAAGAAGAACAAGATTATTCTCTTTGCTTGTCAAAACAAACAGAAATAGCATTTCTTCTTCTCTGCAATGGCTGATAGAAACAGAAACACAGCAAATGTATTCATTTTTCTGCCTTTTGAAGCTGGATATGGTTCTTATGAAAAGTTCTCAGTGACTTCTAGCTGGTAGAAGAGTTTGGTCTAAAATATATTAGAGTCACTTGTAACCATTAAAGGGAAAAAAAGAAAAAGCAATGGCAGCAATAAAAATGCTGACAATAACAGCATCTTAGTCCATGGAGGTTTGGCAATAATCAATACATGGTGCCCTCTCTAGAAATACTTTGGCTTTTGGCAGCTTTAAAAGTTTTCCTCCCCACAGGTGGGGATCAGAAAAGCTGAAAAACTCAGGGAAACTTTGAGAAATTACTGAAAGAGCAATAAATATTTAAATCTCGGGAATTCACTGAACACCTCCAGCTGGGCAGGAGCAGACAATATTCCCGATCTGCAGCAGCATGGAAAATCAATAGGATAGAGGCCATGGCTGTTCCTGCTGCAAATGTAATCCCGGCTGCTTTATCTTCAGGCGAAAAGCAAAGTTTATTGTGGGCACTGTGGGCCTTCCTTTGTCTCAAGTATGTGAATAAAGAGTGTCTCCACTGAATCCAAGACAATTATCCCGGGTAGTGGGAAACCAGCTCCTGTTTTTGCAGGAATGAGGTGTCTCCAGTGAGGGTGTTCAACTCCAGCAGCTCCACTGAAGCACAACACGGCATCAGGTTTGTCCTTCCCGTTGGGCACAAAGGGTCAGAGAGCACCACCGGAGATGTCTGAAGTCCTCTGTTTAGGAAATCAAATCAAATATTTGGTTTATTTCCTTGCTATAATTTAATCATTGTTTACAAAGCAGGGCTGTTTGAAGTATTTAGAATAATTTATCAAAACCATTTCTCTTCATCCTGTTGAACCTCAATATAATCCTCATTTGTGGAGCACCAGAATATTTTCCTCACAGTATTTTTTCCTACAGTTCTTTGCTTCAGACTTGAACTATCAAGACAAGAATCGTCAGAAGACTCTCAGGCCATCTAAACCCAAATCCTGTGCCAGAGGCTGAAGTCCAAGGCCAAATCTTTGACAAGTTGGGGCTCATTTTCTTCAGAATTATTATCCCCAAGATACCATGGCCATTCATGCTTGTGTTTGATTAACTACAATTAACTTTGCCCTGCTAACCAGCTGGTAAAAAGCACATCCTTTAGCCCGTGGAGCATCCAACCTTTGCGATCTCTCTTCCTCTAAAGAACACAATATTTTTTGGAATTCCCCTGCACCCTAAAGAGCTCCTGTGTAGATGCGAAGACAAAAATTATTTTGCAGGGCAGTCGCAAAGTGTTTGTGGGAATGTTTTGCTGCACAACCTCAACAGAGCTCCAGGAACTGCCCAAAACCAGTTTGGTGCAGGGATCACAAGTGAAGAAGGAAGGCTTTGTGCCTTCCTGTGTTTAAGAAACAAGTATCACGTTTAAGTAAATAATGAGGATGAAAAAACATTATCCAAGAGCAGGAAATTTAGACAAATTTTTCTTAGTGTGGTACTGGATTTCAGATTCCAAAACGATGACTGGAAAGGACGTGATTGTGTGTGTGCCTATTAAATACGTCAATCTTTTTCATGGTAAGGTGGAACGGCAAAAGTTTTTAATATTCAGCAAATCTCCTGGTGGCTGTAGAGCATTCATGACTAATCAAAAGTTCTTTAATGAAGCATTTGAGTGAAGTTCTTTAGTGCATGGTTAGTCACAGAAGTTCAGAATATGAGGGGTGTGTTGGCAGTCACTGCGATCCCTGGGATGGAAATGGTTCCGCTGCGGGCCCGGCGCCAGCACTGCTGCCTCAGATCCTGTTGTTCTACATTTACAGCAAGGGTTTGTTTTCATCACATAAATGTAACTAACACAACCACGAGGCAGTGAAGGCAGCAGCTCGGAATTTTCTGTCTTTTTTTTTTTTTTTTTTAATTGCAACAGTTTTTTTGCCCTTTTTTGCTGTCTCAGAGAATCAGCTTGGGAATTCTGGCTGTGAGGAATTTTCTCCTCTCCGTAACTAACGGCACTAGTGGTTAATAAAGATCTGAAAAGCTTTTATTAATGAAATATCTTTTATTGCACAGCTTTTATTCATTCTTCATGCGCACATAAAAGACAGCAAAGAGGAAAAAAGCCACCAAAACCTACAAGCACAAAGCAATAACCAGCAAAGCCTTGAAAAAAGGTTGTTGAGGTAATAGAGATAACATTTTTAGACTGCAAGGATGGAAGGTGAAGAAACATAGATCCTTTGGGAAAGCAAAGATCCCTTTAAACCTTTTCCCACACTTCCTGTAGCACAATGAACTTTGGGCTGTAACATTATTTAGCTGTAACATAACTTACCCTGGCAGAAACACCAGCTCTGCTGTCTCAGGGGCCGTATAATTCCTGGGATACTACAGCCAATAAATATTTTGGGCCAGGTGTCGTTGTACCAAGCGCAGAAGAGGAACCATATGGATGCTCTGCAATCACCTCTGCCCGGCTGAGGTACAAGAAAATAGGTCCTTGTTCATATCTTGATGGGTGCCCTATTAATAAAGGTGACCCCACAACACTTGGAATTAATACAGATCCTGGAGGATTCTGGTAAAGAACATATCAAAAAATCATGGAATGGTTTGGGTTGGATGAGACCTTAAAAATCATCTTGTTCCAACCTCCTGATGTGGGCAGGGAATTTGGTTGAGCTTCCCTTTCAAACTTGCAAGGATTCTTCCTCATGGCTCAGTCCCAGCGCATTTAGGAGAAATTTTGGATGGCATCCTGCCTTCAGCCCACCTCTCCTAAACAGCTGGGGAGATTTACAGCTCTACTGGGTACCTGAAGTGCCTGCAGCTCACTTGGGGAAGCAGATGAGGAGGGCAAGCAATGGATTACTCCCTTGGGGATTGTGTGCTCCCGCTCAGGTAAGTTCATTTAAAGGAAAATTAATTGGCCTGCAGTTATGCAAAACAGAGTGAACGGGAGCAGGGTTTATGAGGCCAAAACCACTGAGTGGCAACGGCTGTGTGTAGACATTTCCCAAAAACTTCTACAATCAGGTGTTTTATTGCAAGCCAAAGTGCAGGAGATACCCTAATTGCCACTTTTAAAAGAGATATGGGAAGCACTTTGCCACCACTTTGTCAGAAATGTGGGCTGTAAAACTCTGCTGCTCCATGGTTTCCATGGGTTCCATCTTTGCAGAGATGTTCTCAGGCTCTGGGGTGCAGGAGAGGGGCAAGCTGCCTGTGGTAATTAATTCCCCATCTCCAAACACCTGTGCTGGAGCAGGGACATCATCTGTGGGGTGCTTCTGTGGGGAAAGGGGCAAAAGGGTGTCAGTGAGTCACAGTGCCCACGGTCTTTGGAGGAGACGAAATTTGGGATCTGCATATGGCCTGGAGGTTGAGCATCTCCTGTAGGTCCCTTGGAGAGCACCTCCAGCCTGGATAATCTCCATCCAAGCCTCTTTTGCTGCATCCACATATAAAATCAGTGAGTTTTTATGTTTTGTTGCATTCAACTCAGTGTTTTGGTCATTTCTTGCATCTTTATTGGGTAAAAAATAACCCCTGCCCTCGAGATGCTGTAAAATCTTGTAGTTGTCCACTCGCCAACCTTGTTTTACTTCTCCCGCTCCTCAATTTGCCTGCAGGTGTGCACCTGTGGTTCTGATCCAGTATTCCACGTTTTAAAAAATATATAAATCACAAAGGATTCCATAAATACACCCCTTTCATCCCACCTCCTTTTGAAAAAGTGATGAGAATGATGAGTGGGGAAAAGAAGGCTCTGGAACCAACCCAGAGCAAGAGGGAATAAACGAGGGCATAATCTCCTCCTGAATTTGAAGGTTCAACAAGAGGAACTGGTGCAAGAAATAGAAAAGAACCAGAAGGAGTAGAAGTAGGTCTCATTTAAAAGCACATTCCAGTCAAAAATACCTCCCAAGTTTCATGTCAGCCTTGTAGTTTTCCTCTAAAAAAAGAAATCAAGCAAGCATTAGTTATTTAATAACAAAGAGTGACCTATTTTGGAAGGAAAATTAATATGGAAGTGTTCTTCTGAGAATAGGAACAGTTTTTGTGAAGTTTTCTCCACTATTTCATGGACCAATTCTATGATGAGTGTTTAATAATTCTTATTTTGACTCTCTCTGTGTATCTCAGAATCCAAACTAAATTTCCAATATTTAGGCTGAAACCCACTTGATTATGTACTAAGCATTACCATGAAACATATATTATCTTCGGAATGGATTTGGGCACACACGTCCCTTTAAGAATTTCAGAACTCTAGAAATGTTTGGATTTAATAAAAATGGAGCAGCTCCAATGGAGTTAATCAGGCAGACTGAGGAGAGCTCCTGATTTAGCACGCCCAGATTTTGAGTGGTGACATCAGAGAGTCTGTCCGGTGAAAAAGAGCAAAAAAAAATTAATAATGATTGACTTCTCTAAAAGGATGGTCTCATGGAATCTCCTAAAAGATTAATGACTGATTGGCTTTGTCAGATAATTAGCTGATATACCAAATTATTTGTAAGCTTTGCAGGAGAGACGCCAGCACCAAATGTTACTCTAATGCATTGCTGGAGGTCGGCTGTTTCCCAAAATAGGAGTGCAATTAATCATTATTAGCATAACGAAGCTGCTGATATTGTTCATTAATAATTTGATTTTAATGTTAATAAAACAATCACTGCAGCGTTGATCTATTGAGTGCAGGGTGGGGGATATTTTGTGCCTTGCATATCAATGGATATGATTTACCAATCTGTGTGTACACAAAACTCAGTGTTTGGGAATAAAACTAACATGATAAGAGAATGGAAAATGTTTTCCTGAGGTGAAATTTCCAGCAGTTCCTCTACCTTCTTTCAGAAAACAAAGAACAGACAAAGATTCAGCTTTTTTGGTGCTAAAGGACTGTCAGCAACAAGAAAAAGTGCAGCTGTGTTGTGTCTTCACTGTCCAGTAATGCAGTGTTTCTCATAATAACTTTGAAAATGTACCTGGGACTGTTTATAGGGAAGATCCTGAATAAAATCACTGTTTGGGTTTGTTTGCTTTTATCTCTGCCTTTTTCTAGCAGTTGTATCCTTCTTCCTGATTAGCCTGAGTGCACAAACGCATCTCATCCCTGGACAATCCCTCTTTTTATCTCCGAGCAGGTTTCCTGAACACCGGTAATTTGAAAACCGTTTCCGTGCACATTTGTCTTAATAAAACACTGCTCTCACACCTCCAGCCCCAGTCCTAAAAAAACGAGCGCTGAGGCAAAGTGAGCTGTGTGGATCCCACGCTCCACAGAACGTTTGCCCCCCATTTAACGCCGTCTGCAGGGGCCGTGGTTCCGCGGCACAGCCCTGACTCATCATTACCACCTGTGGGATTTAATGATAGCAAATGGTGGCAGAGCTTTGCTTGAAACACGGGTCCTTCATCAAATGCACAGATTCCAGAGGAGGCACAGATGGGGCTGGAACTGTGGAAGGAGGAAGGGCCCGAAGGTGGAACCAGCAGACGCTGAACTTTAATTTAGGTAGTTCTAAGTTTTGCTAAGTGGTTTCTTTAAATCTCCTATTTCAAATTGCTCCTTTCCCTTTTGCTCCCCAGTCATGCTTATTTCAGATAATCATAGAATGGCCTCGGCTGGAAGGGACCCTAAAGCTCACCCAGTGCCACCCCTGCCATGGCAGGGACACCTCCCACTGTCCCAGGCTCCTCCAAGCCCCAGTGCCCAGCCTGGCCTTGGGCACTGCCAGGGATCCAGGGGCAGCCCCAGCTGCTCTGGGCACCCTGTGCCAGGGCCTCCCAATCCTCATGGGGAAAGATTTCTTCCTAATATCCAATCTAAAGCTGTTCTCTCTCAGTTTAATGCCATCCCCCCTTGTCCTGTCCCTCCATGCTCTCGTAAATTATCTCTCTAAATGTATAATAAAGATAATATAGATAAACTGCATATCCTAAAAACCCAGAGCAAGCAAAAAAAAAAAAAAAAAAAAGGTGGGTGGGCTTTCTTTTAGCAGTTTATCCTTTGATAATAAGGGTGAGAAATAGGATTTGCCAGATAAGCTGCTGTAGGCTCACGTTTGATTGCTGTGCTGCACATGACGTGGAAAGATTTGATCAATTTAGTAATCAGGTTTGCCAGTATCGTGTGGGAGGATGTGCAGTCTCCAACCCAATGCTGGTGAGAGCCAGAGATGCCAAAGGGCTCTGGCTTCTCATCTATTACACTTAGAGACAATATTTGGGTTCAAAACAATTTCTGTGCTTCGTGCATAATCTCCTGACATGAAGAGGATTGGAAGTTCAAAAGCCTCCATTCTCTTGCACTGTTTATCCAAAAGATTCCTTAAAGCATACTGGAGTCAGTGGATAAAAGCACCACGACAAATCCATCAATATTCCCCAAAGTTTTGTAACACTCTTCCAAAATAGAAAATTAAAAGAAAAAAAAAAGAAAATTAATTAGCTGATGGGCCAGATGAGGAACACCACATAAATATGTCTGTTTAAATCTCAGTGCTTGGACAGCAGTGGTTTCTGCTGCAAAATGCAATCATATGTCACTCCATGACATCCTGAGGAGTGCGGGATGGAAAGCAGCCTCTGGGCTTGTGCCAGACTTTATTTCATGCAGGCCCATTTCTGAGGGTGCTGACTATGGATTAAGCACTGTTGACAGATAAATACTGATGTTTTATTTTCGTGGAGATTAGAGAGTGGCATGCTCCAAAGTCTGGTGGAGTAGATTACTTAATACACTATTACTTCTCGCGGATTTTGATCATTATTTGGATTTTCCAGAGTCATCAACTTGCGTCTGCTGTTCTCACCCTTCTGTCAACTCTGGCAAAAACTGATAGCCAGGTGATTTGTCCGAATAAAATAAGTTTTTCACTTCTTAGAGTATCATTTCACTCCAACCTCATGCTTATGAAAAGCTGAGGCGTTTGGGTGGTGGTTTTCGGGCATGGAAGATGTTCTGGATTTTTTCAAGAACATGTAGTGAAGAGGGATTGTTTTCAAGAGCACATCGTGCTTTTTTTATAGAACGGTTTGGGTTGGAAGGGATCTTTACGACCCTCAAGTCCAACCCCCCTGCAAGGAGCACCTTCAACTACAGCAGGTTGCTCAGGAGCATCATCATTGCCTTTTATTTGTGTTTTCCCTGTGTGACTCCACCCGAAAAGAGGAAAAACCATGCCAAAACACTGTGATAAAAGTATTTCCCGTGCTCTCTTTGGTGGAAATGTTCACGTTCTGAAGAAATCCTCCAGCTGTGATCCAGCTTTCAACCAAGTTGATAAACATTGGAAGTGTTTTTATCTGGTTAAGGAAGCACTGATATAAATTTTGACAAGGAAAAAAATGCTCCAAATCAGTGCTTGTGTCTTCGTTGTCATCACAGAAACAATTTTCCTTCCAAGTCTGGGGGAGCCAAGGCTGTGCAGCCACCTCTGTGTGAAACAGGCCCAGGATCTCACAGGTGGCTGTGGAGGTGTTCTGTTACTTTACTTTCCCTGAGCTCAGTTAAATTGATGGTTTGTGACCATATTGTCTCTTCCACCCAAGACTTAGCATTCAAGGGCTGCGCTGAAGGACTTGCCTCCAAACCAGAGAGTTATAGAGAGCCAAAAAAATTGGTAAATACAAGAGCAGATGGTTTATTTCAGCTTGACAGCATCGTTTTTGGCCAGCACCCAAAGCTGCAAACTTCTGAGCTGGAAGTTTGAGCTGTTGTTTGAAGTTGGGAGCGGAGGCTCGGGAATGCTCCAAAGCTGATCCCCACGTACGTGGCCCTCCACGAGGTCAGAACAGTGCTCCAGGCAGGTCAGGGCCAGAAAAACACGAACAACAACCCAGGAAAACAACAGGTAGTCACCCAAGGTGATGGGGGTCATTTTGAAAATTAAGTAATGGTGTGCAAAATAAAAGGAGTGGGCTGATCATGCAGAAATGTCAGAGAAACTTTATTTACACAGAACTTTTGAGGAAGGATGGTGAGAGACTCCAGCTCTAATCACACTTTTGCAGAGATGATTTTCACTTGCTCCCAAGCGATTAAAATACTTTGGACACGCAACAAGTGTGAGTTGCTGGGGTTAGAAGTTTTTCCAAGCACAGCCACGAGCTTGTTAGATCGTTATGATTTATTGATGACCTGTCTGATGGAGATCTGAAATTCTGACATTTCAGCTCGCCGCAAATATAAAAACTAGACTCAGAATGCTGGAAAAGAACATAGATCAAGGAAAAGCAGCGCCTTTTGCAGATGTCTGTACGGGCAGGTCTTGTAAAGGCATTAAAAGGTTCTGAATCAGGCCCATGCCAGCAATTCAAATTTACTGGTGCTTGTTACTGCAGCGGTGACAAACACAGCCTGGGTTTCCTGGCTTGCAGCATTTGTCATGCACAGGCTGAAAAACATCCCTGAAATTCCCCAGCTGCCACAGGAGCACGGTCTATCCCTTCCCTTCAGAAACACGGGGCCATTAGAAACTAATGGGGCCTGCAGGAGTTGGAGATTCTCCCCATCCCCATTGTGTTCCTTCATCCCCCCCAAAGGGATTTTTCTCTGCTCTGCAAATCTGTGATGTCCTTGTAAATGACATTCTGCTGCACAGCTGGAGCAAGCTACCTCAAGGAAAAATGAAGAGAGAAAACAGGATTTAACTTTCTTTTCCTCGTGCAAGTCAGAGCTGGATGGTCCAGCAGAAAGCCTCAAACAAGGACCTGTCAAGTTCCCCACACAGGAGGAACTTTGAAGGTACCTTCTACTTGTCCTTCCGTGAGCTCCACCCTGCAGCCATGGGCTGGACAATCTTCATTGGATTTAAATTATGTGGGATTAAGAGTCCCGTGGGTGGTGTGGGCAAAAGACAAAGAGATTCCATGCTACCCACAAAATTTCCTACTGTTTGATTTAGGAACAGGTGGGTTTTAATCATGGAGGCCTGGAGTGGTGCTCGTCTCTGAGTGGACCTTCGGCCTTTTTTTGACTGTTAGATAAAACAAACACTGAATTTGGAATTTGGGCAGTCTCCAAGGATTCCTTGATATCTTGGTGCCCAGAGGAAGATTCAGTTTTGAGATGCTTGTGCGGGATACAGCTACTCACATCATCTGGAGAGAAGGGAATTTCCTCTTCTGCCAGGCTTGATCTTTGTCCTTGGGCAGTGCATGGTACCAGAGGTGGATTATCTTTCATTTAAATTCTCCTCCAGAACTGTTTTACCAGGATAGATGGTGAAACCATAGAGAAGAAATCCAGGTTCAAGAGAAATATATAAAGGAAGGCAATTGCCAGTCTCAAATTCATAAGAAAAATGGTTTTTCCATTGGAAAATTAGGACTTTGTCTTCAGTTCTGAGACTCTCTGTTGCTGACTTACCTCAAACAAGCCTCATCACTAATACTGCATCACAAATGAGGTCTGTGCTGAAGCCCCTCTGAAGATGGAGGGACCAACAAATGCCTGAACTGTAATTCTGAAGAAATATCTCTGCCAAATCCTTGAATCTCAGTGTTTAGGTCTGATTAGAAAAATTCAATTTTCCAAATTGCTGTGAAAAATCCAAATTTCAAAATCATCTGTTCCAAAAATCTTTTCTGCTTCTCTTTGGATTTCATCTACTATTTCATCTAATTTCACATATTTTAAAAATTTTTTTGGAAGCGCCTTAGGATATAAACAAATAACAAGGTAGTTAGGATTTTAACATTTTCATATCATCCATTCCAGGTATTGTTTTGCTCCCATTTCCTCGCTGCAGCATTTGAAGATTTGTATAAAACACAGCCAACACCACTCTATTCTTTTTATTTTTTTTTCCTTAAGAGATCAGCGAGCCAGAGAGCTTCTAAAAAACATCTGCTGATATTTATCATATATCCAACTCACCAGGAACCGAGCAGCGTTTCATGCTGCCAGGTTTGGAGCAGCCCGTGCTCCAGGCTGCAGTGAAATCCATTGTTTTCCCAGGGAAGCAAAGTGGTATTAAAGTTCCTATCTGGGCCCAATATCAGCTTTGAGCAAGGTAATATCCAAACCTTCCTCTGAAGTCCATTCTAGAGCATGATTTGTACTTTACTCCTCTCTGGTGAGCAGTGAGGTTCTGAACTCTGAGCTAATACCAATTAAGAGGCATGGTCATCAGGGGAGCAAAGAATTGAAAATAAATGGAGCTTTTCCAAGCAACAATTTGGTCTCGGGTGAACCAGAAGAAACCAAACTTGTCTTCAACTGCTCAGTAAGAGACCCTCTGAAATTCAGAGACACAAACCAGTAAAATTAACATTTAGAGGTTCACAGCTTAAATGTAACATTATTGTTTTCAATTTCAAATGTAAATAAAGAACAAATTAGCTCTGACCGTTTGAAATAGGAATGTGTTTGGAATTGTTGCCATTGCCGTGGTTTATTGACCCGTGCTCTGGAGCTGGAGTGGGAAACAACTGCTAAGGTTGTTAGAATAAGTTCTACACTGCAGGATTTGGGGATTCATTGTGTTTCAATTAATTCCAGCTCTGTAAAAACCTCTTTTCTTGTTTGCTTTCTCCTTTTCTTTCTATTTTTATTTTTATAGTGAGCCAGCAATTAATTTTTTAATCAAGATTCAGATAGAGTGTCATTACTACTTCAGGTCTAATAATGAGCATTCCGTGATTCCCAAGGAAAGTGGGTGTTTGCTTGGCTTTTTGTTCTTTCCCATTCACACTCACCAGGTTAATATTGTGTTTGCAGATTTGCATTTCGACCATATTAGTGCGCAATCTTGAAGTTAAAAAGCCAGAATATTTTGAATTCCAGTAATCCTCAACAGCCCCAAACACAATAGGCTTTCTCCTTCTACTTTAACTAATTATCTCTGTGCAGCACTCCAGGTGAATTTCAACACAAGCACTCTAATAATGTAATTAAAAATGTATAAAGGAATTAAAAATGAATTAACAGGATATCCTGCAAAAACTTTCAAATCTGGACTAAATTAAATGACGAGGCTTAAGCCCCTCTGTTTTAAGGGACCTGCAGTTGGTAGATTAGGAACCCTGGGGTACCACCAGGACCTCACATGAAATAACATAAACTTCAAACTGAGCAGAAAAAAAGGAATCTTCGAATCTCACGGGTCTCGTTCCCTTGAAGGCCACCTGTACCTTGCAAATAGAAATGTTGTGCCAAAAAATCTTGCCACCAGCAACGATATTCCCTAATTAACAGGCATTCGAAGGTGGTAAGAGAGAAGCTGAGTTCCTGGTCTGTGCAAGGGGTCCCTGCCCATGGCAGGGGGTGGAAGAAGATGAGTTTTGAGGTCCCTTCCAACCCAAACCATTCCACGATTCCATTATTCTCTGGTATCCTGTGTGTGAGTCCTGGAGCAGGACAGGATTTGGCTGGCTGCCCCAGTTTTGGGGGGATTTTGGGTACATTCAGCAAGGATCTGCTGGCTCTGGCTCTCTCTCATGCTGCCAGGAGGACGCAGAGCTCCATGAATGGCATCACCCAGCAAATCAAGCCCTGTCCATCCCTCCCATCATTTCCAGCTCTCCTCCACACAAGCTCCAGCCCAGGCACGCCCCAAGCTTGCACGAAAGCATCAACCACAGAATCATCGAATCATTAAGGTTGGAAAAGGCCTCCAAGATCATCAAGTCCAACCTTTGCCTTAATTCCCCCCCCGTGCCCACTAAAAATATCACCAAAACACTCAGCTCAATGCCCATTCCCTTCAGAGATGGATTTGATGATCCTGGTGGGTCCCTTTCAACTCAGAATATTTTGTGATCTGTGACTGACTCATCTTTTAGCACTTCCAGGGATGCTGACTCCACCTGTGCCCTGGGGAGACTCCTCCAAAGCTTAGCCAGGCCTCCAGTGAGGAAATGAAGCTTTAGCTCATCCTGCCATCTCTCCAGACTTCCAGGCAATCTTCGGGAGCCGAGGCAACCCCGGCTCATCCTGTGTGCTGGGGGTGGCTTTGGGAAGCGCAGGCGGAGCATCCCAGGCTCTGCACATCCATGGATGGCGGCACAGAGGCCCTTCGGAGCCGGAGGCACGTTTGGTGCCAGGGGAGCCCCTCAGGAGCGTGGGACCTGCCCTGCCCTGACGCTGATTGCTGAGGACACCTGGCTGCACAGCAAAGGCTCTGCCCGGTAAAATAATTAAATCAGGACAGGTCAGCTAAGCTGAAGTGTCTGTTTTTGTAATCACAACATTATCAAATGTATTCCTCAAGTAAACACGGCGACCAGCCCCCATTAGGGCTCCTTTAATCTGCAATAAATCAGACAAGTCTATTTTGGACAAAGCCCTAACAAGCTGTGTCAGGCTCCTGTCTCAGGGCTGTGCACTTCCCTTCAGCCCCGTGAGGGACTGGTTTCTGAACTGCAGACAGCAAATGACCTAATGCAGCATCATCACAGGAGAGCCCAGTGTGCAGGCACTGGGATGTACCGGGAGACCGGCAATAATCACCAGCAAACCTCCGTAATAAAACATCAAAGTCAAAAGGCACTTGAAGTGATGTGTGCATGGAGAACACCCTGGGTAATACTGAATGATATTTATCACATTGGACATCTCCATTTTTCTGTTGCTTCTCCCTTCCTTCAGGTATTTGTGGTTCCATCTGCATATTTTGTTTATATTTTTGTTTTCAGGCTTTTCTTTTTTTTTTTTTTTTTTTTTTTTTTTTTTTTTTTTTTTTTTTTTTTTTTTGCAGCAAGTTATTCACTCTTCCTTTTGAGAATTTTAATACATGAAATATCTCTAGAAAAATCATATTCCTGAAAGTCTGGCACAAGAAATAACCCAAGCATCATGTAAACAGGAGGAACTTAAAATATCCTGAGTCCAGAAATTCCTTCTGAAGCCACTCAGGCTGTTTAAAAATAACGATAGAAATTGTAACACTGTGTGGAGATATAAACACATATAAGTTGAAAGTCTTCTTTAAGCTGTTTGTTTCAGTTTGTTTATTTTAGTTTATAAATTGGTGGTTATGAGGATTTTGTGTTTTGAGCTCAGGGTGATATCCAAGGAGGGTTTTCCCAGCTAAAGGCACCGCAAGGAAAATTCTTTCTCCAGGCTCCCATGAAACCGAGGCCAGTCCCCACCACCTCTGAAAAGTGGGAGCAGAAACCCGGCCAAATCCACGGCGAGTTCTTTCAAAACATAAGGGTGTTTTGCCACCCACTCCTTCTTTTTGTCTCCTGGGGGTTTTATTCAACGCAGGGTTTCCAACACAAACCGAATGCCAGGATTTTCCAAAGGAGAAAGCAAGCATTAAAAACATGCCAAAATAGGCTTTGGGCAAGAATTATAAGAGGGACATGCTTAAAGCTAACAGAAACTAAGGGAGCTGTGGAGAGCAATTAATTAGTCTGGATTGTGTCTGGATCCCAGATTTATTCAGGACCTGGGCAGAGTCAGATCCTGATTTCTCTCCTTTTGTTTCTCCTCTCACCTCTGTGTGCCCTGTGCAGGCTCAGAGAGTCTTACAGCAGAGTCTGCCTCTGCTCCCGGGGTTGTGATGCACCTGGCTGGGTTGGGAACATTTTGGGTGGGATACATTTAATTATAATCTCCTTTGGAGCAAGAGGATTAAAGAATATACGGAGATTGCAGCTTTAAAATACTGCAAAACAATGATCTGTAGTGGATCTGTTTCTGTGGAGTGCTCCCAGTGTGGACTCACACCTTCCTCTCTCTAACAGCATTCCCAGCCTGGATGTTGGTCACTGACCCTTCCCACACAGCTTTTCCTGGCTGTGCCTTTGGAGACTCCATGGCTTCTTCCATACTTCCAATTTGGATCCCTCCATATACAAAATAAAATCAATTTGTTAAACCGCAAATTCCTCGCCTTGGAGAACCCACCCCAGCAACACAGGAGGAGCCATTCCTCGTGTTAAATCCTCCCTGAGGAGAAAAACCCCACAAGAACTCCTAGAACTCTCCCTAATCTGATAAAATGATCCTGTCTCAGACTCGATTTCACATTTAGGCTGGGAAAGAGAGCTCCAGATGGGAAAGCATCGCTAAATTGCCTTACTCAGAATAATGAGAGGGATAATGAGGCCTCGCCTCACCTGGAGGAGAACGCCCCACTGCAGAGATGTCAGGCAAGCAGCAGGCAGATCTTGGAGCAATTTTAGGTTATCTCCACACAGACAGTGACCTTTGAAGACTTCACCCACCGGGGACAATTTATGGAGCTAAGCAAGCAGGGAAAACACCTGAACCTGGAGAATGATTTCCTCTGGAAATAGCTCATCCATTACTGGCAAAATAGACCCACCACGCTTCAGAACATAATTCTGAGTGTGTTCACAGTTGCTAGCAAAGTTAAAATCAGCCTGCCACATGTTAAAACAAAGTGTGACACAGATCCCACCAGGACAGGGATGTGATTGTGCAGGCAAAATTGAACCTGCTTGGAAGATGATCAAATTGGCTGAAGCACGGGGTGGTGGGACAAGGTTTTACATAACCTTCTGTCCAGGCACGAGATCTGGGATTTAACCTGGAAGATGAAAAAGGGGTTGTGAACAGAGGGTTTTCCTGCAAATCTATGATGGATCCCCCTGGCCTCGCCATCTCCCTTCTGGTTTGGTGCAGAAATAGCAATTTTTGTGTGTCTTGATGAGGATTTCTGCCATAAAGCCAAGGACAAATGCTTGTTAGTGGATGAACTGAAAAGAGGGAAAAGCTCCTAGGAGGGAAATCCCACTGAAGGCTCTGTCTCGCCGAAGCTCCTCCACTGACAGCGCAGACATCTGCATTTGAGCTGATCACTGAAATTAATGACTACTAAGTGCTGCAACTTACAATTCCTTGACCTATTTTAAGCGCCTGGTTTAGGCTGACTGAACTGATCCTGCAAAAGTATGTTTCTCCCTGTCATCTCCAAAGGTGCTGATCACAGAACATGCTGTGATACAGCACATGCTGGAGCTTTACAGCCTCGTTACAACACTCACCAGCCACAGACAGTTCAAGGTCAGGATTTTCCCAGAATATCTGTAAATTTCTCTAATTTGCTTGGTTTTAGTGCGCACGTTCCTCGCTGATGCACGTTTACAGTCTGCATCCGGGTGCTACAGATCATTTTGCTCCCATAAAAGTCTAATCTGCCCAAATATTATTGCGTACGTCAAATGCAAAGAAATGTTTTGAGGAAGCAGTACAGAATATCTCTGCAGTTAAAAAATAATTAGGCCTGCAAAAGGATGTAAGCAGTGTAAGAACTAGCAGCAAAATATTTGTGTAAAAGAAGATATTTGGATGTTCTAGAGAGGAGAAAACAAAATAATTCCAAGCACGAAATAGCAGAGAGACACGTGGAGTTATCACAAATATCTCTACAGATATACAGACTGTGGAGATGTGAAAAGCTGAGGTGGAGAGAGACCCGAGAGTGATCAGGAGTAGAAATGTGAGTGGGATCTCTGCTCTTAGCTGTGATCAAATCCAGGCAACGTGTCTGGGCAAAGGAGCAGCAGGCAAAGAGCTGAGGCTGCAGGAGCCGGCTCAGCCAAACAAGGAGGGAGGACAAACACAAAAAATAACCAGAGGTGGAACAAATCAGACTCAAGTCGAATTTCTAGGAGAAAAAAACATTAAAAAATTGTGAATATTTGTAATTTTTCTTTATTTTTTTAATGCGCATGTTGAGCTTGAGGGTATAATTTCTGGATGAGATGTTGAACATGTCCCTTCCTTAGTGGGGTGCTCTGTTTCCCTCTGATGCTGGGTTATATATCTGAGGAGTTGGTGACAGACATGATCCCAGCATGGATCACTTTTTCCTTTCTCGGAGAGAACTTATTCCTTTCTCTCGTGAAGCAGCACTTCATGATTTCCCCTCCCTGCTCACAGAGAACTCAGATGAGTCATGATTATGCAAAGATACAGCCCTTGCTGCTTGCAACCTTTATTTGTACACCAGGCATCATTTGAACTTTATTGCTGCCATTTCCTTTCTATCTCTAATACCAGGCCTGCCCACGAACCCCCCGGAATCCTTTAAAACACACAGTTCATTAGTTCTGTTTTGAAAAGCATTGTAAACACCAAAAATCCATCTCAGACAGGGATGTCTGGAATTGATAATGAAATTATGGCTCATTCTGGGGCAGAGGGAACCATAAAATAGATATTAATGTGGAACTCGAGCCCTTGGATACTGCAATAAGAAGAAAACTCTCGGATAAAGTGCAATTAATGGCATTAATGTGTGGTTTCCATTTTAATTTCTCTGTAGAAGATCCTCAGAGCGCTTCTGTTTATCCCACATTAGGATGCCTTGCAATACTGTTCGTCCCACATCAGGATCCCTCCCCCTTCTCAGCTTTGCAAGCCCTGCAGTTTGGGTCGGATTACAACCCCACAAGAGTGGTACCCCCTGGTGGAACATTGGGAATCAATTTCTACCCCTTGCTGCATTTTTTTCTGAAGGTTTCTGCACACTGCTGTGTGTTGGGTGCGCACACTCCTGGCTCGGGGTCCAAGGCAGGTACAGAACCAATTTAGGCCACGCGGAGTGAACAAACCAGGAGGGAATTCACTCATTACCCGAACACGTCATTTCCAAACCGCTGGTGCTTCACCTGTACAAAATGCAGGCTTTGTGCTTTGTCATTTGCAGAATGAGCCTGAGACAAAATTAGCTTTAATTGCACTTGCTGCTAGTGAGGATTTCACTCTCCAGTGTTGCTGGAGAAGTAGGAAAAAATTGCTAATGTGGCCAAGGTGAAATTTATTTTTAGGGATGTATGAGCTACAGATATAAACTCTTTCTATAGATACATATATAGATGTGATTGCACACTTGTGTCTGTTTACCTCTCCAGGTATCTAAACTAATGGGTTTTTAGGCCATGAAGTATTTATAATGAAATTTAACAAAGAGATGGAGATCACGGAGAGATTAAATTCCTGCCATTTTTGTAAAAGCCAGAAGCTGGAGGAGGGGGAGGATTTTAGCACTGGCACTGATAATAAAGATAAGTTCACCTTTTATTGGAGACCAGAGAGCCCAGGTGAGTGCACCCCTGCGGTACTGCTGCAGGCCTCGGGCTGTGCTCCAAGAAAATTCCCACCCAGGAATGGTGGGACGGAGAATGTGACCCAGAGTGGCCTTGGTTTACTGAGGAATATCTTTAAATTCAAGTATTAAAGCAATTTTAAAGCTCTACCCACTTTACTGTGTTCGGCCGCTTTCTGTCTTGAAATAACCTTAAGCAAACTGGTTAAATTAATATCATTTCAGTACTAAAATGGTGTCAGAAATCTGGGTGGAGCACTTTGGAGGCTGCTGGTGGCTTTTCCATACCCTTTTACAGTGGAGGGTGTCTGTATTTCAGTGAGAAGTGTTTAATGCCTCTTTTCATGTCAGCACATTCACATCCACTCACCGCAGGGCTGACACAGACAGCAGGGGCTGGTCTCTATCCATGTTATTTAATCCTATATTCCCAAATATTTTTTCCCCAGCAGCTCAATATGTCTTAAAACAGTCTCAGACCGGCCCAACTGGACGTGTCTGGGATGAGCAGTCCATGAGCCTGGACTCCATTAACCTCCCAGTAATACCCAAATTTTCCGGCGGAGTCTCGCCAAATGGGGGAAACAATTCTCCTTGTTTGATCCTTTGGTTATTATCTTGCCCTCTGCATGGAGTAATTAACTGTAAGGTATGGTCCAAATAAATAAATTTCACCGGGCGTTTTGGGAAAATCTCTCATTAGAAAAATGAGTTTGGTTGTCTCAGCTCATACGGCATCGATCAATGCTCTGCTTAGTAAAATAAATACAACTTGGGGAAAGTTGGGATCAATCTCTGCCCAGAAAAGATAAATGAGGAGGCAGCAGGGAGAGCCACTGCGAGCACATTTAAGTAATAAGACCCAGCAGGACCTGCCATTGTTAGGGCAGACGCCCTGAAGTGTCTTAATGTGATTATAATGTGGCTTCCTGAAAGAAACCAATTATAACTATCTTAGATAAAACATTATTATCAATATTCTGCTGGGCGAACTGCAAGCCAAACAATTAAAATTTTATTTTTCAACTTCTAGGCGCAGTTTTGAAAAGCATTTCCAAAGACACGTTGCGAAAAGCACCTTTTTTCTGGGTGGTAATAGTGAAAAGTAGAGCTGGTCCCTGGGCTTAGCACAGGCACAGAGGTCAACACAATGCAGATTTAATTTCCAAATACATTGTTAAAAATTTATATGTAAATTCTTTTTTGCTCGGTTAGGTGGCTAACAAATTGAATGTTCCTTTCTGATAGCTTAAAAAGAGATTGAATGTATTTTAAAGGATATTTAGAGCTTGTTTCCAAGATGCAAACCTCTTATTTGAATATATTAATTTTGTTTCTGAAGGTGCACTTGTGTTCTATTCTGTAGTGCCAGTGAGGGGGAAAATGAAGAAAGGTTGTGCATCATTTTCATTTAATGAACACTTATCTCATGTAGAAATCTAATTTATTATATCTGAGGGTACAGCAGGTTCTTCCCTTGGTACAGACATCGTTTAACCTCCTCTTTAGTGACTTTGGAGGGGCAAAATGCAGCCTCAGCAGGCCTGCAGGTGACACAGCTCTGGGAGGAGCAGCTGCCATCCAGCAGGGCCTGGAAATGCTGGAGAAACCAGCTGGAACCTCATGAAATCCATCAAAGGGCCAGTGCTGGTGTCCCCAGTGGAAGACAAGGACACCCTGGAGCAATTCCAGCAAAGGGCCGCGCAGGTGATGCAGGGACTGGAGCGAGAGGCCGAGTGAGCTGGGATGGTCCAGAGGTTCTTCTCAGCGCTGCCCAGCGGTGGCCAAGAGCCACCAAGCACAAGGCGAAGTATGAAGCTGTGTTTCAGCCCAAGAGAACAGGGTCAAGCCCAGGATCAGCCTGCCCAGCGAGGTGGTGGAGTCTCCATCCTCGGAGATTTTCAAAGCCCAGCCCTTGCTCCAGCAGGGATTGGGCTCGGTGAACTCCACAAGTGCCTCCAGCCCCAGCCTCTCCGGGACTCTGACGCATCAAAGAAAACGAACCCCGTGAGTGGCCTCATTTCCGCGGGAGTGACTGGAAGGATACTTTGTGTGAGATGTTCCACTTGTTTTCCTCGTGCCTGATGGCTTTGCACTCAGTATTTGCAGTGAAACAGCAGCCTGTGACTTATTGAGCCGTCTGTTTCCACTTGTAGTTTGTGCAGCTTTGCCTTTTTCTCCCTTCAAGGTTAATTTGGCCTATTTAAGATCTTATCTATTTTGCAATACTTTTTTTATCTCTGTTGCTGAACAGATCATATATTCTTAAAAGAATAACAAAGCCAAGAATTCAATATCCACAAGCTTTATTCTGGTAATTTTGTTTAAACTTTATATTAAAACCTGTCACAAAAGCTTTAAAAATGCATCTGTGAATCATTTTTAGTTGAATATTTACTCTATGTGTTTATACACTTAAACATCTTTTCATTAAAGAAACCCAGGATGACTGAACTTGCGGGATCATTTTTTATTAATAAATTTTTAAAGCTTACATTCCACAAAATTGCTCTGAGCCTTAACTCCACCATCACCACCAACAGGGACCAGCTGAGCATTCATTTCCCAGCCTGAGCAGATAAATTCAATCCACACCTGGTATTTCAGGTATAAATATCTGCCCAAGGATGTTCTTGAAGTTGGCAGGCTCACAGCGGCAAAATGAAGCTGACAGGAGTTCCAAATGACCAATGATTTAAAATTTGGAGGAAATAATAAGACAACTTATTTGCAGAGCCCATGCAGGCTGCTGCTGAGGTTTTTCACAGCAGGTTACTTATCAGCCTAATAGAAATGCTGACGTGCACAACCTTAACTCCTGGATCACCCAGGCACGGCTCTAATCCAATTGATTTGTGTTTGTTTCCTTGGATGAAGACATAAAATGGATGTGCTTCCCAAAATATGCTCAGTTCTTCTTTAGGACAGAGAGGCTGTCCCAGAGGTACCTGTGATTACATGATTCAAAGGGATTTTTATGATTTTTTGGTGCCTGGTAAATGACGGTGTGTCATATTTTACCCCACCTGAACTGCAGTCCTGTGAATAATGACAGAATTTTCAGCTGTAATACCCTGCCATGACCTCTCAGCCAAAAGATATTCCCAAATTTAAGCACTTTTAAAGTTCACACCACAAGAGCAGCATTTTTTTAATGAACTGTGTCAGATCATTATGTTGTCTTGCAATTTTCAATTATCAAAATTAACATATAACGTTTGCAGCAAGGGCTATGTCATGCTGCATTTTCTCCTCAAGTTCTTGTTTTCCAAACTGTAAAAAAATAGCGAGAGATATTAAATTTCTTCCTTTCTATTCAACTTCATTATGCTGAGAAAAACAATCTGTTCTATTGCAGAGTAAAAACAGAAGAGTAAATCTAACAATAACTTAATTTGAATATGCAGGGTTTTGTTGTGACTGAGATTTGTTCATCAGTGTCTGGCTGGGTAGGGCTTGGAGCAGCCTGGGATAGTGAAAGATTCCCTGCCCGTGGAAAGGGTTGGAACAAGGTGATCTTCAAGGTTCCTTTCCAACCCAAACCATTCTGGGATTCCATGATTTCACGGATGTAAGTACAATTTTGGTGATGCTCTCTTGGTCTTGGCTTCATTCAAGCTCTGTTTCACCCGGGCTCTGGGTAGGCAGCTCTTTTTATCCTGGGGCAGAAGAGTGGTAGCTCTACATTATTCCAGTTATCCAGAGAGATTTTGGCTGCAGGACATGGCCCCACAGACACTTTTTAGTAGCTATTGTTCAAACAAAGGTTTTAAAATCTATCTTTTAATTAGGAGCTCCTGCAGCTTTCCTAACCTGAGCTGTCCTAACCAGCAACCGATCCTGCACCACAACCACGGCAGGATTCCTCTTCCCTGCCCAGGAAGGCTGGGATGGGGAATTTTCAGCAGGACCACAGGGATTTCTTGTGGCAGACTCAGCCCCTCACAAGCTGCTGGAGCTGATATTGACTTTTGGGCCAAGTCCGAACAGTATCTATAATTCCAGGATCTGACAAACACGTGGGACGGAGCTGCGGGATGCAGGGATTGGTATGGAAACATGGGCGTGGCAGGAAGGGTCTTGTCAGGAATTCAGACTCGTGGTGGGTATTTACTACCCAGGCAGCAAAGTCTTGCTCCTGCATTGGGTTGATGCTTTCATTTTGGGTTTCCTGAATTAAATGCATGATTTGGAGCCAAGAGATGTTTTATAGGCGGCGTTGCTTTCTATAGCAAAGAGAGATTTTATAGTCGGTGTTACTTTCTGTAGCAAACATTTATGGGAGGCTGAAACTTGATACACAAATATTTGAACATTTTCCCACATCCGTATGGTGAATCACTTATATAAATACATTCTGCAGCCTTAGCAAGTAAGGATCCGTTTCAGTAAATCTCCCTTTTAGAAAATCTCTGTCATTCTTTAATCAGCTTTCTCTTTTTAGTTTCCATCCGTATGTACATTGGGAAGTTCAGTCAATAATGAGTTCAGGAATGTAACTCGAAAATTAGTTTCCAAAATAATTTTGAATTATTCTTCATCAAAACCATACCAGAATCATAATCAATTTGTCTTATGGATTTTTTTCATTAAACTGATTTTTATTTGTAAATTACATTCTTGTTTGCTTCCCCTTTGAAAAGGCTTGAAATGAGATGCTTAAGGGCAATCAATAATTTAAAGCCACAAAAACTTGTTCCACTCATCACTTTTCTAGGACTAAGGTTATTAATTTCTTTTTTATTTTATTTTATTATGGTTTTGCGAGTGAAGGTTGTTAAAACTGATGGGTCTGGAGTGACTGCAGCTCGGAGATGTTTCTGTTTGACAAGATCTGTGCTGAGGAGAGGAATCACATTTCGAGTGTTCGGGGATCAAAGGGAGGGAAGGCAATCACGTAAGCTCCAAATTGGATTGCTCTGGCATATTTTATTTATGTAAACATTGCTCAAGGAATCGAATCACTGGCGTTGAAATACCTGACTCAAAGGGCTACCTTGCGGAAATAACAGCAGATTATAGGGCTGGCAAAGGATGAGACTCTACACCTGCTCATTTGGTGGCAGTGAGGGAAGGAAATGAGTAATATTCCAGGCTGAAAAGCAGTTCTCCAAAGAGCGGAGTCATCAGTCGGAAGAAATGCACCTCTCAATTACCACGATCAGGTATGATTTGCTCTGGGAGAGTGCAGGGGTTTGCTGTGATCCCCTTGTCAAAATAATCACAATCCAACCCGGCCTCGGCGCTTCCAGAGCTCCTGGGTGATGAGGTGAGGGAGTCTGGGCTCTGATTTAGAGCTCGTGGAGAAGGCAGCAAACCAGAGTGGCTCTGATGGAACAGACTGGCAGCTGGCCCGGGGCAGGCTGCATCAGTCTGTAACAACTTTACAGATGTCTGATGGTGCCAAACCCCTCTGCCACCAGCGTGGAATTTCTGCCACGGGCCTGCAGCAGTCTCACCCCAAAGAGATGGGAATCATGGCAATCAGCTTAAAAATTACAAGCTGGGGCTGTGTCCTTTAATGATAAACTCAAAAACCTGCAAGAAGTGAAGCGTTTTCCTGCCCTTAAAAGCAATTTTTCCCACAGCACTGGTTTTTTTTGGGACCCTGGGAGCACAGGTTGCCCCAAAGCAGAGGTTTCTCTGTGTTGAGCGATGGGACAGTGTCAGAGAAGCCCTGATCTCATGATCATCTCAGTTCCTACAGCATTCAGTTTTAGGGCTTTTTGTTTCTGTTTGCAGTGATGCTGAATATCGTGGATAACAACACCTGATTGTAGCACCCATCAGTGCCCTGCCCTGAGGAACACAAGGAAATACAGCCTCGTTTTGCTGCTGTAACTTGGCAATAGCACGTTTTGTGTCTGCATTGATGGCAGATTTATCTTTTCAGCAGAGACAAAGTTATCTCTGTGCTAGGTCCAGCCAACACCTTCACTTAGTCCATGAATTTCCTTCTTTGATCTCTGACGCTTTTTGGATTAAAGACTGGGAGATTTTTGGTGACGGCCAGTTCATGGCTTACATTGTTATCAGAAAGTTGTGTGCAGCCTGGCACAATGTCATAAACTACCTGGGGCAAGGGGGAAGCAGATCTCAGTGCCCCTGATGTGTGTGCCACAAAATCAGGCTTCCCAGTGATTCCCTGTACTTCATAAATTATTCATTGGTGTCTGTAGAATCCCTTTGCCAGTTAAACATTTTCTGATCTGTTGCAAGACAGGATGTCCTCAGCAGATTTGTTTTTCTTCAGGATGGTCTCTCTGAAAATTTGGGTCTTGCTAAGATAAGATAAGATAAGATAAGATAAGATAAGATAAGATAAGATAAGATAAGATAAGATAAGATAAGATAAGATAATTTATCCATTTCCCTTTTTATTGGTCTTGGCCCGTGGTACAACAAATAGCTGGTGGGGACAGGACTAACAGGTTCCTGTGTGATGGGATTCCCATTTTTTAGCTTTTTCTGGCTACCCCACAAGCAGGAAAAGCAATAAATATGTACTAAAATGTTTCTAGGGGCGGGCTGGGGCAATATTTCAGCATTTAGTCCGTGCCACTGGGGCAGGGGCGGGGGAAGCCTCTCCCTGTGCAGGCTGACAGCGCCAGGCAGGCGGTGGCAGGACGGTGTCACAGATCAGGCTCTGGCTGGGGCCTCTCCTGACAGTGCTGTGATCTGCTGAGGAATTTTCCCCTGGAATCTAAGCACCAATTTGTTTGAAAATCCATCACTGTCACCAAGCAATTGCAAAGCAGCAGCAGCCACCATCAGCGCTGACCCTGCAGTATTTTGTTCTGGCTGCTGGTGGAGGCAGATGTCTCACACACAGAGCGCACATCAGCTGGCAAACAGCAGCCTCCAGTTCAGAAACCCTTCCCTGAAATCCCTGCAACAGTTCCCAATTTTTACATGGATATTGAACAATTTAATGTATTCGTAGAGAATGAATGAGCAGCAGGTTGGGCAGTCACCGGCCTGCACAATAGAAAAGTCTGAATTAATTTCTCAAATTAAAACAAAAGGCAGAAGAAATGAGATAATAACAGGTTCCTCAGTCTGCTCTGCTTGATTTGCAAATGTTTGGGGTGAGGAGCTGTATCTGAGGTATAAATGCAGGGCTTTAACTCCTAGAGAAACTTCCCAGTGTGGCAGCACGGCGTCTCCCAGGGGACAACTCTGCCATGGGAAAATCCAGCACTACTTTGAATCGATGGTTTGGAGCTTTTCCTGTCATAATCAAAAGCAAGGAGCACAACCATTGTTTCTGTCAACAACAAGCTCTTTTATTTCTCAAGAGACATCAGGGCTATTTTTGCAGATTTGAGTTTCTGATAGTTCGAATAAAGTTTTGATAAACACCAAGGCGGAGTTTTCCAGAGGAGACCAGCACCAGGCTGCTTCTCCCACGTGTTTCTGTTGACTCCCAGAATCCAGTCTGCCTTTCCCACATTTCTGATGGTCATTGATGTCTAAGAAGAACTTCAAAAGCCCTGCTTAAAATTATATCTGGGAGCTTTGCATGAGAATGAAAGGACACTGATACTTACCACTGTAAATTGAAATATGCTCATTTTAATGGCTCAAGAACCAGCTGAAAGCCTCACACTTGTTTTAGGACATTCCTTTATCAATTACCCCTTCACAGCCAAATTTAACTCAATTTAACCTAAATATTCTAGATTAACCTCATAAAATGCTTCTGGATATGTGTAACTTTTCTGCACTTTGAATATCTTTATTGCCAACAGTAATGCAGCCTCAAGTATTTAAACTCTGCAGGAGTAAATCTGGACAGTCAGCAACATCAATATATTGACTAATAGTTACATTTTAATAACACTAGATGCATTAATATTGTCTTTAGTGATAAGAACGTGGCCAAGAATAACATTTTTATTCCTTGCATGCAGCTTGGGAGTGTTTATACAACACCACTCTCTTTTCTGATCCTTTTTGGAAGCCAAGCTTGAAAAATCCTAATGAAAGACCTGGGGAGGGCAGAAGAGGTTTTCTAATTTCAAGGCAACACCTGCAAAATTAATTGCACACCCTAAAATAGTCTTTCTTTAAACAACATGGATATTTACCATTGATTATAAGAAATTTATATAAAAGTGAAGAGTGATAATCATATTCAAACAATTTGTGGTTGTCCATCCATCCATCCATCCATCCATCCATCCATCCATCCATCCATCCACCCACCCATCCATCCATCCATCCATCCATCCATCCATCCACCCATCCATCCATCCATCCACCCACCCATCCATCCATCCATCCATCCATCCACCCATCATCTGTTAACTCATTTTCTTCTCTATTCTACATCAGTTACCAGTGGCTAAGCGAAAAAAAAATTCCCAGGCATTGCCAAGCAATTCCGGGTGGTCAACACATCTGAAACACATTTACCATCTGGTGACTTTTTTCATGTTAAAAAGATAGCAGAGGAGGCAATTTGGAATGTATTTAATGCTTGAAATTAGGAAAAATATAGGAACTTTACAATTTTTTTGTTTCAACGAGGGTTAAAGTAAAAGCCTTGAGTTGGGAATAACGCTCTGATGTGAACCTTGGGTTGGGACATTTTGTAGCTTACTCTGAGGGCTGATCCTGAAACCACAGGTTGGGTGATTCATGTGGGCCTGCGAGGGATAAAACAATGAATGCGGGGAAATAGTAATGAAAGCGAATGTTGGTTTCTGGTCAATCTCCTGCCATGGGCCTCGGGCTGGAATTAGCAGTGAAATGCAGCCCTGGATCTCGGCCCCAAGCTCCCAGACACACGTCCATGGCACCGGCTCCCCGTTCCTGCCCAAACCCAGGTGTCTCTGCCCACGCTGAGGAACAAACCCGACCAACCCAAGCCCACTCAGTATTTAGTCACCTGCAGTGGCTGGAACGAGGAAGAGGGATGGATTTTCCCAGCTAATGAGCTCCGTGTGCAGCAGTCTGGGACACAAACACCAACCCCAGCTCCAGGACTTTGGGGTGGAAAAAGTGCAGAATTCCTTCTTTCACTCTGCTGCTCACACCCTGTGGTTTGAGGCAAGCAGGGCTGGCAGTTTTGGGACAATATTTCCTGTGTTAGGTGGCCTCGAGTTCTTCAGCCTCCGGGTTTGAGATCCAAGTGGATACTCCCTGCCACTCATTCCCACACCTTATCCATCTGCATTTTCCCACCTTCCTTCATCAGAGAGCAAAGAGACTTTCCCATCCCTACAATGTAATATTGCCTTTCTCATTTTGCAAGGTTTTCCCTAAAACCCAGGATTTACAGGATTCTGTAAATTAGCAGGAATGAGGCAACAGTTTCTGTACATTTTCCCTGAAGCTGAATTTTTTAAGGAGGTTTTTTTCCTCCCCATATGTTAAAAAGATTCCAGAAAAGTCTAGCTTAGCCCAAGCAATCTCTAATTAATGTGCAGCAGGTTAACTTCAAGTAATTCCGGGTTTAACAGTGCCTATGAGCGAGGCTGAGAAATTACAGTGGGGTTTTTTTCCAGTAGAAATGTGAAATAATGGCTGCTCTATAAAGCCCCCTCATCTCCACCACTTCCCACCTCATTTGTTTAAAGCCTCGTAGTTTTATGGCTTGTCTGCACCTCTTCTGGAATGGGACTAATAAGAGGAAACGATGTGACTTGTCCACTTCTTTCAGCATAAAAAATCCCCTCATGTTCCTGCTACAACCATCCACAACAGGCACACGCCTTTAAAAAATACAACAGCAAATTAATCAAGAGCAAACACAAGTCTCTTCTGCCTAAGGGGTCTGTGGGAGAGGATAAATAATCAAAAGGAAGGCTACAGCTGATTTATATTTCTTTATGATGATCAAAGGCAAATGGACTCCAATTCAGCAAGGAATATAAATTCTGTGTGAAAACTCACTTCTTCTGCTGCATATAAAATTGAAAAGCCTTCTCCACTGAGCTATATCTAGTTTAAAATCCATTAGCTAATGCTGCATGCCCTAAGGTTGGAAAGGGAGCAAAAATCCAGTGGTGGACTAGACAGTGCAGGGAGTTTTTTATGCGTCCCCCAAGTTTTATGTGTCTTTCTTGCTTCCTAGCTGGAGATGAATAGATTTTGGGAAATCTGACTTGTTCAAATAATTGTTGTCGCAAAGTTTCTCATACATAACCAGCTAATGAAGCATTTACCGCTATTAAAAATAAATTTGGAATACAAAAAACCCCAAACCCACCAACCCAACAACCCTACCCTGAAATGTGTGGTGGCTTTGGTGACTTTGAGTGGTGGAAGAGAAGAAAGGAGCCCTGATCCCCCATGGGAGCCCAGCTGTGGGCATTTTGGGGTGGATCCTTGGCAGGATGATGTGTTCTTATTCATGGACTGTTCACTGGGATGCAGGCTTGGATCCTAGATTAAACAGCCCGGAACAGCCAGCACGGCTCCAGAGAAGCCAAAGAGTTCTCTTTTAGACCTCAGTGATTTTTATGATTTTTAGATTTTGGGGCCAGTGGATGGATGCTACTAAACCTGATGATTAGAGAAAAATGAAACTGGTGAAATGGAAAGGTGCATCCTCCTCCAGTGCTGGATGGTGGTTGGGTTTAAAACTTTTACGAGCAGGAAAACAAAGTTAAAATATTCCATAAAAGTTTCTACAACAGTTTCAAAAAGTAAAATTGCCTGTGCAATCTGTCACTATTTTACACTTTCTGTATCTCTTCTCTTCTCTTCTCTTCTCTTCTCTTCTCTTCTCTTCTCTTCTCTTCTCTTCTCTTCTTTTTTCTTTTCTTTTTNNNTCTCTTCTCTTCTCTTCTCTTCTCTTCTCTCTTCTCTCATTTTCATTCCATTCCATATTCTATTTTAATTTTCCATTTCAATTTTCTACTTTCTCTGTTCTTCTCTGCTCTATTTAACTTTAAACATCCAAACCCCCACATTTTCTACCAACATATTTTTTCTAGGCTCTCAAAGTCCTCTCTCCTTGCCAGCTTTACACCTTGCACTACCCTGCAGCATCTTGCAAGGCAGTGTTCTACTCTAAAATATTTCTGCAGCTTTTGAATAACATCATTTTTCAATGGCACAAAACTATTTGAAGGGGGATATGAATCATAGGAATACTTTTATTTAGCTTTTAAGCTCTTTAGTAACAGAATTGCTCCCCTCTAATTTTGTTTCACCACTAATAAAGGGATTATTTTGGTTTAGAAAGGAGGGAGTTGTGAGGTTGTGTGAGGCAACCTGGCTGGATGGGATTCAAACCTTGATTGTTTTTAGCTATACACTGAAAATGGTGTATTTGATAATTCATAGTTTAGACAATTCACTGGACAAGAAATTATGCTGAATGAGGTCAAGAGACCTTCAAAATTTGGGCTTCATGTTCTAAGATGCAAATGTGTCAGTCAGAAAACTCTCCTCACGCTGTTATCGGCCCATCCTTTTTAAGAGGATGACATTACCAGAAGTCACTGCACTGCCCTAACTCTGCTCCCACCAAAATCAAGTGGTTTTTCATTTGGATTGGGAGGAGACCAAGGAAAATTCTGGGTGCTCCTGAAAAATCTCATCTGCAAGGTGTATGGGAGTTGCCAAGACTTTATCAGCGGATCAGAGACTTGATTTGGTTTGAAACATTCAAGCAAAGCATCATCAAGTGAAATCCTTCTAGTGGAAGGTTCCCCTCCCGTGGCAGAGGTTTGGGATGAGATGATCTTTGAGGTGCCTTCAAATCCAAACTGTTCCATGATTCTGTGAAATTTCTGAGCATTACATGTTTAAAATTCCTGTGCAGGAAAAGCATGGAAGCCATCCAGGCCGGACAACCACAGCGTTCAGCTCCAGGGTTCAGCTGCCAATTGCACTGTGCATATTTAATCGAGTGCACTATTGTTTCGAGTGCCTCATTTAAATTCCTCAATTAATTTAAAAAAATCATAAATAACTCTTATAGAATTGTTCTGCCTCTGCCAAGAATAATTAAAACAATTTAGCAGAATGAACCTCCTAATTGTCCGTGTTCAGCATTCCTAATTCGCCATAAAGCTGGATGTTCCTTCATGGAGCAAGTCACTGATATATCTCCTGTATTTTAGATTTTGCTGGGTGAAACTTGAAGCACTGTTCTCACACCTTCTCTGACCTTCCTGGGATTGTCTCACACACTTTTTCTGCTTCTTAAAAAAAACAACAATGAATTAAGGATTTCATTGTTCTCAATCTGTGTTTATAACAGATCCATTTCTCCATGAGCTATTAATTAGTTCATCTCTTCCCTCTTTCATTTTTCATGCTTTAGGAACAAGGAAAATGGGAACAGTGTTTGGATGTGGAAAGATACCCTCCTTTAGGTTATGTGTTACCTTAAAGATACAAATACCCCAAAAATGACATATTCATAATGCTGGTCTCACAAAATGGAAGATATTGTCTAATTTTCAGCAGGAGCCCTGGAACGCAGGTCCATGACTGCTTGGGATATGGAAAGGGTGTTGAAGGTGGCATCTGCCAATGCCTTGGAGGAGCAATATCTGCAGGAATGGTGACCAATATCCAAGGAGAGAATTTCCCGTCAAACTGGAGCTACTTTGACTTCCTTTTCACCTGTGCCGTCTCAAATGGCTCCTGACACGTCTGCAACTGTGCCCGTAAATAAAACATGAGTTACCTGAGGTCGAGAGGAAAGTTATTGATTGCAGGGACTTTGTGTCCGATCCTCATCCTGCTCCTTTCCAACCTCTTCCAAAAACGGCTCAAGCCACAGATCCCAGGGGCAGGAGCTGTGGGCAGCAAAAGC
Organism: Dryoscopus gambensis; assembly: GCA_013389985.1. Taxonomy (NCBI): domain Eukaryota; kingdom Metazoa; phylum Chordata; class Aves; order Passeriformes; family Malaconotidae; genus Dryoscopus; species Dryoscopus gambensis. Next base: position 20,445 of record WEIT01006983.1, on the reverse strand, counting down.
CACTCAAAGAGAAAAGTATGGGACAACTCAGCATCCTCTGAGGATTTTGGATACATTTCCACCTTGTTTGCCCTAGCCAGGGCAAAACTGCCTCCACTGGCAATAATTCTGCTGTTCTAAAATGCTCTAAGTACAATAATATTTAAAAGATCATATAAACCACATTCTGAAGAACACAGGACCTTGTCCCTTTATGAACTTTTGTTGCTTATAGACAGCTATTTATTGAATACGTAAGATTTAATTTGATTTGGTTATTTCTGACCTATTTTGTCTGCTTTTCATGGGACATCTCAAAATTAGCAGATTTTATCAGTCCAATCTTTCAACAATTTCCATAGTGCAGAGGAATCCCTTGGCAAAATGATGAGGAAAAACTTAAAATGTTATTTTGTACCTAGATCATAAAATCAGTTTTTCTTTGGTTTTCTTTTGTTAGTGCCCTTTTTTTAATGATGAACAGGACATTTCTGCCTACAAACCTTTCAGCTTCCTTGAGGTAATCTGGCATCACATATTGGGAAAAAAAATAAAATGGGTTCAAGAGCATCATCTAGGAAAATGTCACGCAATCAAGAGTCATGAAGTCCATCTCTCTTTCCTAAACATCTTTCCTTATTTATGGGGCTCCTACTTCAAAAAAATTCCATCATGCCTGAGCAGAATCATCTCCCCGATGATTTAATCTCGATCCCTCTTGTCCTGACACAACAAACAAGTTTTTTTCCTTCTTTTCAAGAGCATAAAAAAATAGTAATTCAGCGTGGTTGTTTTTTTAAACTTTTTTTATTTTTTGCCTGCTTTAGGAAGGGGTAATGCAGATGATGAATGGGAACACTCAGTGGTGGAAGAGAAATGATTTGCACTCAGTGCTTGAAATGTGTGAGTCGTAGCACTGTATAAAAACCAAAAAAAAATTTAGATGAAATATAAAACACTGAGCCAGCGTTGCTGCTTTAACCTTTGCCAGACATCCCCCATATTTTTTGCTACTCGTGAAGCATTTGCAAAGAGGTTTTCTTGTGCACTAAGACCCTTTTTATTTTAAAACTGATATTAAAAATTAATTAATTTAGGAAAAAACCCTGCTGTTATGACGTGAATCCTGTGTGTCGTCTCATGATGGGAATGTTATGACTTGAAGGAGCTTTAAGGCATTAATTTATTTAATTCTGAAGTCCATCCTCAGGGTTAAGAAAAACTTTCAGCTTGACCTGATTGTTCTGTGCCAGGCTTTGGATCGGGAATGGAGATGTTTCAATGGTTTTAAACTGATAGAGAGCAGGGTTAGGTGGGATATTGGAAGGAATTGTTCCCTGGGAGGGTGGGCAGGCCCTGGCACAGGGTGCCCCGAGCAGCTGGGGCTGCCCCTGGATCCCTGGCAGTGCCCAAGGCCAGGCTGGACAGGGCTGGGAGCAGCCTGGGACAGTGGGAGGTGTCCCTGCCCATGGCAGGGGTGGGGCTGGGTGGGCTTTAAAGCCTCTTCCAACCCAAACCATTCCATGATTGCATGATTCCATGATTCCATGCAAATACACTGCACACTCAGCAACGTGGAGGTTCCATAAGCCTTTTCCTAGAGAAACTGTGCCCCAAGCAGCACTCACCACAAAGGAACAGCAGGCAGATTTGATGAAGGTGTGTTCCAGCAGGAAACATTTCCAGAGACACAATGCAGGTGTTTTATCATTGTACTTGGGAACACAGAGAGATCCTGAGCCCATCTCCTCCTGAAGCAAACACTTTTAGCCCTTGCCACAACCCCCCAGGCATTCATCCTTTAATTTATTCCCTGCTAATGTACAACCAGCTCGTCCTCTTCCATCACCAATCCATCTGTATATTTTGAGATGGCCTGAAATACACGCTGGTATTGATTTTTTATTTTTGTAGCTTTTGATAAAATCATTAATTGCATGTTTGTGAGGAACAGCCGCCTGGACCCACCGGGGAGCATGGGTCCCACTGCTGCACGGATGATAGATCCTGGAGAAAACCTTGGAGAAGGTAAAAGCAGCAGTGGCTTCCCATGGATTTCTGGCTGCTTCTTGTCCCCAGTAAGAGGCTGTGACTCTGGGGCCAGGGCTCAGATTCTCGCTGATTCTTTACCCTCGTTTCCCCATTTGGCACATTTTTTCTCCAACATCCCAATGTGGTATTGTCTTGGTTTAGAAGACAGGTGACTGCCAGGGGAAACCAGAGCCTCCCTTGGAACAGAGAATGTAAACCCCCCACCTCTGAATTGTTATCATTTTGAAATTATGGCGCTTTCAGGCAAAGATAAGGGGATAGGAATACCAGTTCTTTACTAAGAATATTACAATTACAAAGGTAGAGGCACAGAGAAAAAGAACAACAATAAACAAATAATCCCAGAAACTCTGACAGAGTCAGAACACGACCTGACCCCCTGTTGGTCAGGGTGTGGGGAGCAGCCCAAAATAATCCTCCTGCAGTGGCAGCTGTGGCTCCGTTGGAGCAGAGGTGATCCTGTAGAAGGGTCCGGTGGTGACAGGATGGGTCCAGTCTTCCTCGGGGAATCCAGTGGAAAAACCAGCTGCTCTGGTGTTCTGAGCTGCAGATTTTATGCAGGTAGAGAGGCTTTGGCTCCTCCCACTGAGTGGAGCATCTCCCAGTGGGATGATGTGATGTTATGGGTCACAAGGAGAGCCTTAAATGGCTCATTNAAATAGAATTACACATTTTTGGTTACATATTGCAACCCAAGACAGGTATTTTCTCGAGGGCTTTAACAGAGTGGACCCACCTGGGGAAATGTTGTAGGGAGAGAATTTAATGGCTCAGCCTTTGAACCAGGCTGCTTTTGTGTGGGGAGGGGGAGATGCAGATATGCACACAGATTCAGCTTTGCAGAGGGATGCAACCACTAATCTTAACAGAAAACCAGGAATATTTCTAACAAAGCTCTTTCTGTGCCTCAGCTTTACCATCAGTCAGGAGAATCTTTTGTTAGCTGTGTTATATTAAATTTCCCGAATGCTTAAAATGTATTTTTTCCTTCTTCTTCTACTTCTTTTTTTTTTTTTAATTTTATTTGAAAATGGGCCCCTAATACTTGCAAATTCTTAAACATGTATGGATAAACTCATGAAATTGCAAAGACTTGCAGATTTCCCCTGACAGCTTGAATTCCTATATTAAACCTCATCTGGTAACTGCAAGTGTCAAAATTATTCCTAGTGTGCTGAATCAGCCTAACTTTGTCATTGCATCCAAGAGAAGGGGAAAATTAAAATGGATTTCATTGCATGATAGCTTGATACATGAAAAAGCATGTACAAATGAACATCACATGCAAAATTATCATTTTAAATTACATTAGTTTATGTTCTCTGGAGAGTTTTGTGTGTCACCAGGCAGGTAGAGACAATCTTCCTCAGTAACCACTATTATTTATTGATATATTTTTTTAATATCTTGAAAAAAAAATACCTGTGATGGTAGTTCCAGGAATCCAGTTGAATGTTTTCCTAAAATTTCTAATGAGAAATAGTGAAATTTCAGAAAGAGAGTGAAAGATGGAGAAGTTCCTTTTCATGCCACCATGTAATTGTGTAAATGCTTTAAAATCAGATGTGAGTGAAAGATATTAACATACATTTAATTAATTCATTCAAAAATGAAATGCTTTAGGGGAATCACGAAGCTCAAAATGGTGAAATATCAAATATTCCGTTCCTTGTGCTTCTGACATGTGTGTGTGTGTTAATATTTTATTCCCCAAACCATTTCATCTCCTCTCCTTATCTCTTTCTCCCAGTCTCTCAGATGAATGTGGGTGAAATAAAACGCATTTTAAAGCATTGTGAAGTTTCCACAATAATCTTCCTCTGACCATCCCTTGGGAGCCTTTTTCTGTTGGCGTGTTCAGTGGTACGGATAGGAAAGGGAAAAAACCCCATTTTTCAGTGTTATTTTTGAGCTTCTTTTCCCTCCCCTGCTCCCTGGAGCCAGCTTGTACTTTGCCCTCTCTGTTCTTTCTCACTTGGCCTGGATCTCCTGCCATTTATCTTGGGCTTCCACCAGTGCAAGGAGGCCGCCCTCTGATTCCAGCAGATTTGCTTTAGATCCATGGAAATGGGGAAATCTCTGCACCAGAACTCTGGGCTTGATAAGATTTAGGAATATTATTCATGTCAGCTCACATTTTTCTGATGTAGAACGGATATCTCTTGTACCTCTCTGGGACCAAGGGTACTCTTGTGATTTTAGGGGGGAAAAAAATTCTTCCGTACTCCTTTGTTATCGTTTATTGACTGGTTGTTTGTGTGGAAAACGGTTTGGAGAAGATTCTGATCATTCAGTTTTTCCCTTCGTGCCTCTCATAATAATCTCTGCTCGTTCTCTGTTGACCCCAGGCCTCAGAGAGAACCTTAAGGCCTGAGTGAAGCAACCCAGGTCCCCGTGGTTGTTTCTTCTTCACAGCAGTCCCAAAAAGTGTGGAACACCACACAGCATGAACATCTTGGTTTTCTTTCCTGAGGTGAACTATTCAGGATGAGCTCCTGCTGGAAAGGAATTGAAGGAATTGTGCTTTGGGCTCTCCATCCAAACCTCGTGGTCAGCTTTGTCTTGATAAGGTGCTTTTACATCCCTACAGCCTCAGGAGTGAGGAAACTTACAGAGAGAGCTTCCACCAAGCAATCAAAGCTTTTGAGGCAACTTTTTGGGAAATGATTGCCTCAATTTCCACTCCTCAGAAGGCCTGAGGCGGCTCATCGAGTGCTCTCATTAAGGCCTAAAGAGCACATAAACATGACACTAAATTAGGCCTTTTGTTTGGGGGTTTGAAGGCAGACACAAAGTTCTGCCTGAATGGATCACTTTGCCACAGCCCAGCTCTCAGCAGTCCTGGGAATGAGGTGGCTCTGGCAAACTGAAGGCAACATTGCTCAAAAAGAGCTTTTCCAGTCCCGAAAAATTCCCAGGACACACCAGCTGAGGTTGGAGGGAGGCTTGACTTCCAGCCAGAGATAAAAAAAAATAAAAACACCACAACCTTTTTCAAGTATTATGAAAGCAAAAGGACAGTGAAGAGACTGCATTAAGATGTTTTAGAAGGCCAATTCATGCTGCTTTATATCTCCCCTCATTTCAGTGCAGGCACACAGAGAACGTATTTTACCCATCTGCTTGAGTCTCCTTCCCTTAAATTGGGCTCTTTTTAGCTTGTCTTGCCGGGAAGTTTAGAAGAGGAGACTGCATTTGCTTGAAAATGTCATTTAAATATGTAAGAGTTTTATCAGCAGAAAGCCTTCATTATTGGAAAAACACGAACACGAGCCACTAAAGAGACTCAGAGAAAATGCAGGAGGCAGGAGGTGAGGATTACTGTTGCTCTGCTATCAGTGATGCTGAAAGGCTGGGGAGCCTGGAGGAAATTTAAATCGTGTTCTATCTTTGGCAGCAGACGTGCTGGGTAGGGCTGGAGCAAAGGTGGGCAGCTTAAAAGCTCTACAAACCGGTGCAGAAATGAAACCACCTTTCCTCCTCGGTGTTTTACGGCTGCTTCTTTCCACTTAATTTTACAGGTTGGCAAGGAAGATAATTCCTCGGATCTTCCCCGTCATTTCACACAAACATTTTGGTTTTGTTTAAGCTCATCCTCATCTAACACCACTTACTCCGGGTTCTGCCTCAAGGCTTTGGAGATGTTTAGTTTTTATTGTTCTCCTGTTGTAATCAGAAGCACAGACACATCTTAGATCATGGCAGGGGGTGTTTGACAGGGATTCACACATCCATGAATTAGTTTGTAGCGTTACAAAGAGAAAAGTGAGATTTAGGGCAAAGGGATGAGCAGGAGCAGGCACTTTCTGTCCCCTCCCTCTGCAAGACCTCAAACAATTCCTTTAAAATCTGCAACTGATTTTCTCTTTATGAAAAAAAACCAAACCAATTATGCCTACAGACTATGAAGTTTCTATATTCCATTATTACCAATAGTTAGATGTGGTGTGGCATTAAACTTACAAATAGGATTTTTTTTTTCATAAAGCATAAATAATTAGCATTGCTTTATTTCAACTACAACATCTGTTAGTTCTATATTGCTGGGGTTTTTGTGCTGCTTTTCAAGCTGCAGAGTCAGAGGAGAGAGCAATTAAATGATATAATGTGCTTCGTTTCATAACCTGGGGTAATTTCATGAAGAGTAAGAAAAAGAAAAATGAAGGTTGCACATCAGGACAGGAGGCAAAGAAGTATCATAAAAAAAAAATCCCTCAGGGTATCTCATCACTTGGGTGTTTTAAAACTAGTCTGGAAAATTGACTTTAATGTCTATTCTGGGCAAGAACCCTGGGAGTTTGCACAGGGTGGGCTGGAGAAACCTCATCCCTTTGTTTTCCTGTTGTTTGCTGTGCTGTTCCCTGGGACATGACCATGCAAGTTCTTTCTGTTGGAAACATGGAAAATATCTTTCCTTCTTCCAACCATCATTTCCACTCCCATCAAGCTGCTGTGAAGACCCCAGGGCATGAGCAAGCTCAAGGGGCGGCCCAGAGCCAGCAGAGAGTGGAGAAATCCCTCCCTGTCTCCACCCTGGGGAGAATATATTTCCCATATTGCCCAACACTCTCCTGCTGGAGCCTGCTGATTCCCAGAATAATCAGAATTTGTCTAGAAAATATTTCTAGCAAAAAGCTTTGTAGTCACATCTCTGTCTTGGTCATAGCAAATGATACAACAACAGCTGTTTCCTCCCAATTAATTGCATTTAATGGTGCCCAGACTGGGATGCAGAGGCAGCTCCTTCAGATGAAGATGTCAAAACTAATGGAGTGAACTATCACAAGGTGTGATTAATTCCTTGGCAAATATTTTTCTTTATTAGGCTGCTAATTAGATTACTTTCTGAATTCTCAGTGAATAAAAATATTAATATTTGATATTTATCTACTGCCAGGCACTAATAGGCAGCATGTTAAACCCAGCTCTCGTGGAGCTGTGTTTTATTTGGTTTATGAGCTCAGAGCTTTGCTGCAGTCGGGGTGGGCTTTGTGCTGATTTCAGCACTGCACTCTGTAGAAGTTGTAACACCTCCTATTAGCGCTCCAGGGGGCCAGGAAAATCAGAGCCCTGATTATGCTGGGTGTGTTCTGACACAGAATTGCAGAGCTCTGAAGCCAGATGCCAAAGGAAAAAGAGAAAAGAAAATTAGAGAATGTGCGAAAGTCGCTTTGGGGAGAAAATAAAGTGGCTGTAAAGGAAGGAATTGAAATTTACAGAGTTCAGACGGTGTCCTGTGTGCCAGACCAGCACTCTGGGGGGAATTCTAACCCAGCAGGTTACTCCGAGTTGTATTTACAGTGAGGCTCCTGAGAGTATTCGGTGGTGGAGAATTGCCTGGGTGCAAACAGGACTATGCAGATAATATCCAGAGGATCTGTGAGCAATCCTGGACATCAGGATCTCCATGGTGATGGGAAGGTGATGGGGAGGGTGAAGTGGGCTGGCAGAGGTGAGGGCTCATTCAGGTTCTTAAACCTGGCTTCAGTAGCGATGCTAATAAAAATTATGAATTATCAAGGGGAAAGAAATAAAAGTAGGAAAAGGAACCAATGGCATTTGATATTTTGCTTGCAAAATGAGATGGCAAAATTCTTAGATTTTTAAGAGAGAAAAAAATTCTGCCTCTTCTGTTTGAAAGCTGCAATGCAATAGTGTTTTGTCACCTGAGTCATCATTTATGTCCTTGCAATATTTTCCCCAAATCCTTATTGTGATGCTGTCACATCCGGGGAACCTGTGAAGCCGTGGAGACGTCGGGAGAAAACGCCCTCCTGTTTTCCATTTCCTGCAGGTTTGCTGGGAGTGAACACTGGAGGAATCTGTCCCTCTGCTCCCTAAGGGACTTTCCCGTGAGTTTGTCACGCGTCCCATTCCTCCCAGCGCCTTCTGCTTCCGTGTGGGAGCAGCCTGAGCTTGACACTGGCACTTTAACTCTTGCAAAAACTCCTGCAGGTATCACTGATGGCTTTTCATTTATTTAGAACGTGCCAGGAATTCTCCAAGGTCTTCTGTTAATGTTGCTGATGAGCAAGCCAAAAAGGGTTTGATATCTCCCAGAATTCCTGGGAGTGCCCTCACTGAGCAGACGCACACCAGGGCTGAGGAGCCAAACAGAAATTGAGGCAAACAGCAACACTGGAGACCAGAAATGCTAAGGGCATTTATTTTTTGAAACATTGCTCTACTTGAGTTTACCTGGTAAAATTTTATCCTAAAAAGAGGGTTCACTGAACTGTCAGTAAGGTAAATATTTTAGGTTGCTTAGGAATTTCAGAATTAGCGTCAGCAGCTAAAAACCACTGAAGTACAGGTATTGATATCAACCTCTGTATAACATATATGTCAATTTTTTGTGAGAAAAATCTACTTTGGAAGGAAATTTCTCCTGCCCAAAACACTCCTGATGGCATGGCTCTCATTAGAGCACCATTTTGGGGTGAATTTGCAGCTTGTGCTGGTCACAACAGCTTCATTTTCTTTTTCTCTATTGATAATCTGGTTTAGCTGTGAGTTTTCAACACAATTATACCACTTCCACACAATACCATTATATTTCATTATTCACATTGCCAAGAACGTTGAAGAGATGATAATTCATTAATAATTAGTGTAACAGTACTAATTAATGTAACACCACCAGCTGTACCTGAGCACATTTCTTTTATCTAGAAAGAGGAGAATCTGGGTAAGAATTTTTCCTCCTTTAAGGAGTGAGGAGGGAAATATTTTCACAAAAATATTCTTTCGCAAAGGTTTGCCATGAGTTTGATCTAAAGCAAAGGGCTGGAAGAAGAAAGAAGATGAAGAACCTGAGCAAGGTGGAAACCAGTGTTGGTGGTGGCAGTGGACCAATGCAAACATACCCCGGGCAAAGAAAGGGCTCATTAGCTCTGAAAGAGAGAAAAGAGAAAAGATTTACTCATCTCAGCTCAAGCCAAGGCTGGGAATGGGTGTAGGTTTTCCTAGGTCAGCTGAGGGGCCTGTGGAAAAGTGCTGCTTTGTGAGAAATTAAAAAGATTTATATATATATATATAATATTATTGATTCTCAAAATGCAATGGGACACTTAAAATCAGACTGGGAAGCTGCAACAAGGGCAGAAAATGCAAGCTGAACCTCTCATCGTGGCTGGGAGTTGAATTCCATTATCAAGGAGTTACAAACTAGTGCAAATAATCCCCAGCACACGTCAGTCTGGAATAATTAGGAGAATGAAAGCTGATGCTGTTGTGCAGGAAGCTGAGGTGGAACTAAAATCAGGTTTGGTTGTCAGTGGCAGGCAATGAAATAGTTCTGAGGACGATTTAATGATGAACATTTGGGCCAGAGCAAGTGGGGTTGATTGATGGCTTCCCCAGTAGACCCCGCTCAAAACCTCCAGGAATTCCAGTGTGGTTTAAGAAATTAAGTCCGGCCCTGCTCTTGTATCAAGGTAAAATGGTGACACTAAATTCCAATGAAATTTGGAATTCCTCCCTGGTAGACAATTTGAACTGCTATTTTGGTTCTGAATCCAAGCAAAGCATTGGTAATGGCAACAAAATCAGACTGTAATATTAAAATATAAAAATTCAGGACCCATCTCTCATAGAATATACTCACTTCACCTTTTATTCTGTCGTGCCATTTGTGCCAGATGACACAATGCAGTGCCCACTGCCGTGGGCCTGCCGTCCTGTTATCTCTTACAAAACATGATAACCTTTATTCTGAGATGAAACTCATTAAAATGCACGGTTTAGCATTTTTAAACATCATTTTCTATATCAAATTGTTGTCTGTCCGTGACAATGAAAGGGTTTAGCACCGTGGCACTCTGATTCAGTTAAAAACCAATATTTCAGTGTGCTGGACCAGCTGCATTGCTGTGAAATAATTTTTTCCTCGATACTGAAAACAGTTGCTCCTGCTCAGCTCCTGGATTATGTCAGAGCCTGGTGTGTTGTGTCATGCTGTACACGGAGGGTTTAACATTTTTCATGTCACATTTGCAGCAGATGACCCCACACGATCATCTGCAGTGGTTCTGATTTGAAACTTTGGTGACCTGCTGGCATTTGAGCCCTTGCTCATTTCTTTCCATCCACAATAAGCTCATTATGCTTCTCTTCAATCACCCAGAGAGGAAGGTGAAGCAAGGACCACGTTTGCTGATAGGGCAGCCTCCCTTCCGTGGGGTTCTGGAATGATTTGATTTTGCACAAAGCTCTACCCTCTTTGCACGTATCCATAATTAATGACACTCAATTGCTCCTTCTCTTGTTCATGCCAAGGTTATTTTGGACAGCACTTTGGTTCAGAAAGCTTCAGCAGAGTCCTATAAACACTCTTGGGTCACTGATAACAAGACTGCTGTATAATTCTAATACATTATCTTCCAAGCTGTCCCCTGATGTCTCCACTATAGCCCAAACACTGTCTGCTTCGATTGCCTCTATTTACAAATGGTCTCTGCTGTCCCGCAGTTTAAATACATTCTACATGTCTGGATTTAATTTATTCCCTTGAATGAAACTTCTCAATAAAAGCTGCCCTTTGAGTGGCACAAACACCAGCATACCCAAAGTCAAATGAAGGCTGATATGAGAGTTTCTGGATCACCCATCAAACCCAGGCTGGAGCCCGAGGGGCGGGGGATCCCCACCCATGGGAGATGCCAGGACCTGGCAGAGCCACGGGGAGAAGGGCTCAGGGGCCCTCCCTTGTGGGAGTGGCTTAGCCTGATCATAAGCCGCAGCCCACTGGGTAGCACCCTGAATATTGTTCTTCCCCTTGGTCTGGAAAGTTCTGTTAAATTCGGTTCTGCATTTGTTCTGTGTTACAACTCCGCCCCCCAAACCCCCTCATTGGACTGTATCCCAGTTGTGTCCTCCCCTCTCCCTGTCCCTCATTGGTTCCCGTTCTGTTACCGCCCCCTTGAAAAAGAGTTTCCACGCCCACCTCAGCATCAGTCCAGCTCGAGAATTCGGCCAGTCTAGTTGCTGCATTCGCCAGGCTAGTTGCTGTATTCGCCTGTGTAGTTCCTGACTGCGTCGGATTAAAAGCTTCTTGGACTGTGCCCTCCCGCCTCCTTTGTTCTTGGGATGCTTTTGCCATAGATCAGGCTCCCTGGGGCGAGCCGCACCGAAGAGGGAAAAAAGTGCATTTTCCCACCCGGCTCTGAGATTCTCCGTTGCGTTTCCTCTGCTGCCTGCTGAGCGGCGAGGACGCTCTGGAGACGTGGCTGCGCTGCCTCTGCCTTGTGAGCTCGGCCAGGGAAAAACCCGGAAAGCGTTCACTCCCTGTGCCAGGTTTGCAGCCCCCCGGAGAAGGGAGAGGGGCACAAACCCCCGGGAGGGTTTGGGGGGTTTGAGAGCCGCCCCTCAAGTCCTGAGCAGCACCACTGACCCCCCTCCTGCTCCACTGCCCCTGCCCCAGGGCTTTTCCCCAATCCAAGCACACGATATTTTCTTTAATGTTGCTGCTTGGACGTGGTTAAAATTGGAATGACTGAGCCCGTGCCCTTTGCAAGGTGGGGCTGGAAAAATTGTATTAGGAATGAAATTATTTGAGGATAATTTCCTGAGCAAAGCGTTTTGGGCTGCCTGGATAAAATAATCCCAAAGGGAGCTTATTAGGACAATCTTTCTGTTTTCTAGCAGTGAGGATGGCTAAAAGCTGGAGTAGCTTATGGAAAATATAATATTTTTTGTGAAGAAAAGGCTTTCAAATATGATTAAATAAATATCTACCAATATTGCTTTCAGGACAGGTGACCCTGGCTTGTGTTAGCAAGGACTGAATAGATGTGTCACATCTTTTCTTGCTTTTATTTACTCTTTGACAGTTAATTTTCATTTTTTATAATACCAACTTTGACACTTCAATCAATTCCTGTGGGTTGTGTTTCGAACCTTTTCAATAAGATGAAAAGAAAAATACACCTGATTTTCCCTGCCTGTACCATTAGTTTCTTGAAGTTGACTTGCAGGCCATCAGCTCAAGGGTACCTTCGCAATAGAAAAAAGTGAAATTTTCTAAATTTTTAAGACTTTAAAAATGCAAGACAAGAAATATAGCCAGGATTATTAGATTTTCAACAGGAAGAATTAAGAACTGGCTTATGCAATTGAAATAAATGTAAGACAAATTTACCTGATGGTTTAAAGAGTGCTTTGGTGGAAATACCTTTGTGAAGAACAGAAGTATTTACTGTGACAGCTGCAAATGTCATAAAATATATGGACTTTGCCTTTTCCTGAGTGACCCATCCCACAGAATCATGGAATCATTAAGCCTGGAAAAGATCTTCCAGATCATCAAGTCCAACCAAGACCCAACACCACCGTGCCCACAAAACCACACCATGAGGTGCCACTTCTACTCATTTTTAAACATTTCCATGATCTGTGTATGAAGATTTAACGGCCAAATTCTCGCCACCGCTGTCCCACATCACTGCCTGTTGAAATGCTGGTGACAGCTCTGTGGTTTCTTAGGGAAATATTGTTGTATAGAGAACTTTGAAATATTTTTTTAAATGTTATCGGTTTGCCAAATGCCCTTGCCCAGCAGCTCATGGCTGATGGCTGCAGGGATTACGTTGCTGGTTCAGTGTCTTGTTTCCTTGGGCTGAGACATCCCAGCGCGTGCCTTTTGCATTCCAAATTATATGGAAATGAAGGTGAACGAATGCAGAGGAACTTCGAATAATTTGAACTTGCTGCTTTTCCACCTGCATGTTTCGGTTACTGAGCCTCAGATAATAATGAGAACAACACTAAGAATATTTTTTCCTTGGCTAAAGTGAAGTGAAAGGCTTGTGCTGTCCCCGGTTTTCGGAAGGATGATCCCTGCGAATATCAGGTTGCTGCAGCAGAGGACTGCAGTACCTGGGTGTCAGAGGGGATGGCACGAACCCAGAGATGCTCCGAGGAGCCAGGATGTGCTGGGAATTGCATCTTCAGCACTTGTCCGAAATTCTTTTCCTCTCCTCCAAATAAAAGACTATTTTCCCTTTATGGAACCGTGTTCTGCTTCCTCTGAGCTCTCTGCTCCTCAGTGCATCCCTACAAAGATAAGAGGACGTGCCCAGTCCTCCACCACCCCTTCCAGCTGAATGAAAAATTGTTCTCTTCTGTTTCACAGCCCACACACACAAGTTTTTCAGGTATAACAAAATTAAACATATATTTCTCTTTTTTTAATCTCTGGGTATGGATAACAAAAGCAAAAACCATGATTTTTTTTACCTTTCACACATAGTCACTTCTTTTTTGGTTTGTTGATCAGACTTGTTCTTAGCAAAAAGTTTTTCCTGTTGCTTTTCCAAAAATATAGAGAGGAATCCACTTGTGTTCCTAATATAATACTTTGCCAGTTTCATTAAGTTATTTAAGCAGAAAAAGGGTGACAGAATTTGTGGGGAAAAAAAATTCCAAGCTAATTGTCATGGTTTGACACTGGACACAATGCCACACAAACTCACTTCCTCTCAAACCAGGACACTAATAATTTTAAAGCTTTACTAAAGGAAATGTATTCGCTTTTTAAAAATTGAATATTAGACAATTTCAGAGCTTTTTGAAGCCTGGAACGAGTGGAGGATTCCATTTCACAAGCAAACCTCCAGTTTTACTTTTAGCTCTAAAGGGTTTCAATTGCCTTTGTTAAAGCCAATCCAAAATTATTTCCCTCGATTTTTCAGAACTGGTAGCTAAATAAAAAATCAGCTCATACCACTGCGAGGTTATTTGAGGACTTCTTTGTGTTACTCTTGTGCTTCCAGTTTCATTCTCCTGGCTTGAGTAGCAGTTAATTATTTTCTCAAAAATCGAAGTAGACCTTAGCAACATGAAAGCAATAAAGAAATTCAATGCAATGCATTCACTCGACAGGGTAAAAATTTCTGAAGCCTGAAAAGTTCCTGCCCCGGAGAGTGAAAGGCCACTAATAACCCCTCGTCCTTGAGAGCAGCCCTGAAAAGAGAGAGGGAAAAGAACCACTTTGCTGTGAAGTGGGGTTTCATTTCCCAGCTCCTGTAGACATTGCAGCAGACACATGCAAGAAATGAAGAGTGCTCCGGGACAAGTTAACAAGGTCCTTGCAGAAGAAAGCACACACCCTTCATTATCATCCCGATTTGAGGGACCTTTAGTCCTTTTCTTCTTCTTCAGGGGTTTAGGAGTGAGACTTGAAGTCCAATAAAAATAAAGATTCGCTGGTGTGGTTGGGGTTTAAAAGACAAAGAAAGAGCTGGTGTTGGTTTTATCACCCCCCTGTCAAGGTTTACATCCTTTGCTGTAAATATTGTAATATTCAGCTATTGTCTGGTCATGGGGGAGGGTTGGGCTTTTTCCCTACAAATCTAGGGAGCAAGAAATTGTCTTTAATTTGTGAGGGGAGGGTTGGGCTTTTCCCCTCTAAATGTAGGGAGAAAGAGATTGTCTTTACTTTGTGAGGGGATGTTGCCCTGTTTCTCAGCCTTTCTGATTGTTTGCATAGTTTCGGAGTCAGAACTTTACGATTCTCACACTTTATGTAAATAACACCTGTTATTATTGTAACTGTTTGCTTGTGTTGTGTAGCTATTATTGTAACTGCTTTCGTATGTTTACATTCCTGTTCTATCAGAACAAAGGTTTGATGGACTTTCTACATGGCCAATGTGATTGGAGAGGTGTCACCTCAATCTTCCAATCCACTGTCATGTTCAGATTTGTATATAAGTATCCTTTAGAGAAATAAAGATTATCATTACTCCTTTGACACTTGACCAGAGCTTACGCATCCTCATTGTGTCCACTAGTGACAAGGGGAGGGTTGGGCTTTTCCCCTACAAATCTAGGGAGCAAGAGATTGTCTTTACTTTGTGAAGTTTGCGATTCATTCCTAACCAAGGCCCTACCTTGCTTGGCACCCAGCCTAGGCCGAGGGCCGGGAAATGACTTTGAATGAGCAGAAGTGACATTCTGCATTTCCCTAACTTACAACACCCTCCTTGATCTGGTGCCTTTTGTCATCTGGGGTCTCATCTTGAAGCCCTTACTAAGGGAAAATTCTCTCTGACTTCAAAGCTAAGCGAAGCCTTTATGAATAAATCACCTGAGGTTTTGGTGTCATTTGGATCACAGAACCAAACTTCCCAGCCAGAGTGGATTCAGGAGCGTGTCAGCAAGCTTTGCTGCTTGGCATCACTAATTCCTGCTCCTGCTTGCTGTGTCTTCCCTAATTCTCTTTATCATTTCACCGCTTGCCTTTTCCAGATTCTGTAAACTCACAACTGGTTTAATCTCTGTATTTAAATATTTAAACCATTTGTCCTACCCAGGATTTTCTTCTTATTATAAAAAATTACAGTCACTTTGGAAGCTAAAGAGAAAATAAATTCATTTAAGGGGTATTTTCCTTCTACTGAAGCAGCATCTTGCTGTTGCTGGCATAAATGGGTTTTATTGTCTGAGGTAGGAGGGAGATTCTTGTGGGTGTAATTGAGGGAGCCCGGGCAGTTTTTCCACTCAAAGCAGCTGAGGATGTTGTCCTCAATTTTTAAGCCACGTGAAACACTATTAGTGCCTGATGGAAATAACAAAGGGGATAATCAGATGTTGGGTTGTAGGCACGGATAGAAAAGTCCAATGAGCTTTTATGAAAGCTTTGCTGAGATTTCTTCAGATGTATTAATAGCAAAAGCAAATCACTTTGTTAGAAGTGGTACTGCAGCAACTATCACACACCCTCCTTGAGCTGTTACAGTGCAATTATTTGAAGGCAAAAGCAAAGAGCTGCAAATTAACAAACTTCGATTGTTGTTTTTAAACTTCAAGACTTTCTCCTTTCTTCTCTGAGAAACAAAGCAAATTTTAGAGGAGCTGACAGATCATCTTCCCCACACTCCAAAATCAAAGTTGCTATCATTTGAAATGTTTAGGAAATGCAAGTGATACACAGACTTTTTTTTAATGTTTCTCCCATCAACAGTAACTTTCAAGTTTCCAGTTTAGCAGATTTCTGGCTCCTCTCAATTTATTCTGGCTTTTCCCAAGAGATTCATCTTTATCCCTATGAAACTGTGAGTCTGAGGATCGATGTGTGCGTGCCTGGCCCTGGGAAGCAGAGCCCAGCATCAAAGTTCAGCCCCTGACCATGCCACAGATTATTTTATGGGAACTAAAACAAGCCTTCCCTTGCTCAGCTCTGTGTCTTTGAAAGAGGCTGCTGATAATTTTTCTTCCCCGTGTTTTATCTCTTTCATGCAGTGCATGAGATTGGCTGTCAGGATATGTCCCATTAAGAAGCAGAGCACCCAGCACAAGTGAGCCTAAATTGCCATTCACTCTTTCCAAAGCAGAAATATGAAGAGATTCAGCATTAGATTAATAAATGTAATGTGTCCCAAAATGAGGGAAATCATCTCCACCGTAAGCATCTTTATTTTCCTTGGGAAACTTTACAGACACATTCAGAGAGGCTGATGAGCAATAGAAGCTGTGCTAAAAGACCAATAAAATACATGAAAGTCAACATAGACAGATGCCAGCAGGTCACCTTAGATGGTTTTGTGTAAATTAAAAAGAAATATGAAACAATTTACAGCTGGCCCTTCTGCAAGACAGTTCTTTGGAAAATTGATTAGTAATCTCACAGGCTACCCTTTTCTTTGCCTTAGTATTTTACAGCTTGCACCATCCATCTGCCACCCAAGCATATAAGATCAGCAGCTACACAAATCAGTAGCTAGATAAGATCGCAGCCTATTTGCTCTTTTTTAAAAAGAAACGCAGAAAAATTGGGAAATGTGGGGTTCTGGGGTGGGGCTGGATTCCAGGACAGGCTGCACAAGGACTGAGGTGCTTCTCCAAGGTACAACACTCTTGCACAGCAATGTCCCAAGGCCTGAGAACTCAATATATTAAAAAATTACTCAGTTCCAGTTGCAAGCAAAGTATAAAATAAACTCTGATCGAGGCAATTTCCACTGTGAAATGTGAGCGAGCGCGTGTAAACAGTGCTGGGAGTGCAGGCTTGGGTTTGCCTGAAATGAGATTCCTGAGGGCTCAGTCCTGACCCTTCCTGTTCAAACACATCCTATCCTGACCGTATTTATAAATATATTTATGGCATATATATTCATACTGTTTATGTACTCAGAGGATGATGTTCCTGTCTCAGAGACCGATCATCTGGCACTGTTATCATCCTTCCTCCGAGCCAGAAACCCCGACCAAGCTGTCGGAGCACAGAAGTTAACATTCTAAAAGATTAATACCATTTTTATAACTAATTGCTAATTAAAAACAACATATCTCCACCGCCTGGTGTATTTAAACATTCTTAATTCTTGAGTGTGCAGAGCGCTGCACTTCTCACCTTCAGCCCTGTCCTGATCCTCCCCAAAATCTGCGGGAGATGGGGCTGAGATGTGGCTGCTTCTGACACGTTCTCAGCTGAGTCCTAATCTGAGCTTGTGCAGAAGAGCCTCCCGCAGCCTTCAATTACCACTGCAGAACTCTGAAATTGGATCAGTGAGGGCTCTCCTGACGAGGAGAACATGAGGTGATTTTTATTGTACACAGCCAGCGCTGGAGTGCCAGGTTAGGCTGGAACCAGCTTTAATACTTATTTTTAATTAGAACTTTGCAGCAAGGAGAGGAGATCGATAAAGCAGCCTCTTTTGTCTGAGATCCACAGGAGACAATGACCATCATTCCTCTAGGGAGCACTTCACTGCAAAAAAAAAGGGGGAAAAATAGGTGGAAACCTGTGATATCTCCTCACAAAAAGGATGCAATGCATTTTCTCGCTGCCCAGCAAATTTGACTCATTTTTTTAGGTAGCACAGGTCCTATGACCAGCTTTTATTTTCTGTCATGAGCAGAGCGGTTGAAGGAGTGACTTCAGAGCAGCCCCTCCTGCGTTTGCCCGAGGGGTGGCTGCAGCCGGGGCTGTGCCTGCAGGGGCCGTTTGTCACATGCATTCCATGACAATCCCTCGGTGCCACACTCAGGCCACGGGAGACACTCATCTGCATTCCACGTGCGCTCCCTGAGCTGCTTTTCCTCATGCCAGTGCACATTTTCCACCTCACGGTGAGGGTTTTATGGAGCCAGCCAGTTACAGCCTCTGGAAGGAGGTGGGCAGGAGTCACCAAGTGGAGGCCTGGTGGGAGATGCTCCTGCCCCAGCCCTGCACCCTCTCCCAAAGGACTGAGAATGAAATTGAAACCACTCAGACATTATCCATTCTTCTATGGAGAAGGTGGGGGAAAACCCCTTGATTTCCAAGAGAACTCTGAAATGCTTTGCTCATTACAGCCTGCAATGCTGAAGATCTGGGAGGTGGAGGGAGAGGTCACCCGGGCCCACAGGAGCCACACTGCACGCCTGAAACGGGAAACACTCCTGGAAAATTAGGGCTGGCTGTTGGTTCCTCATTATCAATCCCCTGATTTGTATTTTAAGGAACTGAATTACTGGAATATAGGAAGGAAAAACACTTCTGTGCTTAAACAAAGGAGAAAACACCGAAAGTCCTGCCATGCCCTCACACTGTGGTGTTTGCCTACTCTCTTTAACCCTTAATAATAATTATTAGTGTACTGAAGGGACTGTGAGCCAAACTCTGAATTTTCCCTTAGAGTTCTGCCTAACCTGTGAGTTCAGAGGATTTTTATGAGGTGACATTACCTGATGGTCAGATTTCCTCACTTGTCTCCTCATGGATTTCAGTTCCCCTTTTATTGTCTCCCCTTTGGGCAGCCTTTGCAGAGCTTTTGGATTTCATGTCATTTCAAGCATAAGGCAGAGTTTACCTGAGAAATATGAGAAATAGGCCTAAATTAAAATTATAAAGCTATCATAATACTACCTGCAGTTATCAAATTTGAAAAGATGCCTTTCGGACAGAATTTTAAGTTTTCAAATATTAACACTGCATCAGAATGTAACTTCTATATTAATTTTTAAAGGATTCCCAGACATCTCCCTCAATCTTCCCTATATGCAAATTGTTCTAAATACATAACACACTTTTTATTAAAAGAGTAGATTTTATTCTCCCAGCTCAGCTCCTGAGGTTCACCTTCTCAGCATTTTCACCTGCATTTCTGCAGCAGGGAATTTTATGCTCTGGACACTGGGTGCCCCACAGGGACAAAAAAAAAATCCTAAATAGGCAGGCATTTCTTGCCTATTTCTTGGTTTCTGCCAGCAGCTCTGCTTGTTACCAGCCTGGAATTGACAGCTGTGCATCAGGAATTCTTTGTTTCAGAGATTTAACTCCAAACTCTCTTTTGCCTCCCTTAAATGACTTGTTGGCAAATCCATGTTATAAAAAAGCCCATCTGTGATTAGATTATTTCAGGAATAAGATGCCCAAACAAGCAGATCATTTGTCAGCAAACCAGGAAAACTCACAGCAGTGCAGACATCTCCAGAAAAAACTGCTTCAGATTTATTTTGCCATCAATCCTCCTCAAAAAAAAAATTTAAAAAAAAAGATAAAAAACTATAAAAACAATACAAACATATAATTATCATTTCAAAACGAGCAACCCACACTTAAACTTTCAAATTGGTCTATAACTGGAATAAAAATCTTGATTAAGATTGCTAAAGAGAGACATATTTCCCAAAGAAAATAGAATTACTACTACAATACTCAAGGTTTGGGGATTTTTCTGTTTATAGTGAGCACCACTCATCACATTTGGAAGTTTTTGCCTTAGGCCAAGGTGGTATTGGAAGATGCAGCTCAACAGTATAAGGAAAAAAAATATTTGTCTTTTTATTTTTTTCTGGGATAAGGAGAGGGGTCTTTTTTGTTTTTTGGGGTTTTTTTCCTTTTTTTTCTTTTCCAGATAACAAAAACTACAAAAATGGATCCAAATGGAATTTTCATATCTTAGGTTACACTACATCAGACATTACCTTTTGCAAGGGTTAATAAATCAAGGGCTACCTAAAATAAAAGCAGGCAAACAAAACCAAAACCTCTGCTGGATGAGCTTACTTCACAGAAAATGTAATAAACACGTGAAATCTGATATACCACAAGCAAAATCAAGATTCATCACTTATTCATGGCTTCATCAATAGTTCCGAGAGACTCCCAGCACAGACAGATTTGTTATGCCACATTAATATTTTATTGACTTTTATGGAAGGGGGGAAAAAGATGAACAAGGAGGAGAAAATGATACAAATAACATTTAAAAGACAAAGGAAGACGAGGGGGTTGGAATTACTGAGGTAGAGGAGAAATGAGAGGGAAATGGTCAAATTGCTCTGGGTGGGGCTGGGTGCTACCACACCACAGGTTCACGAAAGCTCACAAAGCTTTATTCTTCTTCTTCAGTGCCTGAAAACTCATCTGACAAATTTATGTTCAGAGAAGGGGTTTTTTTAGGATAAATGAATGGGCAGAGAGGAAAA
>WEIT01006982.1:1608-20570 GCA_013389985.1 Dryoscopus gambensis | reverse complement strand
CTCTCTCTCTCTTTAAGAAAGGTTAAAACACCTTATGGCCATTGATACTATAACATGCATAAAATTCTCACCCCCTGTTTCTTT
The DNA here is from genome assembly GCA_013389985.1 of Dryoscopus gambensis. Taxonomy (NCBI): domain Eukaryota; kingdom Metazoa; phylum Chordata; class Aves; order Passeriformes; family Malaconotidae; genus Dryoscopus; species Dryoscopus gambensis. The sequence continues at coordinate 20,486 of WEIT01006982.1, read as the reverse complement.
TAGGACGTTTTATACCTCCCAGCAAATGTGACAGTGGATATTTTAGTTACCTATATAAATACTGAGTCCCTTTTAAATCTTCCTAAGCTCTTGGCTGGGCTGATACCTTGTTGCAATGAACTCCACAGGTTATGTGCTGCATGGAGCGGTACCTGCAACTGTCAAATTTAAACATTTTGCTGGAAATCAGTTTCTAGTGACCACTTCATACACCTTTCCCCCCGTAATTAATGATAGCTACTCTTATTAGAGATCTGCTTTCTCTTTGCACTCAGTTAAAACACCTCTGCTTCTTGAGGATTTTTCTACTATCTTCGTATTCAGTTATAAATTAGAACTTTCAGATGTGTTAGCCAGCTTCTTAAATACAGAACTGCCTTATGATTCTGTTTAACAATGAAGAGTAAAGTTCTATGTCAGCAATTTAAAAAAAAGTGTAAAAGGAAAAAAATCTGTTCTTTAAAAGAAATTAAGCAAGCTACTTGTTATCAAATCACATCAGTAAGTAGATAAGTTTGAAATTGTAGTGTTTGAAAATTCTCAGGCTCTATCTGATGTCACCTAGAAGTATGAAACGACCTCCTGAACATACTTTTCTGAAAACTGTTCTAAATAAAAGTGGGGTATTTTTAATTCACTGACCCAAAGTCACAAAGCCTTTCAAGTATTTCTGTACAGACTGAACCACTCTGTCCCCATAAAAGCAAGAGGCATCAGCCTCAGTTTGCTAAACAAATGGTCTTATTTCTCTCTGGACCCTCAGCAGCCTGACCTCAGGGCTGCACTGCTGGGGTGAGATGCAAATTTTTCAACACTAAAAAACGAATTTGGGCTTGTGATCCTTTTTCCTCTTCATGATTAATCCTCTGGTACAACATGATTCAGTGCAACTCTTAGCTGGCCCTACCACTGATTAAATAATCCAGTTGAAACTCATTTAAAAAAAAAATCTTAAAGCAATTTAAAACAATTTTCAAAGAGCTGTAAAATGACCTGGTCTCTACCACAGCCTCAGAGCAACACAGGAAATGATACTCAGCGATAGTGTAAATATGTGTTTAAGAGGTTTTTACTGGTTTTTACTGCTGCTATCCAAGTATCTGACAAAGCACAGTGTATGGCACTGGTTAAATGCCATCTTCAGCTACAGAAGTGAAAATTCAGTTGGGCATTTTTGTAACTGGTAGCACTGTTTTGCAGTCAAAGACAACTGATGTTATGATTTTCTTGTTCTTCACACTAACTACGCTAAAATGCCAAAGTAAATTAAGAGTGTTTTTCTTTCTAATAGAGATAAATAAAATTCAGTCTCTTTCTCATCATGACAGCTGGCAGGCTGCCACTCAAATCTTTAAAAGAGCTGGAATCAAAACCCTTATCCCACAATCACAATGAAACTTTCCATACTAAAGAGAAAGCTGGTTTTTAAAGACAGATTTTCTTCTTCCAGGGTAAGCTCATGACTGTACAACAAAACCCAGTGAGACCTGAAGCTCCCTGAAGGCAGCAGAACTTTGTTTCCAGCAGCATAAATCACCCTCACCTCACCTCTGTGTTCGCAGAGCATCAATGCGCTAAAATCATGCAAAATAACACGAACTTTCTCCCCGCCCTCTTATGGGCCAAGGAGGGTGTGGTATCCAAAGTCCAGCAGTAATGATTCCTGTCACATCAGCTACTGTCCCCCGTGAACGCTGCCTGCCCCCGGGATTTAACCCCGTGTCTGANCTCTCTCTCTCTTTAAGAAAGGTTAAAACACCTTATGGCCATTGATACTATAACATGCATAAAATTCTCACCCCCTGTTTCTTTTAGGACGTTTTATACCTCCCAGCAAATGTGACAGTGGATATTTTAGTTACCTATATAAATACTGAGTCCCTTTTAAATCTTCCTAAGCTCTTGGCTGGGCTGATACCTTGTTGCAATGAACTCCACAGGTTATGTGCTGCATGGAGCGGTACCTGCAACTGTCAAATTTAAACATTTTGCTGGAAATCAGTTTCTAGTGACCACTTCATACACCTTTCCCCCCGTAATTAATGATAGCTACTCTTATTAGATATCGGCTTTCTCTTTGCACTCAGTTAAAACTTCTCTGCTTCTTGAGGATTTTTCTATTATCTTCATATTCAGTTAGCCTCAGTGTTATCTGCAGTAAATAAATTAGAACTTTCAGATGTGTTAGCCAGCTTCTTAAATACAGAACTGCCTTATGATTCTGTTTAACAATGAAGAGTAAAGTTCTATGTCAGCAATTTAAAAAAAAGTGTAAAAGGAAAAAAATCTGTTCTTTAAAAGAAATTAAGCAAGCTACTTGTTATCAAATCACATCAGTAAGTAGATAAGTTTGAAATTGTAGTGTTTGAAAATTCTCAGGCTCTATCTGATGTCACCTAGAAGTATGAAACGACCTCCTGAACATACTTTTCTGAAAACTGTTCTAAATAAAAGTGGGGTATTTTTAATTCACTGACCCAAAGTCACAAAGCCTTTCAAGTATTTCTGTACAGACTGAACCACTCTGTCCCCATAAAAGCAAGAGGCATCAGCCTCAGTTTGCTAAACAAATGGTCTTATTTCTCTCTGGACCCTCAGCAGCCTGACCTCAGGGCTGCACTGCTGGGGTGAGATGCAAATTTTTCAACACTAAAAAACGAATTTGGGCTTGTGATCCTTTTTCCTCTTCATGATTAATCCTCTGGTACAACATGATTCAGTGCAACTCTTAGCTGGCCCTACCACTGATTAAATAATCCAGTTGAAACTCATTTAAAAAAAAAATCTTAAAGCAATTTAAAACAATTTTCAAAGAGCTGTAAAATGACCTGGTCTCTACCACAGCCTCAGAGCAACACAGGAAATGATACTCAGCGATAGTGTAAATATGTGTTTAAGAGGTTTTTACTGGTTTTTACTGCTGCTATCCAAGTATCTGACAAAGCACAGTGTATGGCACTGGTTAAATGCCATCTTCAGCTACAGAAGTGAAAATTCAGTTGGGCATTTTTGTAACTGGTAGCACTGTTTTGCAGTCAAAGACAACTGATGTTATGATTTTCTTGTTCTTCACACTAACTACGCTAAAATGCCAAAGTAAATTAAGAGTGTTTTTCTTTCTAATAGAGATAAATAAAATTCAGTCTCTTTCTCATCATGACAGCTGGCAGGCTGCCACTCAAATCTTTAAAAGAGCTGGAATCAAAACCAAGCAAGCTAAATCACAATGAAACTTTCCATACTAAAGAGAAAGCTGGTTTTTAAAGACAGATTTTCTTCTTCCAGGGTAAGCTCATGACTGTACAACAAAACCCAGTGAGACCTGAAGCTCCCTGAAGGCAGCAGAACTTTGTTTCCAGCAGCATAAATCACCCTCACCTCACCTCTGTGTTCGCAGAGCATCAATGCGCTAAAATCATGCAAAATAACACGAACTTTCTCCCCGCCCTCTTATGGGCCAAGGAGGGTGTGGTATCCAAAGTCCAGCAGTAATGATTCCTGTCACATCAGCTACTGTCCCCCGTGAACGCTGCCTGCCCCCGGGATTTAACCCCGTGTCTGACAGGAGAGCGGCAACGGCAGCGGGAAAGCTTCACTTCCCGGGGAAAGGTGCCAAGGGCAGCTCCTCCAGAGCCTACAGGCACAAGGGAGATCTCTCAAGTTATTGCTGAACAAATTCTCTGCTTAGGACCTGTATTTGGAGCCACATGGACTTGATTGTGTTTTCACTTCCACTCGAGGGAGCTTCTGCTACTGTTTGGGGGCAGAGGAAATGGCAAAGTAAATGAAACTCTTCCAAGCTAACACAGAGTCTGCATGAAGACGTTGGGTGATTGCATTTCATTTCACATCTAATCTGCTGATTAACTCGAGGGTTTTAATGTGATTTTCTGTGATAACAGATAATTCATAACGTCTGAGCAGTATTGAGAGCACCTAAATACCAGGTTTACATAAAAATTAAGTCTAGCCTATTTACCCACTCCAGTGTCCATGGTGAAATTTTGAGCTGCTACACAGCTCTTGAAGTCCTCACCTACAGGGTGGTGTACCTATCTTGATTTTAATTGCTATCAGACTTTTACTCTGATTACTTATCTCAAACTTACCCAAACCCAAGGTTATTCAGTTCCACTTTAAATTAAGTGATTGAGATAAAGAATTAATTGCAATATAATTAGATACTTATAGTCAGTTAAATACTAATTGAAGGCCTTACTTGAAACTAAATGCTACTGATTGTTTTTAATGAAAAGGCAAACAAAAAAAATGTATCAGGCTTGCCATTTTTTTTAAGCAGCTACTTTGTACATTTCCCTGTGATCTTCTTTCTAAAAAGAACCTTTTATAGTATTTTCTGACAGAAAATATCCACACAGTGAGGACCACTGATTTAAATAAATCTTCAAGTTACAATAATTGCCTTTAAGGAAAGTACTTGCCCTGAAGAACTTCATGAAAATTAGACAGTATTATGATAATGAACAGAAAGAAGAAAAAAGTGCAGTCAAGGTCTTCCAAGAAATAAATATATACGATGTAATTTTCTCAGTGGAGCCTAACTGCTTAACTTTCTTACCAAAGCAGATGCAAAGAAGCACATGAATGGCTTTAAAGTGAAGGAAGGTAGCTTTAGATTAGATATTACGAAGAAATTCTTCATCCTGGCACAGGTTGTCCAGAGAAGCTGTGGCTGCCCCATCGCTGGCAATGTCCAAGGCCAGGTTGGATGGAGCTCTGAGCCATCTGGGATGGTGGAAGGTGTCCCTGTCCATGGCAGGGGGTGGAACAGGATGAGCTTTAAGATCTCTTCCAAACAAGGCCATTCCATGATTCTATGATTCTATGAAAGAAAGGCAAAATATATTACTGTATTAAAGATTGAAGATTAGTTCCCTTGGAATCACTCATGAAGTTACTCAAAATAATGAAGTTATGTACCAAGTGTACCCTTGACAGCATTTGTCTTTTTCACGAGTCAAGAATCATATAAACCATGCATGCCATTCTGTTTGGCTTTTATGCCTGTGTAACAATAAATCATAAAGTTATTATACATAATACATAAAAGACTAATTTCAACAGTACTCTTCACAAACAGATATCAATGTATTTTTTAAAATACCTACAAAGATAGTGTTACCATTTTGATAGACATGAAAAACAACAAAATGACAATTGAAAAAAACTTAAATGTTATTCAACAGACAGAGGATACATTCATAGAGAACTAAATGATTCTGAGAATTAATCTAGCATATTATTCACTAATTTACTTAATCACATTGGAGTGAAAGGACACTCTAGGTTTATCGGTTTATTGTGGTCCACAACTCAACAACATATTTACACTCATAATTCCTTGTTATTTCTCTTGTCTGTTTTGGAATTGAAAGCACTTATTCACATTAGGCTTGCAGAATACAGATTGGTACCAGAGCAGACCTCATCTGGGTCACAGTAATGAAGTCCACGGCTCTGCTGCAGAGTTAATTGCCTGCTGCATCTGGTATTTCTGGTCTAAATCAAAAACAGTTCCAAGACCAAGGTGCCTAACAACCAGTTTGATCCATTTCAGGAGTCTCAGCCTTTGATTTTGTGCACATTATCAGAGCAATATTTACTCCAGCAGAAGGCACCTTGATTTGGGGTTTGGATTTCAGCTTCTTTCTGAGCTGATATAAATCCTTACGCTTTCAACAGAAAAGGGTGCAAACGTCCATCCAATGGAGTAAGAATCTGGATGAGCAAGCATCAGTGGCTTGCTGGAAGCACCCAGCTGTGCCCCTGTCCCTGCCAGCAATGTGCAGTGGGGTGTCAGAATTCCCAAAATCACGGCTTAATCATCAAATGGAGGAAGGACAGGAAAGCTATGCTGGCACCAAGGGCCTCCTGCTATGAAGGCAACACTCGATCTGCTCATGCCAAAGATGAGGATGATCAAACTTTGAGGCAAACAAAGAGGACTTTGCAGGAAGCACTGCTGGGCAATATTCAGTAACAGCTCCTGAATCAGAAAAAACTCCAAATATCTTAGGCTATCCAGGGGGGTGAGAAAGTGCACAAAATGTAATAGAGAACTTCAGAGACTAGAAAGTTTTTATCAAAAATATCTCTATATCCCTTTCCAGATAACTTTCAGTAGCAGACTGCAATTAAAGTGTAAAGCCTTATTCTATTTCCCCACTCATAAAAGATGTAGGCATGCCATTTGTCTAAAAAAAAAGAAAATTATTCTTGTTCCACATCAGCAGTCTTCAAGTATTAAAATAAAAAAATTCTGACTGCAAGGTAGTGAATTTTCGTCCAGATATGTCCAATATCAAATTAATAAAATTTCTATTAGCATATTTTTATAGCATCTCTTCCACCATAGAAAGACAAGAGACAAAGTGTAATGGAGCAAACATAATGCAAAATATTTCACAGCACATTACTTACATCTTTTTAAAAGCAAAGAATAATGAAATTGCCTTTTGCCCTCTTCCCTCCCACAAAGCACTCCAGAAACAACCAAAAAGCAGAGACACCTGAAAATTGTATAAATCCAAATGGGGAGAAAAAACAAACACCGCAAAACACACACTAAAAACCTTCCTATTCTTATATTGCCAGAATTGCAGTTGTTGGGTGGTGCCTGGATACATCTCCTGCACCATTTCAAAACCAGTGCCAAGCAAGGCACTGGCAAAAACCACTGTGATGACTCCTCCATGCTCGTGACAAACTCACGGGATAATTTTGTCCCAGATCACTACATCTGCACAAAAAACCAGAGAAGTCCAAGCTGACTGAAAAACTTCATCAGGAAATCTTGGGGTCAGTCTCTGATTTTACTCAGTCCTTGTTCAATCAAGCCTTCAACAGCCTCTAAGAAATAAAGCTCAGGTCTTTAGGATCTGGTTCTGCCTGGTACCTAAATTTAAACCCTGAAGTCACCAGGATTCACCACAGTTACTTCAAGAACCAGAAAAATTCTGCTTCATTCATGTCGTGTCCCTTCAGCTCAGGTTTGGGATCCCTGTAAAGGATCCCTTTTCGTTTTTACACTCAACAGGAAACAAACCTATGAAAATTAATCTCAGCTTTAATTTGCCTTTTTTCCTCCTTCCAAGGGGAAATTGGAGAAAAAAACTGTTTGTGCCATGTCAGAACACTTTGTTCTGTGTTCTACCAAAGTACTTTGCAAATGTGTGTGAATGTCTGCCTTCAAATTGGGGCGGGACCCAGAACAGAGCAGCAGACTGTTCAAGGGAGCTTAAAACTATGCCAAGTGCTGCCAGCAAGGTACAAAATAGTCTTGAAAAACTCAATTTAGTATTAGGATAATAGACCTCTTGCATTTGTGTAATTCAATAACACTTTCATTTTAAATATTTATTAAGGATTTCCAAAGGAAACAACAAGGGTGATGTTTGCTCTAAATAATCATCACCTGTTAGGACTTATTGCACTCTCTCCTTTACAATAAGCCCAGGTTTTGGGAAGGTAATAACAGCAATTTTAAAGGACTCACTCTCATTCCTGTGGGGTATTTCTTCTCCCCAGACTACGGCACAAAGAGTTCAGAAAAATGCAGCACACCGCTCACTTTTATGTGGTGACTACTATCACGGTCACCATAATGCAATCACATTATTTACCATCTGTTTTTTGTTTCGTCAAAATAGATTTTCCACACAGTTCATTTGGACACTGGAGACAAATAAGCTATTTATTCCCATCAGTTCAATGTTTCAGCTACTAGAATTTTAAAAAGAAAACCTTTTCCACAAGAAAATGTGTTCCCATATTTTCTCCAATGTAATAAATCTCTGAATAATGTACCTTGGTTTATTGCCGCCTTTTAAAATAGAAATTACTTAAGTGTTTTGCTCTTTTTTTCATGTCTTAGATCATGTACAAGAGCTTTAAAGATGTTTAGCACTGCAATTCAAAATTAATTCTGACAAACAACTTTTCCACACTGACCATTTTCTTGGATTAGCTTGGCTTTCTCGGATTTGAAAAAAGAAACTTTCCTTGCAACTAAGTATTAATCATATTAAAGGAGAATCAGGGCCCAGAATACACTACAAAAGAAGCTGCTATAGAAAGGTTTTATGCAGCATATTTGAGATGCTGATGTGTAAAAAAAACAGCACTTTGAATAACGTGAGCCTGATTTGACTTTTTCCAATTGAAATAAAATACAAAACATCAATCAATGATTATGCAATTGAGAGAGGGGGGCTTGTATTTAAAATAATGAATACAGATGAAAACAGCAGAAATGCAAAGGAGTGACAAGAGCAGAAAATATTTCTGCCGATTTATCTGAAGATTTTTCTATCACTGCACACTAGATAGCCTGCAACTCATGTTAAAAGGGATAATATTATTTTTCATCATCACTTCATTATTTAAATAAAATGATTTATGCACACATTTATTAAATGTATGCCACCTTACAGGTGTACCATTTCACAGCATACAGGCGTTGATTAACATCACATATGGAACCCAAGTGTTGGACTCTTGTGTACAATCATCTCGAAAGAGCAATTCCCCCTCTGCACATTCAGGTTTTGCCACAGGCACGTGGGTGTGCTGCAGTGTGAGCACTGCTGAGCCCACCCTGGAACGCTCAGTCACCTCTCTTGGCTGAACAAACAGATGATACAACACAATCCATACATACAGAAAGGTTCATTAGCACCCACGTTAACTAGTGCGTATTAAAATGAGAATTAAAGTGCAAGCTGTGCATGATCATCTTAAACCTGCACAGCTCAAGAGAGATGGAGAATACATTGAGAGTGCATCAGCTTTATTCAGGCCACACCTAGTTTCAAGTAAACCAGAGGCCAGCAGATAAAATATATATATTTCTTAATAATGACTTTTGAAAGAGTCCTGGTTTCTATTAAGTGACTCAACAGCTTGCGTGCCCTGCAGTTTGCACCACATTATCATTGCCCAATAGTTTTATAACATTACATACAGGATTTTTTCCAAATCAGAGACACCCTGGATGGCAGAGAACAGATCCTGAGAGTGAATCTTTGAGAAAGTCTGCAGAGATCTGATACCTGGTTTTACAAGAGTGATTCTATCTCCCTGTGCTATTTTATTATTATTTTTTTAAAATGCAGGAATGATATAAAACTTCTTGATTAATGAATCTCGTACCCAATCATTAAAAGCAATATTCACTCAAGATTTATTTTGAAGCTCAGTCTATGAGTTTTGATTTATGTTTTTTGTCCTCTTTGCTTGAGGTAATGCTGGAACTCTGCTGGATAGACACTCATTTTCCTTGAAAGCCATTTAAATTGTATTATTAGCATCCATTAACATGGATATTTAGCAATTACTGTATGAAAATTGTTTATCTTAATGGAGCTGCATTGTAGCAGACAGGTGGTGGAGAGACCAAATTCCAGTTTCAATTATGCCTTTCTTGCTCAGTTTCCCAAGCAAGTTCCACTAAATGTTAATTTTTTTATTAAACAACTTACACCAGATATTTACAAATACGTTAATAAGCTGAAGTAAATCAGAAGACAAAATAATTGTCATAAATTGCTGTCACATCTGTGTTTTATAAAGTTGAGGCTTGGTGTATTGACAACCTGCTGAAGTACCCAGGTCAAGAATTCCCCCTACAGCTCACTGAGATCTGCTCCTTGTAGTTACTTTCCTGAGAACATCTGTCCAAACACAACTTGTGTGCACTAAAATCCTCAAAAGACCTCACTGAATGCTTGATGTTGAGGGGCACACACGAAAATACGTAAATTAAGAAAAAAATCAGACATCACAAAACAGTGTGGGAGAGATTAAGAGAACAGCCTGTACCCTTCCCTACACTCTGCAAGACAAAAACAAGAAGTTGCACCGGTGGCCACAGTCTGCAGAAAAACTGAGTCCCAAGCCAAAAAGTCAGGCAAAATGTGACAATAGTGCAAATGTAGCACTTCCCTCTGGAGGTCATCTGGAGATCTGAACCTTCCTCAGAGTTTCAAAGGAGCTGAAAAAGTCTCCAAGAGATCAAAGTGGCCAACAAAAGTTGTCCCCTGACCTTTGCAGGCTTCTAAAAGACATCTGAAGCACGTGGTCCATTCAGTACAGGTTATGATGAAAGAAACAGAAAAAAAAGAAGAAATGAAGAATGACAACTGCTTGATGATCTGACTTAAGTGGCACATTCAGCTTGCAGTGGCTGAACTATTTCAGAGCTGAGCTTATTACAAAAGACTCCGACTTAATAACCACACTTTGAAGATGCACAAAAATATATCTAAAATCTCTCTCTTTTTTTCAATTAAATCAAGTAAGGAGCATCAGAGTCAGTGGTTTTGAAAATCTTTTTCCCTTTGAGGTATATCTTGAAGGAAATCTAAAACTTGAAGTTTGCACTAAATTAAACTAACACATTGAAGATTCCTATTAACTTGAAAATCAGCCAGTTCATCTCAGTCTATATTTACCCCTCTCTCTGGAGTTGCAAGATGTGAGGAGGGCATGAAGGAACAAATGCTGCTGCCTTTTTCTCCTTCAGTTTGACCTGAGGGATTGCAGCGGGCTGGGGTGCGGAACAAACCAAAAAAACTCAACAGGAGAGTAACAGCATTTTTCCAAAAATTGAGTCAAAGCACTCATTGCTGTGCAACCACAATAAAGGCAGGCTAAGGATGGAGAGGGAAAAAACAGAAAAAATTAATATTTTTCTGTTAAAATTGAACTGAACCTCAAAACCCTACCACAGTCAAGGTTGTAGCAGTGATCAAGCTGACCAAAAGGTAGATTAATAAACGACATGCTTCATCCTAGAATCCTTAAAGGCTGAATATTAAGCTATTATATAGATTAACTAGTTAAAGTTTGAGGAAATTTAACTGTTCCTCATAAGAAGACAGAAACTGGGGGGGATAAAAGCATTGTTGGTCCTTATTTAGTACTGTGGTAACTTCGTGTGATTTGAATTTCTTGCACTTGACTAAAATCACAGGTTCATCAAGTCACATATAGAATAAATACTCATCTCAAGGTTTCAAAAAGGAAAAGCTTTAAAGTGACATATCAGCTTGGTCAATGACAGTTTCCTTATGAGAAAAGGAAATCTACTACCAGCTGTGTTCTCACAAGAAAAATACATCCACCTCTACAAAAAGGAATTAAAATTCACTGACAATAAGCAACTTTGAGGTGAGGATGAAAAAAAAGAAATGTAATACCTTTTTGAGTTCAGTGTGATTTTAGAAACTGGCAAACATTATGCTCTTGTTCTGTCCACCAAGACCATTTTAATATCTCACTGACATTTGCCTACCGAAACATTTTCTATAGCTGACATTTTCTCAAACACCATGAACCTTACCTTGGTGGAGACACAGTTTCTCAGGCAGGATTGTAATAGGATGACACAGCTGTTGCCATTTACAGATATAAATATAATCGACTGTTATAAAGGAGTAGGAGATCTCCCGAGCATGCAGAAAGAAAAGTTTTTTTTAAAAAAAAAGCCCCAGTAATTTCTTTTCAGAGGAACTTTCAATTTCAAGCATTTGTCACACTCCTACTTCAAACATACAATGCAGAGTTAAGGCGCAGTAAGAAAATAGCATCTAATCCTTCTATGACTTACTCAGAAATGCAAATAGACTTTACAGGGGGTTTTAACAAAGTAAGAGGAAATGTGATTAAAATATATTTCTCGGTTCACGAACTTCAGTTTAAAGAAGCACATTAAAAAACTGGAAAGCCAAACTGTTCACAAGTTCAAATGCTGCACTCCCTCAAGGGTTTTCTTTTCCAAGATCTTTCTGCAGTCCCAGTGGTTTGTGGGCAGTTCTGAAACTCTCTGAAGTGGATCAAAAGACCCCACAGACTTGTAACTATTCCAGAAACTGTGGGCAACGTGCAGGGGGAAACACTTCAGTGCTGGGCTCTGTGCATGGACACAGCAGAACACAAACTTCACCCTAAGAACCTTTAACACAAATAGAGAGAAAGCAGGTAAAAGTCTCCTAAAGATAAGGGCTATGACATAAAGCTTGAGAGTCTTGCATGCTTCCAGAGAAAGTTTCTGAAATTGATCTCAGGCGCTGTGATTCCTTCAAATACGTGCACCTCTTCTTACTGACCAGGTTGTTTCTGGAATATACAATAGGTCTTACCCCCTCCAACATAAGTTTTATTTAACTTTCAGCTCAGATTTAAGGGAAAACTTCTGTAGAGTCTTTTCGCAGCTACTGCAAAACCAAATTGGAGCTGGGCAGAAAACAAAGTGAAAATTAAAGCAAAGAGCAAGAATTTCAGTTAACTTAGAAATAATACATAATACCTAGATATGCATCTTGTGGCAATAGCTTCAGAAGTTGGGGAATAATTTTTAATTTAGCCAGAATTACTCATTTTATCCTCATGTTCTGTCTTTTGCTTTTTTTTAATGTTCTTTTCTGGTAGGGAAAAGGGAGCTAACAAAGTAACTAATTTATACTGCAGTCTGGGGAAAAGAGACTCTTCACAGAAGGTAACAACCACAGAAGTGACATTTTTATAGATTTGAAGGATACAGACATAAACAGCTACTTCCTCTTCAAAATCTGCACAGACCCTGCTCTTGAGGTGAGAAAGCTTAGATCTTTCCCTTAACTTTTAGAGCCACCTCTCAGTACCAAACACCTTTTATGTCAGAGAATATAAATTGTCAGGCTGAAAAAACCCAGCAGACTCCTCCTCTATTTCTTGCCCTCACTGTCAGTGTCAAGAATACCTGCAACCTCTGCCAGTGTCACAAGTGGTATCTGACTCTGCAGCAGCAAATTGAGATCTTAGAGGATGTCGCTGAAGAGAGGGATGTCCACAAAAGAGAGAGATTTTTCTTTGTGCTCAGAGCAACTTCCAGGCCTTCGAGCTCAACACCCCAAAACCACACAACGCCAGTTTCCCAGAAAGTTGCATGTTAACTTTATTCCTTGGAGAAGAGAAGGAAAAAAAAAAAGAGAAGCTCCTTTTTCGGGTACAAACAATGACTGGTCAAGCAGAAAGATAGTGAAATGAGCAATTAAAGCCAAATGAATGTTAAGGAACCTTCATAACAGGCATCTTAAATTTTAAAATTCGATAAGTAACATATTTGGAAACCACTGATCAGCTCTGTTATGGACTATCCTACCATTACATGCAGAAAACAGTTTATCTGATGACATTATAATACTAGAGATACCAGAAAGAAAGAACAAAAGAATAAAACATAAATATATAAATCTAAATCTAAAATCCCTCCTACCAGTCAAAGTAATGTTGCTCATTTTCATTTCAAAAGGCACATACCAAGTACCTCTGGCTTTCTTGCATTACAGAAGGCACAAAATTCACACATTTTTAGCACATGAAGTAGAAAGAATATCTTAATATACAGCTATCAAAATTTATTACCCTTTCTAAAAGAAATAAGAATCCCAAACTCTCTTGTTCTATGTAATTTAGTATTTGGAACAGCATTTTTAGCATTTATTCACCGAACCATTTATTCAGAGCAGACCTTACATTTACACACACTTTCTCACATCACACCTACGGGTTATGTAAAGCTTTTGTTCCCCAAAACCCGCAGAAAAAGATGAGAGGTGATATTTAACTTGCTAAAATAAACCACAGTGTTCCAAAGAACATCCCCTTTCCTGCGTGCATGTGTTCCAGCACAGTGCCAGCCCTACATAAAACTCCCCGGATAGTCTGGGCTTTGCGCTGATCCCGGGCAGCTCCTAAGCAGACACAAGGAGCTCTGAGCTCCGTCCCGCTCTGCCTGCTGAGGCACTGCTGCTTCTTCCTGGTGCTGAATTCCACGAGGATAACAATGCCCACATGGCAGCCCTCTTGCACAGGGACAGCATGAGAAGGCAAGAGGAGAACACAGACACATGGAATTAGTCTCACATTCTGAGAGACTGGAGAGAAAAATCCAGAATATGACAGGCACACCTGCTGAGTCGTTCTAAAAACCACAGCAGAGCAACAAAAACGCTTCAGATCAATCTTTCTCAACCCTTTCACCCAATGCTTCATTTCTGACACCTCTTCATAATCAGTGTCTGTTGGGGTTCCAACTAATCCTTCACACTTCACTTGCTGTTTATAGACACTGCGACTGGAGCTCCACATTTCAGTGAGCTGGCACCTCCATTATCAACTTCTCTTTTTTTTTTTTGGTTCAGCTAATTGTGCAGGGGGGAAATCATTCCAGACTGAAAACAGGAACATATGCACCTAGTTATCCTTCCCAGTGTTTGAAACATTTACACATGATTAATCTTTGCTTGGCAGCACCGGTTTTTGTCACACGCTCTGGTTTCACAAGAAATTAAATGCAAGTCTGGAGTTTCAGTTACCAAAAAAGTACCAAAAGTACTAAAAGATCAAAGTTGCACCATCATGTTTTAGGGTCAAGCACACATTGTAAAGATCATGTAACCACAACTCACAAGTCACTTTCCCATCCCCAATTAAATTATTTTCCTTAGGGATAATTGATATATCTTTCATTCTATATTTCAGAGCAGAATTTGGAACACAGCAAAATCTGAAGACATACAAAAATGACAACGCTGTCAGGAAAACAAAACTGTCAGTGCACAGTGCAACATACCAGGAGGAATGTACAAAACAGTCTCCTCATGTTCCTGTAGTTTTTGCTTTTTCCATTGACTAAAATGGCACAAAAACAACACTCCCTGTTCTTCACAGGGACTGTGCTTGGCTGATGCTCCTGGAGACTGACACACTCCATAGCTCCAGCATGGACCTAGTAAGAAACACACAAGTGACACCTGGACCTCAAATTCCTCCTCAAAATGCCACCTTTATGTCACTGAAGGTTCCATACTCAGTGCACTCACAGCTTGGTGCAGCAACGGTCAGGGCATCGCTCACAAAAACCTTCAGCCTTTCCCAAAGACTACCTGAACTGCAACCCCCAGTGACTTGTCAAACATGAACTGATCATCTGACACAAGATTCCCCTCAAATAAGGCAAAGGTTTGGGTAATGATTATAATCCTTACCCAGATCCCACATTTGTGGGCACCAAAAAACCTCCAAATTATTTTCCTGTGACAAAGCTACCTTTTTTGTGCTTGTTTCTACAGTAAAGACCTGACTTTAGTCAATTTAAGAATGTCTAAAGTCTCATATCACTCAAAAAATCATATTGTAGAAACGACTGGATTTTAACACTCCATACCAGAATCCAAGTAGTGAATTCCCCAGCTTAGCAGTGAAACATTTACCAGCCATAAATTTAAGTAATTTGGAAGAAAAATAATGGAAGAAAAAATAATGATCAGGTAGAAATTGTGGCATGGGAAATACAGAACTGTGAGGAGGAGATAATTTTATTTAATCAAGAGAGCTCTTTGATGTGACACCGGATAGGGAGGACTTGTACACCGACAGTAATTGTTTTTCCTTCATTTAATGTCAGGGTGGAAATAACGAAGTCATGGAGGATCCAACACTACATCAGATAATTTAAAGACTTGATAAGGATCTTGATAGCATCCAGGCCTTTCATATTTCATAGTGTTCTTACTGCTACACTCGTATTCAATGGATGTTAAAAAGTTCAATGTACAGAAAATGTAGCAAAACACTACAAACACAGGAGAACAGAAGCAAAGATTATCTCAAATAATTACTTTCTTCAGCATACCAGAAATACTTGAAATTATGCCTACCAAAAAAAAAAAAATCAAATTATTGTGATAATGACAATTCAAGATTAGCAGTGAATTTAAAAAATGAGAAAAGAAATAACCTTTCTTTTTTTTTTTAGACTCTAGTTTAAGTAGCATAACTTAAAATTTTAAAAATAACATAAAACTTAACTCCTTTTCAACCTACCTTTCTCATAGCTATCAGCCTTTGGGTTATGCAGGTCCTGTTCAGTCTGCTGAGGATACTGAACACTATCAATTCCAAAGCTTGGAGAAGTCAAAAATACCTCTGTCTTCAGGTCCTTATTTTTGTTACATATGATTTATATTTGCTTTTGTTCAGTTCAACCACCCCTCCTAATAATATTTCTACATGGATGCCTACAAGTGTCAGGGGTTTCCAACAAAGTTATGTGGAGAACACTTACAGCTTTCCCTTTTTCACCAAATAAGGACCAGGTGGTGCAGCCCAGTGAGAAACACTTCGGAGAAAACCTTGATTTTCTGTTGTCTAATAAAACAAGAGTCACAAAATGTTATGTAAAGGGGAGAAAGAAGCTCCACTAACTCTTTGCTCAAAACATTAAAAAGGTGGGGGATGAAGGGAGGTGAGGGCGGAAGGAGAGGAGAAAAAGTTACAGAAAGAAAATGAACTTATTTCCAGAACTAGAAATCATTCTGCATGATGTACTCCTGCTATATTTTTAACCTTGACACTTTCATTAGTCTGTGACATATATTAACTAAGGACGAGCAGCAGAGCATGACATGATTAAATACTTAGCAATGCAGTATTAAACTCATTAGGTTGTACCTCTCCTACCAGCAATACCACCCTGTGCAAGAACAACATTGACAGAAATGAACGTATTTTCACGCATTTCTCCATTCATCAGACCTGACCCACATCTTCAGCATTGATGGAGCAACATCACATTAGCTAGGGGTAGGTGAGGCTATGTAGATCTGCATTATAAAAATGAAAATAATTTCATCAAAAAGCCGTATGCAAACAATCTGAATTCTCTGTCAGATAAACTACACCTTCCTCTAATGAAGGCATGACAGGAATACTCATGGATTAATGAAACGCCTGGCAGATGGACACTGCTACCAGGGACATCACCACCATATGCCTTTTTCTTGCCATTCCTTATGTTTTCAAACCATGACTCTTCCATTCTTTTCTGTTGCACAAGAAGATAATAAATTTTGAAAGGCACAAAAAAAGGTGAAACCTGACATTTCCTGCTATAGCATCAAATCAGTTATAACACTCTTCAGCCCTTCTCCTGTCTTAGCAGCAGCCAAAAGGAAAAGAAGGTAGACAAAACGAGCTCTTTCCCATTTCCTTGTTCAGCTCTGGTACAAACCCTCTGTGTGCTGCGTGTGCAGGTACCATCAGCCTTTTCGTAGTGAAGTTACCTGGAAAAGATTAAATTGCTTCCTCTTCTGTCAAATGGGGCTACAGTAGAACAGCCTCGTAGCACTAAGAGAACTCCTTTACAGTCCAGAGAAAGTTGGAGGACTGAAGACTACAAAATACCATCACTTGAGGACATATTTAGGAATATCTATTGCCTCTTTGTTAGTCAGCCATCCTCTACTTTCTTTTACTTCTTTCTGGACCTCATACAAATAACGTCCGCAAAAGAGCCACTTTTAGAATAGTATGAAGAAAAATTAGCTGATTTTTTTTTACTTGGGTACTTCAAAAGGAGCCCTCTGCTGCTTTCTCCAGGATTCTCCATTATTCTTTTAAAATTCCCAGTCATCCTGTCAGCCGTTACATCTGCTATTTCATAATTAAACTTGGCACTTGAGACCAGTAAAGTCATGCTGCTGGGTATCTTGGTCATAGCAATAAAAATCCCAAGGGTTTTTTTCCTTTTTTTAAGAGGCATGTTAGAAGTGCAAAAGAGGAAAGGAAGGCTTTGGAGATATTATATTGAATAAGAATGATTTTTTTTTCAATCTATACTTCAGAAATTGAATTACAGAAGAGAATTATTTTACAATAACGGCATGCTTTGATTCTGACTGTATTCTTTCTTCTTCTTGCACATGATGTCTTACTAAAAGATGTGAGTAAAATCTCACTCGTTCTTTACCATAATATGCTTGCTTTATGTATGCCAGCTTCCTAATGAGCTGGCACATTAATCTAATGCAATCAAGGTAATAACCTAATTCTGGTTTAAAATATTATCAAGATGTTTTACAAATTGGTTCTGTATTTAGATATTCAACATACATTTAGAAAGTACCTTTCATGATGAGAATCACAAGGCATTGTACAAAGAGGGGAAGGAACAAAAAGCCAAACCAGCAACAGAAGAAGAGGCTTCACAGTTCTGCCAAGCTGCCTGAAACACCTGACGCTGGTTGTGTGCTCATCTGGTTTTTCAGCTCCACAGAACTGCTGATCCAGTACCCTGGGCAGAGAATTTCAAGCCCTAGGGAACAGACAACAGGGGATCCAGCACCTGACATTTTCAATTTGCATTTGGAGATGATTAATAAATGACAATCCACTAAATACATAGCACGGGATGACATGTGGAGGAAATGAAAGTTTAGCTCAGCAGGACTAAGGTCATGAAAGATCTTTGAGATTAGAAGTGTGAAATATAAAATGTGAAGTGAAATATTAAGCAGGAAGCAATATATTTAGGCAGTGACTGGAACATACTCCTCAGCTGGGAATTAACCAGAAGCATTAATACCTTCAGTCCTCAAACTATTAAAAACCTGCTCATTCCTAAGAGAAATCATTTATCCTTTCATGTACACTGAATAAATCCCCTTAACCTAGGAAACAGCAGTTACCTAACTGCCTGTGAAATCAATTNNTGTGAAATCAATTGTTGTCCCCTTCAGACTCCCAGGGCAATGTGCATGAAGTGCAGCAAAGATCTACTGTTAAGATCATCAGCTGCCACTCCTGCTAATTACTGAAATTGTCTGGAGAGAAAACTCCTCTTTCACCATCAGAAATGGCCCATGAGGTTCAGGTTTAGGCACATTCAAAGAAAAAACCCAGTATTTAAAGCCAGAACAGTTATCCAAATCCAGCCATTCTGATTCAGCACCTCTGGCACTTCATTTCAAACAATGCCATTGGGAGTGAAGACAAATGTCACCCATATGTGACCCTGGACAATGCTTGAAAGGCAC
>WEIT01006980.1:25513-40880 GCA_013389985.1 Dryoscopus gambensis | reverse complement strand
TTTGATTTTACAGCCAGGGAATTTGTGGAGGGTACTACTCATTAAGACACCGGTTACTAAACATAAAGCAAATAAAAATCATTCACAGTAAATGAGAAAGGTTATGCTGGAAAATTCACACTGTATAAGAATATTGTATCTGTATCTCTATAGTCAGGATGTTTGATGCAAGATGGGAAGGTCAGCTATTCTGTTGTTACTGGTCCTGAATTTGCTATGTTGTTCTTCATATGAAGTATGTTTTTTTTGTTCATCAATTGTTTGTAGTCCTGGGGTCTCCAGTGTAATCCTGTGCCCTTTTTGTTATTGTCCCATACCATTGCTTTTTACCCTGCATCCCAGGGCTCCATTTTCAAGGCCCTTTCTATCATACCAGACCTATTTGCATCTAAACTATGTTTTTAAGTCAACAGTGAATATTTCTATTGACATAAATAATCAATACATTACAACTACTGTTCATATAAAAATTGGGTTATGCCACAAAATTATACAAAGCTGAGCAAAGTGAAACAAATGAGGTAATAACTACTTGGTCGTTAGAAAACTGTCATTAGAGTCAAACAAGCTTAAAAATGCTGCAGGCAGGCCAAGAGGAGTTCAGACGCATCCTGACAAGCCTCAGCCCAGTTGGTGCAAAGTCCTTGGCTTGTGATTAGCAATGGCAGTGCTGTATCTGTGTAGCTAAATGGCTCCAAGGCAAGGTGACACCCTCTGGATTGCTTCCTCTCCACTCAAGGGCTGGCTTCTGGGCTAGTTCTGAACACATAACACTCGATTCTGAGTCTAATCATGGTGCCCAGTGGTAATGTACTGGAAGAACACATTGCCATTGTGCTTGAGTGTGACTTTCAACTGAAATGATGCAAAAGAAATTGAGACAGTTGTGTGGAGGTCCAACAGAGATGTCGCTTCTTTAGTTCCCAATTCAGTGTGCATATTGCTCTGTGCCATGTGCTGCCTCACCTCGAGGAAGAACACTTTGAAGACCTGCTTGTGCAAAGCCTAAGTATGGGAGGACAGAAGAGACTGAAGGGGGTTCATGGACTCCCCATTAATGTATTCATGCTTGATTCGTAAAAGAGTTCTTTTGGGAAGGGGTGGTAAGAAATCAGGAAGCAAATTAATGTTCAATCAAGGTTGATGATACGAGGATGAATGGTTAAGCTTGTTTGACTGTGTAAATGTATCCATAGGTCTCAATATAAGCCCATGTCTTTTCACTTCAACAAGAACTCTGAAGTTTTGAACGTGTCTGAGACATATAGTTAACACTTTGTCGCTCTTTCCACCTTTTAATGCCTTTGTCAGACAAGCAGTGCCAGACATTTTATATATTTAGTGTATAAAATGTGACAGTGTTATTAAAATTACCCATACATTCCAATCCAGAGGTCCATAAATAATTTCAATTATTGATTTTAATGGTATACCTACTCCAACTGCTGCCTTGCCATTAATGATTCATCAACGTTCTTGGATTTCCTGCTGATACTAGCTGAATGAACGAAGAATATTTCCTGTAATATTGCAAAATAATCAGGAAGACAGAGAAAAGTGCGTATATTTTTTTCCAT
This sequence comes from Dryoscopus gambensis, assembly GCA_013389985.1. NCBI lineage: Eukaryota > Metazoa > Chordata > Aves > Passeriformes > Malaconotidae > Dryoscopus > Dryoscopus gambensis. The sequence continues at coordinate 39,303 of WEIT01006980.1, read as the reverse complement.
TTTAATTAATGTAGTCTTGTTAAATACATTTTATTGGAGAAACTGAAAGGACTATCAAATGTGTAACTGTATGTGCATTGTCTTTCATTATTTTATTAATTTTAATTGTGGTAAGACAATCTACTTTAAAGGAATGGCATTGGTTAGCACTCTGAGGGAAAGGTCATTTGTTTAGAACTGCTTGATTAAGAACATTTGGAAGAGCACAGAGGCTTAGTGATTAAAATAAAAATTAAATGAGGGAGTGTCCTGAGGTGTATATCTTGAAGAATTTGAAAGACAAAAATTTCTTAGCAGTTGAAGACAATAGTACTGCAGGAAACACTAGGATAAAACTCCCCAAACAACTAATCTAAGGAAACACTAAGAAGTGGGTTACCTTTTGTGGTATCCTAATTCTCGCATCACCCAGATTTAATCATGTTTGTCATCTCTCCCACATCTTTTGTAGATATGTAATTATGCATTTTCCACCAAGAGCAGGAAAGGATATCCAGGTCTAGATGTGCAAGATAGCTCTCAGGTAGAGTGCAATAGGCACTATGAGGCACTAGGAAAGAATACATCCCCTCTCATCTGCCCCTGCTTCTAAAAAGATAGGTGAGATAAAAATTACAATAGCATATAGAGGTAAAAACATGATCATAAATCTGCTTGATGCCAGTGAAAATCTTGAGGATTTTAAAGCCAAGAGAGGGGAACTGAGGAATTTGGGAATAGACTTGACAGAATCATTTTAATTGGGATGCCTTAAAACCAACATTACTGAAGTATAGGCAGGATACCTGTCTTACATCATAGTTCAGTATTAAATCAAACTACTCACAAATCCATAACGACATTTGTCATTTTTTTAGTGTGGACAGTTAGTTATTATCACAAAGAATGTCAATCTACACAGGAAAAGCAATTTCTTTATTGAAGGAATCAATGATCAAAACTTTTTGGCCTATCTTATATAGGAATTTCAGTTAGATTAACAAAATGGTTTGACATACAAGGCTACCAAACCATCTACCAGAAAATTATTTCAGGAGTTCCTTTTCCTCTTTATTGAACCAAATACTATGTACAAACTGGCTGCTTTTCTGTACTCTACTACAAATATTGATGCCAAAATGATTTTTTGCTTTTATATTTTCTTCACATATATTCGTAGCTCTGTCAACTATTTTTGTATAGTTATATAGTTCCTAAATAAATCCAGTATTTTTCCTACTGTGACAGACAGAAAGACAAAACTCATTCCAAAAGGCTCCTATCCCATCTTGCTGCTTCTAGGAACCAAGGTTAAAACAACTTCTTGGATACTTTCTCATAAATGAAGTTCAGCTAGTACAGCTAATAGCAAGAAAGGGGGATTCCAGAAGAGGTAGAACCAAGGGGAGAATTGCCTTATTACTTGTGCTTGTAGTTGGCAATTCTTGCCAATTACGCTAATTTGCTAAACTTATGAAACTGTATTGGCCCTGTGTGGGGTGGGCATTTTTCCGTATCTGCTCCTGGAGGCCTCCAATTAAAGACCAGCTTTCATATTACCTCCTATACTAATAGTGCCTCTAAAGTGTGTTGTTTTATTTCTAGATCTTTAAGGCATCAGTATGATTGTTCATTCCATGAAGTAGAATTAAAATACAATTCATTTGTTAAATTTATTTTTTTAAATTTCAAAACACAAAGGCACTTTAAATCTGGAATGCATTCTTTTCAATAAATTCTACAATCTGTTTTTGGAATAATTAGTTCTCATATACACCACATAGAACACAACAGCCATCAATCTTTCCCCTAATACTTTAGCACATTTACCCAAAAGTTATGCCCAAAATAGTAGGGCTATTTTTAGGATACGGGAAATTAATTTACATAAAATCTAACAGTGCAAGAAGCAGACTGTAATATACTACCAACAGAGATCTTATTGATTTACTATTTTGATAATATATTTTTAAGATTTAAATTCTGACAGTTCTTTCTCTCCTATATTTCTCATGAAGTAGTGAGTTTGCCAGGAACACTGCAATAATGAATGATCTTGCAAAGATACTTTTCCCCTAAGCTGGTCATTCATACAAGTAAAAATTCTTATTTAGTAATCTCACAGGATTTCTTTTCCTGCTATAGCTTGTTATTTAAAACAACGCAGCTTCTAGTAATTTTTATTGCAATGCAGTATAGGTAGCTGTATATGAGGACATTTAAATAATGAACATCATGAAGACCTTTCACTGAAAGAAACGAGACTATCAGGAAGCTGTCTCTGACCATCATTAGACTGAATTAAGTTTGCATTTAGTGTCAAAAATGTCCTCAATCCGCTAATTCAGCATAAATATTTCTATTAACTAATCCTCTCAAATTGTAACAAATGCCATGCTATACGACTTCATAACATCATGCACTCCATGCTGAGGATAATACTTCCGATTTGGAGAAAGCTGTAGCCTCTATCTCTGCCATTCACTGAAGTGCCTTGCAATGCTTTTGGAGGTACTAAAATATAACTGGTTCTTTTGGCTGTTGGAGTTTGGGAGGGACAGTTGTTGGTGGGTTTTTTTGAGGTGCTAGGTGGTCCCCTTCCTCCTCATTAACGCTGGCTGCCTGGGGATAGCAGCAGTGTCTGTAGCTGTAGGAGGGGCCCCAGAACGGGCCCTTGTTATGGCCGTGGCTGACGCAAAACTGTTACAAAAGTAACTGAACATGCTGGCTCCCAGGCCGGGGGCGAACTGCAAACTGATATGAAAACAGTGCTGGTAAAGGCGAGAAACAGAGAGGGATCCTCTGCAACTTAACTTTAATAGAACAGGCAGACAGTGACCCCAGCCACGGAATGCAGCCCCTTTTTGTATGGGAGCCAAAAGAGGCAGGATAAAGGATTACAACCAATTGAGTTCTGTAAATTGTGAAGTGACGGGGGGAACATCCAATGGGGCAAACTCAGGGGAGGGTTCTAGTTGAATGAACAAATGAAGAACCGAATGTTACAGAACTTTCCGGAGATCATACATATTCCGTATGGGATATGCATAAACATAAGGGTATGCATAAAAACTGGGTGGAGGAACCTTGAACCTATAACAGAACAATAGGAATTCATTGGTGTGGATGCTGCAGTGGTTGCTATATGCACTGCAACAGGTGTGGATGCTGCAGTTGCTGCTATATGCACTGCAACACCCCATGATTTGGTACAATTTTGCTTAATTTATCTAAATCCTATATGATTGTTTTTCATGTGACTTAGATCCTGGCAAATTCTAAATATTAAGCAATCTGAACTTGTTGATATATATGCAAAACATTTGGAAGCCATTGCACTTCTCATTATTTCCACAACTCTGTAATTGGCATTATTTTATATATTGTTTTTCATAATGCATGTATTGAAATGATTCACAGTTTTTTATCTTATGGTCAATAAAGGTAGGATTCTATGAAAAATTTAGAAATATGTGAGGGACAGTATTTATATAAACCCAGTTGGTGCCGGTGTTGCAGTTCAGAGTCGCTGCCGTGTTGCAGGGGGGAGGAAATGGTCCTGCTGAGCACTGAAAAAATGTGACCCCACGTTAGGTGGTCCCAAGGGGACCCCAGGCCCATCCCTTCCTTGTTCCAGTTTTGTTTCCTGGGTTGCCAAATCTTAAAGAGACAGTGCAACAGGTTGCAGATGATGTACAGAAAATATGGAATATAATACACAATTTTTTTGGGTGACCTAGGTCTCCTAAGATAAGGGCCAACTATGTCCTGGAGTGCATCACGAACAGCATCACAAGCTGGACAAAGGAGGTTACTGTGCTGATCTACTGTGCACTGATGTGACCTCATCTCAAGTCCTGTGTACAATTTTGGACACTACAACATAAGAAAAACATCAAAGTATTAGAGTGTGTCCAGAGGAGAATGATCAAGGTGTTGAAACGCCTCGAGGGAAACAATTATGAGTAGCAACTGAAGTCACTTATCTTGTTCAGCTTAGAGAAGAGAAGGCTGAGGGCTGACCTCATCACAGACTAGAGTTTCCTGAAGGCAGGCAGTGGAGAGTAAGATGCTGATCTACTCTTTGGTCATTGGTGATAGGACACAAAGAAATGGAATGAAGCTGCCTCAGAGGAAGTTTAGATTTGACATTAAGAAAAGATTCCTTCTTAAGAGGGTGGTCAGTCACTATAACAGGCTTCCCAGGGAAGAGGTTGGTCATGGTACCAAGAATGTCAGAGCCCAAGGAGCATCTGGACAATTCTCTGAGTCATAAGATTTATTTTTAGGTAGTCCTGTGTGAAGCTGGGAGCTAGGCTAGAAGATCTTTATAGTCCTTCCAACTAAAGATCTTCTATAATTTTATGAAACTTATCACAAACTAAGGACTATTCTGAACAGATATTCTTCATACACACCCCTTGCTCTGGAGACAGTTTAGAAGTCTGTGTGCAGACCAGTCCATGGTAAAAGAGACAAAGATCTGCTCTGAACAAATTTAATTAATTATCAGAGGCTCAGCCCTTCGCTTAGCATGTCTATTGCAGGTGTTCTACCCAAGACAATTCTATCCACATAGAGTGCATAACTAAAATAATTAAAGTATTTTCAGCTAACTTTAGCCAGCCAAAATTCAGTTGTCTAGGATGGGATTTCTGTACCTAAAGATAAATATCTAGTGCACTTTAGAAGCCCTGCCATATCCTGTGTGGTCTTCCCCTGTCACTTCAGAAGGATGTAGTTCTTCTATCTGTTTTGTGTCTCATCTGTCCCATGCAGATGTCTCAGATATTGCAGATCTTCTAAGGAGGAGTAGGTTTAGGCAAATAAGTTAAAGACTTACAGTAAATGAATAGCTTTGTAGAATCCAAAGACTCAGGTAGACTCAATTCATTGTTCACAGGTAGGAACCTTGCCCCACGTGAAATGTGCTAACTAATCAAAGCTTTTGAAAAGGACTGAAAAAAATGCTAGAGCATGTCCAAGAGACCTCTTCACACAGTTAGATATATAAAGTTGGGCAACTGAATGAAACCCTAATGACTGGAAATCCAGTGACTAAATGAGCATCAAAATGCTGAATATGCATGCAGATATCTAAAATTAAGGAGAAAGTTGAGTCATACTCATATTCTGAGCCAGCTGTTTGGTTTACCTCTGTAAGCAATGGAGACATTCTGGTGTCTGGCATTGCATCTCTCTTAGGGATGCACCTCTTGCAGCAATTGTTTGGAAGTGCTTCTACCTACTGACTAGAATCTGGAAGAAAAATCTAGCTAAGATTAATGAGCTGAGAGATTGAATCCCACTTTAAGTGCCTAAGGATGTGTGGGCTTTTCAAAATCAGGGGTTTAATTCCCTAAACACAGGGCCCAGTTTTATTTGCCATGCCCTAGGACATATGATAGATATTGCACAAGACCTACAGTAAACATGAGTATTTCTTAATGGGCAGGTCGTAATGAAGATACCCCAGGTTATCCTAAATGGTATTAGATGCCAATATTAAGGCATCTGAACTGATTTCCTACAGTCCATTTAAAATCAGATGTCCTCATTAAACCAGGAAGATATGTCATAGATATAACTATATAATCCTGACTTATTTTAACAAGTTTCAGGTTCTGGCACACCAAAAATATTTTTCCTTTAACATTTAACAAGTTATTCTGATTGATACTCTTGGAGCCTATTTGATAATCTTTGAACTTTCAGTTTATGAGTGTTTATTCTCATAATGCATTGGAATATTTATTGTCCTTTTAAAAAAGTCATTTTTTCTAGCATAGTGTGGGAAGGAATTATGTACAAAATCCAATTGGTAGTCTTGCTAATTGCCTTTCATGTTCTTTACATAAACCAAAAGTATTTTCATTTTTGAATTTGATTTAATTCTATTTATTAATTAGTAACAGAAAATTATTTTGTGATTCATTATAACATTTTTCATTATCCTCTTCCTTGTTCCCTCCCTCCCTCCCCCTTTCCTCCTTGCTTTCTTTTCTCTCTCCCTTCTTCAAAAAGCTGTCCTTAAAAGTTCTAGTGGCATGACATAAGAACAGAGCTGTGACTCTTTTGCCAATTTTCCTTTTTATTTGAAATAAAAGAAAGTGGTCTCTTTTTCCTTTTTTCCTCCTTTTTTTTTTTTAAGTTAGAGAAAATAATCATAGCAGGATGTCCCTTCATCTAACATGGGGGCATGTATAATATCACAAACAGCTAATAAAGGATGTCAAGGCAACAGGAATAAAAGCAATAGAAAAATCAATTGAGATTGCCTCTGCATCTTCACACAGAGCCCACAGGACAGAACATTCATTTTAAAAATAGCTTGGTGAAGTTAACTTTCAGGTTTACTTAAAAAGCCCTAACAACTCTTTCCATAAAAGTTTTAATGTTACTCCTTTTAGATCAGGAAAATAAGTTTTACATTATATTGTCTGCACTATGCATTCATTTCACTATACAAATTCTTGTATATCTCTGTTTTATCCACACATACACACATGCAAAAAAACCCAGTGAACATGGAAATGGCCCCATTATGACTGTTTTCTATACTCTGTAAACAGTTCAAAAGTAGCACCTTACTCCTTCTATGCATTATTCTCAGAATGTTCATTTCTAAATATTGTTCTGGAATGTTTTGAAGTGTATAGAACCTCAAAATATCTATCTATCTACCTATCTCTTTATCTCTCTATCTCTCTATCTCTCTATCTCTCTATCTCTCTATCTATCTATCTATCTAATACATGCAAGATAAGTGGGGATATTGTAATACTGCTTAGTCTGAATGTAACACTGTTATTTACTTCCATAAACTTCCTTCTCTCTTAATCATGAACTGCTGATGTCAATTGAAGTGCCACAAGAACAGCTGACACAAGGATTGAACATGGAATAGATTTTGAAACTATACTGTTTTATGATTCAGGATATGATATTGCACACATAGCAGCCCACGAGTGGTCATTCTTAAGAAAATTTGGCCTTTTTAATTTGTCAGTCATTTCAGGTTAATGCAGTGATAAGTTTTTTCAGTTTATCATCAACATTATGATCACTCTTAAAGAATTTGGAAATATAAGTTCACTTTTTAAATTTTGGTGTGGGGATATAGCATAACAAGTGATGTCTCTAAGGCTACTAGGATAATGTAGCAATTATTAAAATTTCTTAAGGCTTCAGGATTGTCCAGCTGTGTTTTGTATTTTTATTTTTGCTCTCCCCTCAAATCATCAAAATAACATTATTTGTTGTTTCTATACTACAGAGTAGTCATTTGGTAAAACACATAATAGGTGATATAATTTTCAGCTAATTTTTCTGGTGGAAGTGCTATAGCAGAAGCACTATGGCAAAATTTCCATAGGTTTTTCTCTCCTCCTAGAACAGGAAAAGAATGTTTCTTATGCATGAAATTTCAGAAAGGCTAACTTAAAAAATTTACTAATAATCCTAATAATGACATATCAAGTTCTCTTTTCCAGTCATCAGACCAAAGATCAGAACTGTTTAGCATAGTGGGACACAAACACTGTGAATAAGCTCTTTTTTGGCTGTTTTTCAAACTGACAATTGCCTAAAAACTGGAAACATGTTCTACATTAGACTCATTCATTACACAAGAGTGAGTTCTTGTAAGATTGTACCTAATAGACAAGAATACCACAGCTCACAGTCAGAAGCTTGTTACAAACAAGTAACAGGCTTTTTAAGCAATCTCAAACACTTGTAACAATTCCATAAAGAATTCACTCTGGTGTTAGACATTTCTGTAGGAGGCCATGTTGAGAAAATGTAATATTTTTATAATTTGCATCAAAACTACTTCAAAGCTCTTGTTTCTGCAATTCATCCTCTACATAAGATTACATAAAGATGAACACTTCCTAGACCTGTAAGATATAACTATCCTAGGCTCAGGATATAACTGACCTCACACAGAGATGAACTCTAATTGATTATTTCTTGCAGGCAGAGAACACATACTTTTCTAAATTTTGAATACCTTTTATCAACCAAAAGGAGTCAAAAAAAAGTATATAATTTCTTCATATATTAGCATACAGTGGGCAGACCCATGACACTTTTTCTTAAAAATGCAGTTTTAGTAGTCCAAAGTCCATCATTACATCTTAGTTATTTGCATGGGAGACCTATGTTACCACTAAGATTTTGGGAATTCGTAGTTCCCCTCTGATTTTTTTTTGTTGTTGTTTGTACAGAGAACAGTTTATCCGTGACATTCAGACCTTGATTCACTAGAGATTTTGTCTGTGCTAGTTTCTGGTTTTGTAGACAGCGACAGAATAAGAAAGTACATGTTTCAGCACAAAAATGATGAGCTTGAGATTTGCCATTGTTTTACAAGTTGATAAGAAGTTATGAAATATAAATTAACAAATTCAGATGATCACAGCCAAACAACTCTACCTCTGAGGTTCACTGTGTACAAGTTCGTCATGCAAACCAATCCTCACTTTGTGAAGAAAGCAAGTTTTGTAAGGTACTTACTGTCAAGATAGGTCAATCAAGGCACAATTAGCTCTAATTAGCAATCCCACAGGCTATTAAAATTGTTTACCTTCTGTTGAGATAGGCACAAAAAGGTACATAATTTTTCCCACTTGTGAAAACATCAAAGAGAAGTATTTCTGATCTGAACCGTGAAACCAATTATAAATGAGGACAAGCACAGCAGTCATATCAACAGAATTTAGGAAACCATTTGTATTGCTAATTGCAGCATTTGTGTTAGCTGAGGGAGTATATAATTCTCTTCCTATGAGGCTCAAAATAAAGGGTCCTAAATAATTTCTGGGCCTTTAAACATAAATTTCACAAGGACAGAGGAATCGAATGATAAATCCAGAGGAATCGAATGACAAATCTCAGGACTTCTTACAAGTTCTATAGCTATTTCAATTCGTATCTCAATGTCTGAGTAAAGAGGTAGAATGATATTATTTTTTTGCATAAATTAATAGCCTTGTTTCCAAAAGGAAAAGAGTCTAGAATAGATCAATGCCAGATCTTGTTCATTTTTCAAAAAGCTAACATATAATACAAAATTCAAATAGGAAATGAAAGGACTAGAGTTTTCTCATCTCAGTTTTTTTGAAATTATATTTTGTATAGAGAGGAAAGCAGCTTCATTAAAAGCAATTAACGTGGATTTTACAAGTTAAAATCTTACATGACACATTGCATTCGAATTGACTTTAGGGAGAAAAAAAGTTTTAGCTTTTTTACTGAATGAGGAAGAAATTGTTGCACTAAAACCTGCTTTAAGTGAAGATAAGTTCCTGCTCTGATAGAACATTTTTAGCTAAGGAAAAACAAAAATGTAGTTTATAACAAGGTCTTTGCCCAAAAATGAGGCAGCATGCCACATATATTTTTTCGTTTATCTGACCTGCTAAATGTACTTAGATGCTACTGGCAAGAAAGAATTATTTAAGCAATGATTTTAAACATATCCATGAAACCACTTAAATTGTACTTAAACAGTAAACCACATAAATAGCACTCCTCTGGATGCCTTTGATGTACTTGGATATGTTCAGAGGAGGATAAGAAAGCTGGTGAAATATCAGGAAGGCTTGTCGAGTGAGGAGCAACTGCAGACTCTGGCTTTGCCTAGTTCAGAGAAAAGGACACTGAGAGGTGGAAGTGGAATTGGAGGTGCTCATCTCCCCTCCCTGGAATCCAGTGATAGGAAATCTAGGAGTGGCTCAAAGCTGCACCAGAGGAGGTTCAGACCAGATATTATACGCATTTCTTTATCAAACTCTGCAACAGGCTTCCTAGAGGGGTGGTAAATGCTCCAAACCTGTCAGTGTTTAAGAGGCATTTGGACAATGCCCTAAACAATATGCTCTAAATTTTGGTCACCTTTGAAGTGTTCAGGCAGTTGGACTAGATGACCATCAGAGGTTCCTTTCAACTGAAATATTCTATTCTATTCTATTCTATTCTATTCTATTCTATTCTATTCTAATCCATTCCATTTTAATTTTTTTTTTCAGGTAAGTTTGCAATCACCTACTCCATATTCCTGATAATACATTAGATTAACCAGGAACTTTATTATTGTTTATAATTATTTTAATTCAAATAAATGCAATGAAAAATGCCATCAATCCATTATAGTTGCAATGGGATACTGTAGTTTTAATGAAGTTCATAATTTGGCTTTCAATATTCAAATAATGTAAAGGCATATGTTTGGTTCTTCATTACACGTTGCTCTTGAAGAATGAAAACTATGAACTGCATCTCTAGTTACCATACAAAAGTTATTTATTTGAATTTTTAATTATTATTATTATTTTTTTAGAAATCAATATGCCTAAAAAAATTCACCAATATTTAGATCATCCCAATATGCATGTAGAAAACATTATTGAAGCCACTACATTTCATCCTTTGCATAACAATGTCTTGGCTGGTTGGCACTTGTTAACAGAACAGTTAGGCTTCATCTAACATGATGTATGACTGATTACTTCTTTTTAATTAAAATAATACAATCCAAAGGATTCTAATCCCTTATACCCCTGACATGAGTGAGATTGCCCATACATTTGCCACATAGTGGATTAACCTGCCTTTCTAAATGTATGTTCATCAGAAAAGAGCAATCATGTTAATGTATTTCATCCAGCCTCCCTAAAGCCGTGCAGGAAAAGATGAGGCTTATAATGAGACCATGAGATTTACAGATATGAGCTACAGCAGACCAAGGAGTTGGTAAAAAGAAAAAAAAAATCCTGAATCCAGTATTTCTAAATCAAGTAGCCTGACAGCTGATTACATAGAGGAAGCTGTATTGTTGAGTTTCCCTCCCCCCATTCCCCTGGGGGGAGGGGAGGGGAGGATGCTCAGGTGAATTTGGGATCTGGGACGGGGTCTCCCTGCCCCTGCATCTGCCCTAGTCACATGGAGCCCAGGGCTGCATTTGGTTGGTGGCTTTGTGTCCCCCTGCGAGGGGAACTTGGGAATTGTCTCAGGACTTGGTGAGTGGGTGTGCAGAGTCCGGTCTGTGTGCTGGCTCCAGACCATGTGGCCACGAAATAAAATCTGCTGAAAATATCAACAAAAACGAGACCTCTTGATTTCTTCGACGTATTAAGCTGTTCCCAGAAGGGGTGCAGAACCGCACCGCAACACTGTATGTCGAGAATTTCCAGTTATCACAGCTCAAGCATTATGGTAAAGAAAAGAAATAGCCTAGACAGAGCAGTTTAGGTTTCTGAAGATGAGTTCCTAATCCATTAATTCTGCACAGAAGCTCATGGGAAGTTAATGAAACTCAAAGGCATCCACTGCTGGCATAAAAGTGCAAATCCTGCTGTTTAGACTACTGACTGAAATGGAATGCAACACTGTTATTTTCATCTATATGAGGGTTTTGTGTTGGTGAAAACTAAAAAGCTCATAGTAGGTCTGACCCTGAATAATTTTGTTTTCAAAATTATCATCAAAACAACTATGTTTAGCTTACTGTCCTCTGAAGTCAGATTTTTCGGGTATAAACAGTAAGAACATTAAATAATCTTCTCCTCCTCTCGAAAAATAATTAGTTCTGGAAAGAATTTACATTGTGTTTATTTAATACGTGTTCTGGAATTCTTTGTAAAAAATGCTATATGTTTCACAGAACCAGACTGAATTGCACAAAATTTCTTCCTGCCTCGTATCAAAGCACTATATTTAAAGATGCTGTAAAAAGCACTTGCTGGACACAGTCAGCATTTCAGTAATACAAGTAGGAAAGTTATTATTATTCTCCTTCTGTGATTCTGACAGAAATAAAGAAAACATGACTATTCAAATCTCTGGCTATTGTCATGGTCAGATGATGTTCAAGCTTCGCAAGTATTGAATCCTTCCTTAATTCTGACTTATGGAAGTTAAGATTGGTCTAAATAAAATGTGTTTAATTATCACAAATAGGGGAATNACTTCTGATACTAATGTAATTTGCAACAGGCTCTCTTAGTATGGTCAATAAATAATTCAAATCTTGCAATCCAATTCAATAATATTAATATATACATATATATTAACATTTATATGTTATATAATTAGAACTATTATTATTAATAATTAGAACTATTACCTATTGTCTGTAGTCTAATACTGAATTTCAAATATAAATCTTAGTTTCCTATCATAGAATGGGCTGTTGAGGTAACCTTGATTTCTGACTTTCAAAAAGAACTCTCAAAATATAATTGTAAAGTAAAATAAAAATCAATTCATCTGAAATTAGCAGATTCAGGAGCTTCAGCTCAGAACTGTCTTATAATTAAGTTGAGAAACTGGTTAATCTAATAAGAAATTCTTACTCATTGTAGGAGTAAGGAAATGAGGCTTGCTGGTTGGAAAAGACAAAAGCTGGGGCAGTTGCAAGATTTCCATCAAAACTGTCTTGAGAGTAAACGGCAGGGAGAATCTATGTAAGTCATCATAATAATAAAAAGCACTTTCTTAGATATAGTATTTATTTTGTCATTTTGATCTAGAAAGGTGTTTTTTGCATTTTTTAAAAAGAATTTCATATCACATGGGACGACTGAGGAGTTAAATCACTAAGAAAGGACAAAAAATTGAAACACTGAAAGATTTGGGAACTCCAGCGTTACAACTGAGACTAGTTACTGCATAATTAATCTGAAAATGAGATACTGCAGCTAGCATCACTATTTTTCTTTCTACTGTCATTTTATGCAGATTTATCTTAAATGGCAATTGCATGTACTCTATAATTCCACTACAGAGTTTACATGGTAACATTGCAATACAAAACTGTCCAGTAAAATTCATTAATGTTGTCTTTACAGTGAATAAATTATTACTACCCAATGTTTCCAGATATTTAATTTATTTAATTTGGATTTATTTTCTTTTCTCAAGTTGTTACTATGATATACCTTTTTTCTATTACAGTAAAAAATATTATTCATTAATTCTTCTAAATAGACACTGTTTTTATGGAATACAACCANTACATTGTGTTTATTTAATACGTGTTCTGGAATTCTTTGTAAAAAATGCTATATGTTTCACAGAACCAGACTGAATTGCACAAAATTTCTTCCTGCCTCGTATCAAAGCACTATATTTAAAGATGCTGTAAAAAGCACTTGCTGGACACAGTCAGCATTTCAGTAATACAAGTAGGAAAGTTATTATTATTCTCCTTCTGTGATTCTGACAGAAATAAAGAAAACATGACTATTCAAATCTCTGGCTATTGTCATGGTCAGATGATGTTCAAGCTTCGCAAGTATTGAATCCTTCCTTAATTCTGACTTATGGAAGTTAAGATTGGTCTAAATAAAATGTGTTTAATTATCACAAATAGGGGAATAGAGGTTTGGTGTTTTTTTTTTTTAGCTGAATGAAAGACTTGGTCCTGTTTGCAGAAATAAGGAAAAGACAAAGGAAAAGCTCCAGAATTCTCACCCTATTTATTTTCAAAACTAATTATTTTTATTTACCACTTTCTCCTTACTTCAGTAAAGACTGTTATGCTGAGGTTACTTCTGATACTAATGTAATTTGCAACAGGCTCTCTTAGTATGGTCAATAAATAATTCAAATCTTGCAATCCAATTCAATAATATTAATATATACATATATATTAACATTTATATGTTATATAATTAGAACTATTATTATTAATAATTAGAACTATTACCTATTGTCTGTAGTCTAATACTGAATTTCAAATATAAATCTTAGTTTCCTATCATAGAATGGGCTGTTGAGGTAACCTTGATTTCTGACTTTCAAAA
>WEIT01006980.1:0-24412 GCA_013389985.1 Dryoscopus gambensis | reverse complement strand
TATAGTATTTATTTTGTCATTTTGATCTAGAAAGGTGTTTTTTGCATTTTTTAAAAAGAATTTCATATCACATGGGACGACTGAGGAGTTAAATCACTAAGAAAGGACAAAAAATTGAAACACTGAAAGATTTGGGAACTCCAGCGTTACAACTGAGACTAGTTACTGCATAATTAATCTGAAAATGAGATACTGCAGCTAGCATCACTATTTTTCTTTCTACTGTCATTTTATGCAGATTTATCTTAAATGGCAATTGCATGTACTCTATAATTCCACTACAGAGTTTACATGGTAACATTGCAATACAAAACTGTCCAGTAAAATTCATTAATGTTATCTTTACAGTGAATAAATTATTACTACCCAATGTTTCCAGATATTTAATTTATTTAATTTGGATTTATTTTCTTTTCTCAAGTTGTTACTATGATATACCTTTTTTCTATTACAGTAAAAAATATTATTCATTAATTCTTCTAAATAGACACTGTTTTTATGGAATACAACCATGATTTACTTCTCCTGTGTTAAGAAAAGTAGACTTCCTTCAACCCATGAGATTCCTTCATTCTTTAGCTGAAGAAGGCTGATGCATTTATAATCCTTAATTATAGTTTTATGATAGGTAAATCCATGGATTATAGCCACAGGTAAGAATATCTGTTTCTCCTGGTACAAACAGTTTGATCTGAACGCTTAATGTAATGCAGCTTTCAATTCCCAGAGCAGGAAAATTCTAGTGGTGTTACTAAGAAAATGCAAAAATTATTAATTTGTTTAAACAACTCATTTTTATCAGCTAATGTTGCTCCGAGAAGGCAAACCAAGAAATGTGTTATTTGTCCTTGACTCTATGAACACTTTTGTAATCTATATTCTTTGGCCAGATTTAACAAAGTATTGTGATGGATATTGAGAAGAAGAGGATAAAATTCAATTAACAGTTATTCAATATCTGGTTTAGTTGCCTAAAATGAGACTGCAGCCAAGGAGAAGGTAGATTTGTACTGCTACCCACACTGTCAATGAAGGATTTCTTCCCTGTGTTGAAGAAGGAAACAAGATCATCACCGCAACGTGTTCTCATGTCTTGTTTGAACATTCAGGTTTTTTCAGCTTTAAGTGACTCATCATAGTCATTAATGAACAAGCAGCTCCAAAGTTTGCTCTCCAGATCTAGTATATAGGTATATTTTGGGGCAGCTGGGAAGAGAGGAGGGAGGGTTTCAAGTTTTGAATGCTACTGTTTAGTTCTGTTTTCACTTGGGGACATGTTTTAGTGGCAAACATGGCAGTGGGAGGCTAAAGGCTGGTCTCAATGATCTTAGTGTTCTAAGTAAGGTTTTTCCAAGCGTAACAATTCTATGATTTTATCCTTCTGCTCTCAAGTGTTTGTCATCATAATATTTTTCATACATTGAACCAGAAAGAGTAAGAACTCTTATGACAGAACATCCTTTTGGATTATGCTCCATATAGACATAAAAGATCCCATCAAATTTTATTCTATTAATCTGCTTATCCAAAATAAGTAAAATTTCTTAAACTGTCTTCCTAATGATGTGCATAATAAATAGTGCTTCAAAATGCATTGAGTGTTTGAGGAAATAAATAATTTATTTGAACATCAGCTATGCACTTAAAAGTAGTTAGAGTAATCTCCTTAGTCAAATATTTGTCAAAAGTAGGAAGCTGTTCCATTTTACAAGATTGATGGGAAATTGAACTATAAAAGTCTGTCTTTTGAACTATATCATAATTTTTGCATTGAAACTAATCTTTAAGTACTGAGTAATCTCTGGAAACAAAACACTCATTTTAATGACAATTATATAAAATAGAATTTGCAGAAGAATATTTGTAAGTGTTACATTTAAGTCTAAATAATCTTGCTTTAAGAAGATATTCAGCTTAAAAAAAGGCATGGGTTATACTGTCACTAACTTCAGCATTCAATAAACAATTTTGGCATTAAAATATTACTATCACTATTTACTATACATTAAATATACATGAAACATATCTTATTTAGCTTTTTTTTACATCTTTGCAGTTCTCACACCTCAAGATTTGAGGTTGACGACTTATATTTCCTTAGTTGCTACCATCCAGTTTTATTTTCCTACTATAGAAGTTTATTCTTAAGCATCAGTTTCCTTATGAACAATTTATTTTCAGGCTGTTTTCCCCACCTTCTCCTAAATGTCAGGTTTTGCAAGTGAATGAACTTACAAGTTTTGACTTTTGCACAGAACGACAAGTCTTCAGTGTCCTCTGAATGTAATTACTGGGTGAGTTGGTAGCATAAGATAATACATCCCATTTAGTAACATGAATTGTAGATGATAAAAAAATTCCTCCTCAGAGAATTTCTTTATAAATTACTTTCAGCTCATTCATTACATAGGATCTTTGTTCAGGAGATGCGTATGACAGCTGATTAAAAAACCCCTCCCAATTCCTTCTTATTTAATTTCAATAACATTAGATCAGAAAGGGGCAATAATTATTTCAGCTGAACACAAACAGATTTCAAATCTTAATTACAGACTGTGGTACACACCCCTGTCTCTCAGACAAACAAGGAACAAGACTATTTTGAAAACCCGTTGCCAATCTATTTTTTCCTATTTACTAACATAGTAGATGCTGTGACCACCTTTCTGAATATTTAAGTTATAGTTGATCCAGTGTTTGTAATGTAAAGCGTGCATGCCATCTGGATGTTTTCATGTCATCCTTGAAGCTGAATCAATATCATTTGCTTAGAATAGTTGCCTCAGGATACAGATCACTTGAAATGTGAATGGTAGAAGTGTAGGAAATGACAGCTTTGCATCATGTAGCTCAGCTGCTCCAGACTTCAAGCACATCCTGTCTGATTTTTTTTGTTCCGATTTTTATTTTTTTAAAGTAGAAACAAAATGTTTTCTGAATTCAATGGGAATATTGTACACATGTACACAGGTACTGTTTGAAAAGAAAAGAGAAATAAGGTTACATGCCCTAACAATTTGGGTGTGGAGGTAGCCAAAACTCCTAACTGTTGTAATGCAAGTTTGCCTAAGTGGGAAACTCTGAATTTAGCACTAATAATTTACTTGTTTCCCCATTACAGTTCTTTGTAAAATGACTTAAATGCAGAGCATTTCTCTTAGATTTTCCGGTAGAATCCACACATCAGTGCAGTATTCAAGAACTTAAGGTATTTTTCTAGACCTACCACTTAGTAGTAAGGGCAATTCTTTGAAAATAATAATTTAATCTCACTTCTAAGTAATAGGCCCATAAACTAATCAGCTGGTCTGCATCTGTGAATATCGTATTACTGGTTTGCCTTTGAGAAGAGTAGAGGATATTTGAAAAATCAATCATCTGGAGTACTGTATTTGTCCATTAATAACAGTATCACATTTTGATGAGGTTACAGACTTTTTGTACTAACTGAAATTGATGATAAGTGAGGCCATTCAAAGGAGATAATTCTTGAGTTTCATTTAGGGAAGTGGTACTCAACTTTTAACTGCTGAGGAGCATGCAGCTGCTTAGGCAGGTTTCTCTGTGAATTCTTTCACACTTTTAAGCTCCTATGCCAAATTGATTCCTTTGTGGTTTTGTTTCCTCTTCGCTCATTAATTGATAATATTTTTCTCAGCAGATACCACTCTTCCTGTTGTTTAACACCAGAGGCACTGCATGGACTGCAAATGATTTTTCCAGAGATCTTATGTATCACTAGGAGAGTTGCAACAACCCAAGTCTTCTTTTCATTTTACCTTTTTTTTTTCTTTTTTGATGCTTATCCAATCCTAAAACTCTGTTATAAACACAAAACTGTTTCCTGAGTTATGTTTAAGAAGCAGATAGCTAAGACCATGCCTGGAGTACTGTGTCCAGGTCTGAGCTCCGCAGTACAAGAGAGACATGGACATACTGGAGAGAGTCCAAAAGGGCCACAAAGATTATGAAGAATGTGAAGAAAGGCTGAAAGAGCTGAGACTCTTCAGCCCAGAAAACAAAAGGCTCAGGGAGATCTCATCAATGACTATATATAAATACCTGAAGGAAAGTTGCAAAGAAGATTATGGAATCATAGAATGGTTTTGGTTGGAAGGGATTTTAAACGTCATCTAGCCCAATTCCTCTGCAATGAGCAGGGACATCTTCAACCAGATTAGGTTGCTCAGAGCACTGTCCAACCTGACTGTTGCAGTACATGTAGGTCGGGCTACAGCCCCCACACCTGGCAATTCCTAGTGAATGAGTGGCACTCAGGGCTCTGTACTCTGACGTCTCCTGCTCACTGCGAATCCTCGGGTCCCCACAGGATCTGTGTTTTGCATATTGTTATAAGTTCATGGTTTCTCCCACCCAGTTTTATGTAGATCCTTATGTTTATGCATATCCCGTATGGAATATGCATGACCTCTGGAAAGCTCTGTTAAGTTTGATGTTCCATTTGTTCATTCAAACAGAGACCTCCCCTGAGATTTTCCCTTTGGATGTGCTCCCTGTCATTTCACGATGTGCAGGGCTCCATTGATTGTAATGTCTCTATCTCGCCCTTTCTGGCACTGACAAAAGAGTTTGGAAAAGCACGGGCTGCGTCTTTTGTCTGTGTTCCTGATACAGTAAAGATCAGATCCTGCATCTGACCCCTTTCATCTCCTTCCTTTGTCTGTGCAATCTTCACTTCGGGTTTGCAGTCCTGCTCCCTGCAAGGGGTACCAGCGCTGGTTCTTTACTCTGTCACTAATTTCTGCCTATTATTTCTGTAAACTCCTGCCCCAGGACATCTGAAACAGCAAGGGGCAGCAGCTTGGTGGTGGGCTCTTGCAGACTGCGTCACCTGACCTTCAGGTCACCTGACCTTAATGTTTCCAGGGATAAGGCATCTACTGTCTCTTGTCAATCTGTTCCAGTGACTCACCCTCACTGTAAAGACATTCATCCCCATGTCTACTCTTGTTTAGTTTAAAATCAATATCCTTTGTCTTATTGTTACAGGTCCCATTAAAAATTCTGGCCCACTCTTTCTTATAAGCCCCCTTTAAGTATTGAAAGGCCACAATAAGGTCTTCCCAGAGCCTTCTCCAGGATTCAGTTGAGAACAACCCCAACTTAGTCTTTCTTCATGGCAGACATTTTCCATCTCTCTGATCATTTTTGTGTCTCTCCTCTGGACCTGCTCCAAAAGGTCTACATCTTGCTTGTAGTGAAGGGTGCAGAGCTGGATGCAGGGTGGGGTCTCATGAGAGAGGCATAGCAGAGGAGAATCACTTCCCCTGACTTCTTGGCCAGGCTTCTTTTGCCGCAGTCCACAGTACAGCTGGCTTTTTGAGATGAAAGCACACATTTCTGGCTCATGTCCAGCTTTTCATCCACAAGTAGCCTCAAGTCTTTCTCCACAGGACTGCTCTCAACCCCTTCATCCTCTGGACTCTATTGATACCAGGGGTTGTCTGAACCCAGGTGCAGGACCTTGTACTTGGTCTCATGAGGTTTACATAAGCCAACCTCTCAAGCTTATCCAGGTCCCCCTGGATGGCATTCTTTCCCTCAGGTGTGTCAATGACACAAATCTGCTTGATGTCATCTGCAAACTTTCTGAGGATGAATAGATTCCTGTGTCTATGCTGTTGATGAAGGTATTAAACGGTACTGATCCCAAAGATGGAGCCAGTCTCTGATGCTTAGTGACAGGACCACTGGTAATGGCAATAAACCAAAACAGAAGAGGTTCCCTCTGAACATCAGGAAACAATTTTTCACTGTGAAGGTGACTGAGCACTAGTGCAGGCTGCCCAGAGTGGTCATGGAGTTTCCATTCTTGGAGATATCCAAAAGGTGTACAGACATAGTCCTGGGCAACTGGCTGTAAGTGGCCTCGCTTCAGGGGGTAGGACCAGATTATCTCCAGAGGTCCTTTCCAATGTCAGCCACTCTGTGACTGTGTGATTCTGGAACTTATGACAGTCCTTTCTTCCCTCTGAAATGCTGTTAATTGCTAATGTTCATGTTTAACATTCCTACTGGCCTCTGGTCCTTTCTAAAACTCTTCCATTCATTTTCAGACTCAGCAGAAACTCAGTCTTCCAACACAACTATTATTTGTCCAAGCTATAGGTGTCCTCAAATCTTCAGAGCACAAGTTTTGCCTTTCAGTGATGCCCAGTTCTTTATTCAATCTGCTTTGAGGGTAGTACTGCTTCTGCACTTCTTTCATTCCCTACTCTATTAACAAGGAAAAGGAGAAGTGTTGTTATGTCTCAGGACTGGTTCTTGAATTCTCCCAAAGGCTGGTTGTCTTCAGGCATCATCCCCATGCAGACCTCATGTCACCTGTACAACAATGGGCAAAGACTTCTCAATAGAAGTTGTGATTCCAGGCAGGCAAGCCTGTACAGTAAATGAAATTTTTCACAGAAAGTTATGTAGGATGAACTGTATTTGGAATAATGATCTAGAGAGATGCTTTTGTGTGACAGCTGGATCATAAAAATTTGCATAGGAAGTCTGACCATAAAAAGAATTTAAATAAGGTCCTTGTGTATCTAGTACCTTAATAACTGTCTTCCATTCTGTTCCATAAGTCATCAGGTACTCAGGAGGATTCTATAGAAATTTACATATGACTGTCACATAAATTCCCTCCAAGGCAGCCATTTAAACACATTTTGTTCAAAAAAGTTTCTAGCAAGTCCTCTGCACAGTAACAATAGTTGCTAGAGCTGTCTTGGATTGCCATGGACTTTGCACCCAGACTGCATCCCCTTTTTTCTCATTTCCTGCTTCACAAAACAAATGAGCAGGAGGCCAAGAAGAACACGGATGGAGGCAGAACTGTAGCTATTAGCAGCCAGATCTGTGTTAAAATTGCAGGGTAAGGTATTTGCAATATACTGTCAGAGTTGTTCCCAGCACTGTTTTTAAGTGTGAATGTGAATATATAGGAAGGAAGTGCTGTCAAATATGTTAAGGTTTCTATTTTACTCTCTCTAGTTATATTCTAATTAGAGAGAGTTATATACGGTGTTCACACACACACACACACACACACACACACACACACACACACACACACACACACACACACACACACACACACACACACACACACACACACACACACACACACACACACACACACACACACACGATACTATATAAATATGTAACATATTTTTGTCAATTATATACACAGGAGACAAGACCTACAAGCTATGGTTTGTAGGCTTTGTTCAAGAATAAAATAGGTTTAAATGGTCTGAAGACTTAAAGGGGAAGGTCCCTCTATCTCTTACATTTTGGAATCCAGTGAGTGCTACTTTAATCTTACTTTTATTACTTCATTAACTACTTGAAGAGTTTAAAACAATGATGTATTCTGATCTCCTTTCTGTTTTATTATCAAAAGAATGAAATTTTTTTTGAGATTCCAAAGAAAACAGTCAGCTGTTTACAAGTGCCATCACTTGATAGATAGTGTAAATATTTGAAAACAAATATTTTAATTTACTTTTGAATCGTGGCCAAGCAAATTTCTTAATCTCCTCTGGGAACATTCTGGTGACTCTGATATCTCAATTATAATGCTATTCCTTTCTTCCTTTCTTCCTTTTTTCCTTTCTTCCTTCCTTTCTTTATCTTTTTCTATAGTTTGAAGTGCCTGTAATAACATACAGTGGAGTAACAGCTCAGCAGAATGATTTTTAGAAGACAAGGAGTATCCACATTGTATACCCTGGGACGTAGCATAGAAGTGTGTGGGACTGTTTAAGGGTGCAAAGCCTGCCAGAAGAGTGGAGGGGACTGCAGAGAGTAGAGAAAACTAAAGCTGGTATAATCGCATTAATAACTACCCTTCTGCTGCAGCGCTTGAACCAAGTTATTCTTGTAACCGTGTTAAAACAAACTTGGACTTCCTAAGTCCCAGAGGCAAGGAGAGCAAAAAGAAAACATTACAGATGAGTAAGAGTCTAGAATTTAAGGTTTCATTGATTGTCTAAAAGACAGCAGTGTAAATGTGCCACAAAATCTTTTCTTTATTGTCCTGGTTTAAGACAAGTTAAGTGCTGGACACTCCAAAAGGAGTTACCTCCCCTTTAGTTTTAATCAATCCTTTTCCACCAATAATGAGAAACAAATATAAGTAGATATAAGTGAAAAATTAACAGTTTACTAAAACAGCCCTGAAATAGCAACAGGAAAGAAAAATAACAGTAATAATCACAAGTTACAAAGTTGCTGAATCTCCATGACTCCTCCAGGACAAAGAGAAACTCAAAATGGTGGAGAAACCCTTGCCCAAGATGGTGCCCCCTCGCAGGCAGCCGTGACTGGGGAGACAAAGACAAAGATGGTGGAAACCCTCCTGCCTCTTATCTGCCAAGGGGCAGTGGCAGCTCGGATGGCAAAGGCAGCTGGCACACTCCAGCAGCTGGAATTCAGTCAACATCTGAAATGCATGGGGGGACTTCATCTTGTCCCTAGCAGAAGCAGCAGGCAGCCAGCTGGGGTGACTCACACTCTGTGCCTTTCCAGTTCCACTGGGCGCTGCTGGTGGGATGGGGCAGCCATATGGAGCAGAGCTGTTCCGCACGGTGCTGCAGCTGTAGATGGGCACTCACAGAATTTGCAGTCCAGCAGTCCAGGACTGCAAAACGCAACCTCTTGGAAAAACCTGCCCAAAGCACCTCCCTCAAAAAAAACCAAAACAAAACAAAACAAAACAAAAACACAAACAAACAAACAAACAAACAAAACACAACAAAACAACAACAACAACAACAAAAACACCAAACCAAAACAAAATAAGGCCAAAGGGAAGCCTCTACCCACACTGCATCAGCTTTCTCTCCCTACAGAATGAAATGGAAAGAGCAAGAGCCATGGGGAAAGAGAGACTCTGCCTTGAGTGCCCCAGCCTTGAAAAGAGATGTACCACCCAGCCCCACAGTTCTGTTCACGGCTTCACTGCCACATCTTAACAAGATACTAACAGATAGGGCACAGATAATAATAATTTTGGGCACAAATAGATATGGAATACAATAACATTTTGGGTTACTCAGGACATGTTTTAAATTAGAAGATAAGATTTTTTTTTCCTTTGGAACTAAAATGTTATTCCAAATAGAATTAACCACAGATGGTGCATTACTTTAATTCTTCTACCTTCTGAAAGTACAGAAGTAACACAAATGTCTTTCCTTTATAATCAATGGAAAGGAAAATTCCTGTCACTTCACTTCCTGAGCAATCTTAGAAACCTCTCAATGGAAAGGTTTTTTTCCTACTCACTGAAAATGCAGCATGGACTTCTGAATTCCTTGTGAAAGCCAAGGTAAGATGTAAGCAATCTCATCCTTACGGATAGTAGGACTGACCAAAAAAGTAGAATAGCTTAGTACCAGTAGAGTAGTAAAGGTGTGCCTACCCGCCCTCTCATGAAGTTGTCTGTGCAGTTAGGTGTCAGCTGTAACAGCCAGATCCTGTATTTAAAGCTCGTATTAAGATAGCATATATTAATTGATGCCAACTGAATTAAAGAATTTGAAATATCACAGAATAAAAGTTTCCAGTTGCTAATGCACTTTTGGCTAATATTCCCCTAATAAAGAAAATTATTACATTAGAATTATGCACATTCTTTCAAAAATATCATGCCGTTCAGTTAATATTACAAGCTTCATCAAAAACAAGGCTTGATTATGAAGCTAATTAAAGTCTCATTGGATACATGGAGAGGCTATTTTTGACTACAAACCTATATTATAGCAACTGCTTTTATTGGTCTCTAGTATACTTGAAACATCATGTAATCTTTGCCATATCTTGCATGGCTGTAGCACTGAAACATCTGAGTATGGTACCTTTAAATGTTATATTTTGAAAATGAAAAAAATCTTAACAATTCTGTGATCAAATTACTGTAAAATACAGTTATTTTACATTAAATATTTATTAGGCTATCTGGGATTTCTCATTATCTTTTGCAGGGGCTTAAGATGTGTGGAAAAAAGGGGAAAGCTACTTTGATAACACAGAGCCCAACAATTCTAAGAATTAAATACCTTATTGGAGTTCAAGCCTATCCTCATTTTTAGAGGTAACATTCCAATATAGCTGTATTTTATGCACTCTTTTATGGAAACATGTACAGAAAAGAGGAGATATATAAAAATATGCAGATCCAATCTCAGTGACGTTAACAGAGAATAGGTCAGATAGTTACATTCAAAGAGCTGATTCATTGTTCTGTCCATTCAGATTGACTTCTTGCAAAAAAAAAACTTTTTTAAAAGGTATGTGCCTAATTTTTTTTAAATTAATCAACATTAGAAATTTCAATTTATGATGACTTCAAGTTAGTAAAAGTATAGCTGGCAAACTGGTGAATGTACTCTTTAGACACTAATAAATCTGTATTGAAAATCTTTAGGGGATTGACAGTGTTTACAGTGAGTAGTGCAGGTGCAAAGTTGAGCTATGTCAGCTTAGGCTCATGATACTTCCCTGACTCTCTAAAAAAAGTTTGAAAAGAGCATGATGGGCCCACGCTGTTCTTTTTACCCACAGAGCTATGTTGTGTCAGACTGTTTTTGAGTGACTTCTGTTTCAAGGCAAAACCCCACCATAAACTAACATTACTGGATGTTTAGCTGCTATTAAAGTGAAATTGTGAATTCAAGCAGTTGTTTCCTACCCAGCAAGGATTTCAATAAAATGTAGTTCGTGATCTAAACCATGTTACAACCTTAGGGAATCAGTGACATTTTTACAGCACAGGAGTCATGGAGAGAGACTATAAATACCATCCAATAGCAAAGGTGAGTTTGACTGAACTTTGTAAATTAGATATTATTGCCTTTGTTAAGTTCAGTAGGTGAAGGGAAGGAAGAACAATATTATTTTTATTAAATTTTACTTACCCTGTCCCTTGCACAGAATAATGTCATTGAATTAATCTTTCCTAACAGAAGCCTGATAAGACATTATATCCCTTTTAGGAAACATGAATCCCTTCCAAATTTTAGATCTTTGCTTTTCCTAAAATAACTCTTATTCCTTGTTTGTTTGACTTCATTGCTCAGAACATCAATTAATTTAAAATCTATTGTTTTCTTATAACTTGGCTAAATTTTAATATGGCTGGGTACTCTGTGGATCTAGATTGCATCAAAACAAATGAACAAGAACACCATGAGAGAACCATTTTAAATATAACTGCAAATTCATAAAATTCATAAATAGCTGTGTTCAAATGCCTTCTCTTTTTTTTTAATATCATTTTTTCAGCAGCTTCTGAGATCTAAAAGGTCCAACAGGTGTGCTGTTTTTCCAGTCTTTTCTTTTTCACAACTAAGTATCTGGGATTCATTAATCAATAGCTGGTTCTTTATTCCTTGTTTCTTTTAATTTCTGACACTATAATCCAGTATCATTGCACATTTTATGCTGGATAAATTATGGAACATGTCTAAATTGCTAAACTATATTTGCATAAACTAAATCACATTATGAAATTATATATACAATCATGAAAATATGTCTGCAAACTCATCACATCAATAAATTATAACAGTATGTACCAAAATGAATATCCATGGCCTGATTCGTAATATATAGATAATATTATTCCAGGATTTGTACTAAATTTTTTTTATTCTCCTTCTTTCAATCTTTTCTTCTAGGAAGTGCTTGAAGCAGAAGTCTTATATTGTTAATTTTAGACTATGTAGCAAGTTACAATATTTAAAAATGTATGCCTTATGAAATATCTATTGATTTGTTCCATACGCTACAATCTCTTCCTCTTTTTCTTGGGCTCCATGTCTTTGTGCTTAGCTCTAATCTCTATAGGCACTTTGGTGATATAACATTTATTTAGGATTTTTTTATAGACTTGCACTATTGGAATTCTACAGAAAATAGAATTTAAAATTCTCAGGTAAGTTCTGGTTAGGCAGCTGATAATAGAACAGATGCAAAGTAGCCAAAAGATTGAGAAAAAACAGTTCAAAAGCCAACTTGGAAACTAAGTCTCAGATAACCTAGAGCCTTTAAAATATTTAATTAATTTAACTGCACTAACAGAATCAAGACATGAGTTAGCAGCTGAGTTGTTGCTCAGAGAGCATGAGTAGTATCAGTGCTGCAGCAGGAAAGCTGGGTGTGAAGGATAATGTGTAGGCTAAAATTTCTTCCTTCTTCCTTTCTCCTCCATCAATCTCACACACAGTTCTTCATTCTACTATTTCTACATTACACACAATGCTAAGAACAGATATATTTAATTTTAATGTTAAATATGTCAAAATACTATAAAATACTACAAACCCAGTAAGCTGAATGACATGGATAGGTCTTGGTTTCACAGATGACATTGAAATGCAGACCCTTTTCTAAAATATGAGAGGAAGTGAAAGACAGACACAAGTGACTATGAAGCAATCAGTGTTTGGCATGTGCTAATTCTGAAAAGAGAGCATAAAGAGCTCAGATTAGGCACTAGGCCAAAATGTAGGATGTAATTAAAAAATAGAGAAATTATCTGGCATCCTATCTGGTATGAGAAAATCTCTGATAGGCTCTATTAAAACAAAAGAATTTTTGAGAATACTTGTTTATAAGATGGACATTTATTTCAGAGGAGGTCTATTATGTTGCCTGAAGACAGCTGAATGGGTTCATATTTATTATACATGACCATATGAAATAAAATACGTCCAGTAAAAGGAAGTACAGTGAGAAAGAGAGAAATTGTGCATTTAAAAAATAATTAAATAATTATAACCATGTTTGCAAAGTTTTTGTTCCACTTGCTTTGAATATTTCAGCAAAGGAACTTCACTAGCAATACAGAGCACAAAAATGGACTGCAAATGTTCATGCTGGGTAAATAAAGACTGATAGGAAGAGTTTGTAGAACTGAATACAAACCCAGGGAATAGGATTTTGAGATTACAATACAGCTGTTGCCAACTGGTTAGCTGAGTTGACAAATCAAGGAACACAGCCTGCACTACCTAGTATATGTGGCAGATTGCAAATTTCAAATATACTCAGTGAGTTGTTCAGAAGGAATTTTGGGCTATTCCATTAATTTGATCTGTTTCTGCAGATTAAATGTCTACATGGTAAATTCTTTAACTTTTGTGAAAGACTTGATTAACAAAGTCTTAGGAATTATCCTCCCAGTTCAGATTTCTGTGTCCTTTGATGTACTTTAATTAGGTTATATAACTATTGATTGTATTGATCAACTGCCTTTTGACCTTTTCTTGAATTCTTTGCATACTATAAATCTCATTGAAAATTAAGAGGATATATGGGTGGTAAAGGAGTGACACATCTAGGAGATGTTTTAGTCTTTTAATGCATCATTTTATTGATTAATTTTAATACGACCTATAAATCCTATGTGTCACTTTCCTAAAATGGGAAAAAGGAGGGGAAAAGCCCCACAAGTTACTGTCATAAATAATAATTTATTTTATCCTACATCTTGACAATTTCAGTACAGGATGGACTATTCAGGAAGACAATTAGGGACTTCTGGTGGTTTGACCTTGGCTTGATGCTAGGTGTCCACCAAAGCTGTCCTATCGCTTCTCTCCTGAGTTGGACAGGGAAGAGAAAATATAATGAAAAGCTAGTGGGTCAAGATAAGAACGGGGAAAGATCACTCATAAATTACTGGGCAAAACAGACTCAACTTGGGAAAATGAGTTTAATTTATTGCCAATAAAATCAGAGTAGGCTAATGAGAAGTAAATCCAAATCTGCAAACGCCTTCCTCCTTGCTTCTTAGGCTTAGTTTTATTACCAGTTGCCTACCTCTTCCCCCTAGTGGCACAGGGAAACAGGGAGTGGGGCTGCAGTCAATTCTTCACCTGTTGCTTCTGCTGATCCTTACTGCAAATTTATATAACATAAACCAGCTAACATCTTCCCATCAGAATACCACATGTCAATAAAATTATTGTCAACCATGCAAACTCCTAAACACATAAACCTTTGCTATTTCAGTGAGTTATAGAATACAAAATTATTGTTGGTATTAAGAAAAGCTGCCTATATTGACTTAATTTTTTTAAATTTGGATCTTATGATCAATCACGATCATAAGTTTCACACTGAATAATTTTTCAAATATAATTTCTAAGTAAGATAATTGTGAAGAAAAATGATGCAATTATGTATAACCTTGATCTTATGTGCTTTACATTTGAACTATTGAAATTAAGTAAAAACTATTTTAAGGTACTGTATGCATCATTTTAGTCTTATAATTCAGAAAAAAGAGAAAATACAGAAAGAAACAAATGCAGAGTAATTAGATATTACTGTGAAGTTCTTGATATTAATTCAGGGAAAATAAAATTTCTTCAGAAAGCACAGATGGAGATAAGAATCACTGGTTAATACATACCTTGAAAATCTTTAATTTATAAAGAATGTGATACACATTACTATACACGTGAAAAGTATAATGGGTATTGGGGTTAGATGGTTTAAAACACAGCTTTCAGTGGCTTAAAAACAATCTCATACTTGTGAGATTTCAATTTACTAGGGTATGCTTCAATCTACAAGAAGCACTGGTGAGGCTGGATCAAAATTTCAGAACTCTATCACTATGAAGGCAGGATGGATGGTTGCCTAATGACATCAAGCATATACTGGAGCAGTTGGCACTGATTTTCTGTGATAGAAAAAATTACCAAAAGTACAGAATCATAAAGGAATCTCCCAATTATTCTTTAAATAATCTAGAAAAGATATAATCATTTTTGAATTATATTTTTCCTCAGGCTCAACCTACATTTAATTCTTAATTAAAACTTCTATTTACCAAGCAGCACTATTGACACAGTAGGATCAGAAAAAAAGTATGTTTCCAATAGAGTATTTTAGAATACTTTATGTACAAACTGAACAATGTTAGCAGAATTTTGTCTATACTGCACTGATATAATATAAAACCCCTGATTTTTTTAATATGGGTATACATATTTATTTAAATTGGTTTTCATACCATGATAAAAAAAATTCTTTAAACATTCAGGTTGAAATCAGACTAGTTAACATTTTGTCTTGCCGCTGTAAAAGGCACAGCACAGCGTTCTGGTCACTTCATAAAATGTTATTAATGCAGTTTCCCTGTGACTTAAATGAAAGACCAAAAAAAAACACGTGCAGAGACAAGAATCTGAGACTCTCTTGTCTTAATATAGCACTAAACTACAGATAAAACTGACTTGCTTTTTCTAAGCTAAACCAATTCCTAGCTAAACAGGTGTTCAGCTTGATGGCTAGCGAAAGATCATTCCATCCTGATTTCAGCCTTTATCGGCTCTATCTCTTGCTATGTCACTATCCAATGTACAAGGCAGCAGACTACATCGAAAAAAGTCTCAGGTGCAGGTCCTGAAAGGAGCACTCTAGCTAGCTGGTGATAATACAGAAGGGTATAATGGTGAGTGCCAGTGTTTGCCATGGCAACAATGAAGGACTGTTATCTTACTTAGCAAAGAATATTCTTTCTATGATCCTAAAATTTTTGCAGTTTACCGTTAATCAAGAATTTTGATTCTACAGGTGTACAAGATCAATTAGAATTCTAAAATATTTAAATTTCTGTTTCAGGTATTTTCTTTATTCTCTGAATTACCTCTTTTTACAACACCAATCTTTTTAATAGTATTCTCATGTGCACTGTTCTTAAATGTTTGTTGTTATTCTTCGAAAAAAGGTTATAAGAAAATATTTCATCATTTTCACTACATAAATTTATTGATTTGTTCTTTTTTATTACATAATGCTAGCACAAAAATTGTTTTTATTCGTGGAGATATTTACTTTTGGACAACAACTGTTGTATCAACTTTGCTGTTTTGTTTGTCTTGGATTTTAGTGTCAGGTTTTTTTATTTGCTTGTTCGTTCTCAAAAACCAGCTGGATTTCACTTAGGCTACATAATACATTTTACCATCCATAGTTGTTGCTGTTCTTCTTAATATTATTATCATCATTATTTAAAACTCATTACATTGTTAACTTCTTTATTCTCCATGTTAAAGACATCAGCAGTGAAGGAATTTTGCTCACATACATACTTCAAGATCTGTCCCTACTGCCAAATTCCAGGAAAAAATAATCCATGTTACATTATCCTCTCATTTTTACCCTTCCAGTTCTCCCCCAATCCCGCTGGGGGACAGGTGGTAAGCAGCATCAGCAGTCTATTGGCGTTAACCTACAACTTTCCCATGCTTAAGATCCTTTGGCAACTGCCTCTAGAGGCTTTCTTGTGTCTATAAAGATTTGACCTCAGATAATTCATATACTTTTAATGGAATAACTATATGGTTGAGCTAATTTTTTTGGATGACCTATTTGATTATGAACACAGCTATTTTTGTTCAGAGTACTTCTGCTACAATAACTTATGCCAATTCTCTGATTGAAATTACATATGAATACAAATGAGAGCAAATATTCCTACTGTACTTTACACACAGATATGCTTTTTAAGAGTGTCAGGGTTTTGTTTGTATTTTATTTAAATAGTCCTACAAAAGTGGAAAAGCTTCAGTATTGGCACTAGCATGAATTCCATTCAGTAGATGATAAAAATGCTAAATTTGTTGTAGGATGCTCCTTACTAACACAGCTTAAGAGTAATAAAAGTGCTACCACACCAAATGTTAAGGAAGGTATATCAGAATGATGTTATATATGGATTTCAGAATTAAATGAAAGAACAGCCTAGATATTTTACAGTGTTCCTTAAATAAATAAACCATGCAATATTGTGTCAAGATAGGACAAACCAAGGCAAATAACACTGGCAAACCATACGCAACACGTTCTATATGTACGTGCTAAAATAAATCTGAGGATACTCTTTAAATAGAAGTCCAAATGCTGATAAATATAGTAGGCATTTTACCTTCCTATATGAAACACTTTCAAAGCAATAGAACCAAGTAAAGTACTACTAAAGCTGAAGAATGGAATAATAACTCTTCAGTGTTTGAGTTTTACTATTTAATTATTTATAAAAGAGTTACTATTAATTTCTATTGTGTTATTTTTTTACAAGTTGCTAAGTATACTGTTAGTTTATATTGTCTTAGTCTGAATATGTTACTCAGTATACTGGCTCATTTTACAACCTGTAACCCCTCAATGAATGAGATTCCATCATTAATATGGAGATCATGTTTCTTTCTCTCACAAATCAAACTAATTTTATAAGTCAGTAGGGCAAAAAACATATTCTTAGACCTTTTATAAGGGCCTTGCGTTACGTTGAAAGTAATTCTTTTTCAAATAACAGTCACTTGGAAATAAGATATTGTAGAAAACTAGGGACTTAAAAACTTTGGAGTTTTCTTCTTTTAAAGAAGAACAAATATCTATTAGATATTAATAGATATGATATTATCAGATATTATCAGATCTGATGGATACTCTTTACAAAAGAATAAACACATAAAGTAGCTAAATAAAAAGTAGAACCAAAAATATAAGTGATTTCCTTAAGGTTTTCATGTTCACAAGCAAAGGAAAATATTTACTTATATTGTTACAACCGAGAAAAAGGTTTTACACAGTAAAAAAAAGAATTAGCACGTGCAAATTTTCCCCCTTTTTTGAGGGCGGAAGAACACATTGAAGAACAGAGGATCTGGAATAACTTGATAGCACCTTTCAAATGGATTTTATAAGAAGTGAAAATATGTGGTTAAAGAATGATGTACCAAATCTATTGTCAACAAGAAGACAAAGAGACCGAGAGAGAAGGGTCAATACCACTGCTACAACATGGAGAATTCAAAGAACCTGGAGGTGTTATGACGCAGAAGTGTCCTTGACCACAAACCTGACATTCCTCAGAAAAATAAATAGACAAGAAAATGGGGATTTTATTATTTGGATAAGAATTATCTCACTAAAATATATGTGTCTTCAATATATATGTAGGCTTTGTGATATGGTCCACCTTGGTTACATTTGTAGTTAATACAAAGAGGAATGTTTTCTCTTCATTGGAAAGTAGGGTGTTAGCACCTTATCTAATGTATTTTAGGATAAAGTGAACTACATTTAAGAACTGTCTGTTCTTCTCTATCACCAGTAAGTGAATTCACATACTTGGAGATTGGAGAATTGGAGAATTATTGCAGGAACTTCATGCGACAGGACAAGCAATTTTCTATTGTCTAAACAAACCCTAAAACAAATGTTATTTTTTTCAGAGTGCAGAAAGGGGAGTGCTGGAAATAAAATCCTCTTTCACTTGACTTTATTAAAGTTCTGGTACAGGTATTTCCAGAGAAGGTAGAGCTGGGTCTTGCAGAAGTGATGCCTTACAGACTAAGAAATAGTCTTGTCCCATAGCCCCTTTGCATACTGTACTTAGGCTACATTATGCATTGTGTGAGTTTTCTGTGGCAAGGTTTTGAGAGTGAGGGGGAGGAAGATGGCAAAAGCTTACACCATGTCAGATAAAGCCAGTGCCAGCCAGCTCCAAGATGGACCGGTCACTTTCGAAAGCTATATACGCTTTCCGGGTTTTTTCCTGGCCGAGCTCACAAGGCAGAGGCAGCGCAGCCACGTCTCCAAAGTGTCCTCGCCGCTCAGCAGGCAGCAGAGGAAACGCAACGGAGAATCTCAGAGCCGGGTGGGAAAATGCACTTTTTTCCCTCTTCTGGCTGCTCGGCCAGGTAGCCTGATTTTAAGGCAAAAGCGTTCCCCAAGAACAAAGGAGGCGGTAAGGTACAGTCCAAGAAGCTTTTAATCCTACGCAGTCAGGACCTACTAGACTGCCCGAATTCTCGAGCTGGACTGACCCCTAGATGGGCGTGCAATCTCTTTTTCCAGGGGGGCGGTAATAGCATGGGAACCAATGAGGGACAGGGAGAGGGGAGGACACAACTGGGATACAATCCAATGAGGGAGTTTGGGGGGCGGAGTTGTAACACAGAACAAATGCAGAACCGAACTTAACAGAACTTTCCAGACTAAGGGGAAGAACTATCTTCAGGGTGCTACCCAGTGGGCTGTGGCTTATAATCAGGCTAAGCCATTCCCACAAGGCTAAGCCAGTCAGCAACGATGGTAGCACTTCTGTGATAACATGGTTATGAAGGGAAAAAAAACCTGCTGTGCAACAGCAGCCACAGAGAGGAGTGGAAGTATATGAGACAAGTAACTCTGCAGACACCAAACTCAGCAAAGAAGGAATGGGGGGAAATGCTGGAGCAGGGATTCCCCATCGGCCCATGGTGAAGGCCCTGTTGAAGCAGTGGTCCCTCTGTAACCCATTGGAGTTCCCAGGGAACCTGCAGCCTCTGAAGGACCCCTTGCTGGAGGAGGTGGATGCCTGAAGGAGGCTGTGATCCTATGGGAAGCCCATAGTGGACCAGGGTCCTGGTGGGACATGTGACCCTGTGGGAAACCCATGCTAGAGCAGTTTGTTCCTCAAGAACTGCACCTTATGGAAAGGAGCCATATTGGAGTCATTCCTGAAAAACTGTAGTTCACAGGAAGGACGCATGTTGGAGGTATTTGTGAAGGACTGTCTCCCGTGTGTGGGACCGCACAGTGCAGCAGGGGAAGACACTGGGGAGGAAGGAGCAGCAGAGACAACACAATCAACTGCAGTCCTCTGTTCCCCATCTCCTTGAGCTGCAGCTGGGAAGGAGGTAGAGAATTTGAAGGTGAAGTTGAACCCAATAAGAAGGGGAGCTGGAGGAAGATATTTTAAGGTTTGGTTTTCTTTCTCATTAGCCTAATCAGATTTGATTGGTAAACAATTAATTTTCCCCAAGTGAGTCTCTTTTGCCTATGTTGGTAAGTGATGAGAGAAGTCTCCCTGTCCTTAACTCGACTCATGAGCCTTTTGTTACTTTTTTTCTTCCCCTCTCCTGAGGAGAAGGAGGATTAATAGAGCAGTTCTGGTTTGCACCTGGTGTCCAGCCAAATTCAGCCCACCCCACCTATAAAAACTTCTCAATCATTCAAAACTAGTACAAGCTGATTTTCAAAGGAACTCAAAAGACATTTCTTATCAATGACTCCAGGCTAGCTGAAAGTCAAGTCAACAGAATTCCTTCATAGATATAAATAAACTCTCAGTTACTCCCTTGATAACTGTGTCAAGAGCAACATTTACAAAAAGAATGATAAGATCTGATAGTTAGAAGCTGGCCCTGTTTTGAGTGGGGAGTTGGAAGAGATGACCTCCAAAGGTCCCTTTTGACTTAACCTACTTTATAAACCTATGTTTCTATGATTTGAACATCATCACTAACTCAGTCTAGTCTTTCCAAATGCCATGTGTAAAACTGGAATGAGAAAAATAATCTTTGATAAAATATTTCTGAAAAGAGCTTTGATTAAATAAACTCCTAAACTCTAAAATCAGGCTAAATTTCACAATGGAAAAATCCCATTTATTGATTTTAGTTTTTAGTCACATCACAACAGATGACCTGAAAATTAGATCAGTAGGTGGATAAGTAAATGTCCTCATAAATGCTTTTCAAGATCATAACCGATAAACTTAGAAAAATTAATAAATAGCATTTTTAATTAAATGGTATCCTTGTATTATTAAAAAGGAAAAGGTGTAAATCAGCCTTAATATTTATCTTCAAAAAAGAGAAAGGAGTACAAAAGTGGCCTTGTGACTAGTTTTTTTAAAAAAATTAGTCAAAATAGCACACAATAATATATGTAGTCCTGAAAAGACAAGACTTTGTCAATGCATAAAGACACTCAAACACTAGGTGCGTGAAAATGGTCTGAATTTTATAGTATTTTTTTCTCTCTCAAAATTATTTAAATAGCATTTGATGGAACAACCTCCTACTGACACAAAAAATTGAAGACACAATATATGTATATTAACTATATCCAGTGGAGATAATCAGACATTTTACACTTAAAACCAATTTATAATCTTTTGTTTGGCTGTTTGCCAGAGTTCCCAGTTTTTGCTTTGATACAACTTTGTAAAATATTATAGATGCATACTGTAGGCACATGTATGTTGCCCAGAGGTTGTGAAATCTCTGCTCTTGGACATATTTAAGAGCCATCTGGGCATGTTCTTGGACTATCTGTTCCTGGTACCCCTGCTTGAGCAGAGGAGGTGGACAAGGTGACCTCTTGAGGCTCCTGCCAACCTCAGCCATGCTGTGATTTTGTGATATATTTGTGGTCAAATGTGTGTGAATATATATAGATATTAATATATTCATACGTATTTGTTCATCTATTTAGGGACACACTTGCTAAAACATGGTGTATAAATTACTGGAAGCCACCATCTTCCAGTTTCCAAAGGAACATATGGAAATAAAGACAAAACTTTCTGAGTATATGTTTTGATGAATATTTTCTAATTTCAGTCCTTGATGATGATTCTCTGAACATATGCCTGCACTTGGGTAAATCTTATGCAAATTTTGGTGAAACTGTTTATGACTCCCTGCTCTCAAAATAGGATAATTTAAAACTTTGTTTTACAACTGATTTTGAACAATGTAGCTAATTTTTACTCTCTTTCCTGGACATTTAATTTTCTTAAAAGAGTTTACATCACAAACATCCAGTCTGCTTTCCCACAATTAGTTCTGTGGAACTCTGAACTAAGAAACTAACAATCGTCATTGGTATCAACCCAGGAGAGTACACCTAATCTAGCACCATGTCCTTGATAGTAGTTACAATCAGCTCTTTTACAAAAATACTGCAAAAATTTAAACTTTGATGTTAAAAAAAATTGATGTATTGTAATGAGTCTGGCTGGGATGGAGTCAATCTTCTTCACAGCAGCCCACATGGTGCCCTTTCAGATTAGTAATCTAAGTGGTGTTGATAGCGCACCTGTGTTTTAACTACTGCTGAACAGTGCCTGCACAGGACGAAGAACTTCTCTGTTTCTTACTCTCTATATCCCTGCAGGTATTTGGCATGGGGTGGGCAAGAGGCTGGTGTGTGTGGGACACAGCCATGACAGCTTACTCAAATGGACTAAAGGGATACTCAGTACCATATAATACCATGCTAGACAATAAAAAGTAGAAAGGAGGGAAGGTCTGAAGCAGGGATAGTTTTTTTGAAGGCAGGCATTGCTTGGAAATTGGCTGGACATCAGTCTGGTAGTAGGAGGTGGTAATTGATTGCCTCTGTGTTGTTTGTTTTCTTTGTTCTGTTTCTCTTTACTTATTAAATTGTATTTGTTTTGGCTGATAAGTTTTTGTCACTTTTTGTCCTTCTAATTCTCTCCCTCATCCCACTTATCATATCCATTCCAAAAAGTCTTGGCTGTTTTAACAGTTCATCTCCGAATTTTCGCATGATGCATATAATATTTAACTCTTGAAACTTGATAAAAATATTGCTCAAGGGCTAAAAAATTATAACAAGTTCCCTGTACTCATCAGAAATTAATAAAAAATGTTTCCACCATCAAGTTTTCTGCTATTAATCATAACTGAGTGACAGTTCATTATTGTGCTAGAAAACAGAGTACAAGGGTGGGTTTCACAGAGAAACAGCAGTAAAATCTCAAGATTTATGCTTTCCTGAGAGCTTTTTTCCTGAGCATTTCACTTTTATTGCATAAACAGTGGCCAAAGTGGAATATAGAATCCAAACAATGAAAAGTATCTGCTCTTTCATAACCCCCTTGGAAGCCAAGTCTTTTGACAACTTGCAAGTCCTGAAATGATGAAAGGTGACTCCATTTGAGTACTTTTCTACCCAAAATGGGCATGTCAAATTTCATGAGATAAAGAGCTCCCAATGGCTTAGGAAGTGATTGCCTCAAGGCTGCTTAGAAACCTGTGGCAACATGATGGCAATAGAATAATACAATACAATAATAATGTTTGGTTTAAAGACTGTCTTGGGCTCCACAGGGTAGAGCTATGAACACATCTATCAACATGGATTTTCTCTGCACCTTTCAGGGATGTGAAGAAAATATACTTACTAAGATACCTTTTGAAATAAAATTTTAAAAATTCTTTTCTGATTCTCTTTGGATTCTGATTTTCACAGCCTTTTTCAACAGTGTTTTTTGAATATTTCTTTCAACATCATGGAGGTAGTTCCACCCATTTATATATATGTTACGGTGCTTAGAGAGATTTGACAATGGTGAATAATTAAAATATGGTGATTTGGATCTGGCTTCAAAAAATACTGAAGAGGAAAATCCATAGTAAAAATATAAAACTAACCAAACCTACTATGTGAAACGAACAAGTAATGGCAACACAGAGGGAAAGTAATTTTCACTGAGTGGCATCCTGATGCACAGTTAAATATAGCAAGGCAGCACTACTCAAAATATGGCAACATATTCAAATCCAAAAGATACTCTTCCTGAAGAAATCTTATGTGTCATAAGTCACGGACTCACAGAGACATCCGAAATCACTGGCCTGTGGCATGTGCTTATTACTGCAGAAGAAAAAGGAACNTTTTTTTTTGTTCCAGCTGTGTATTGGCTTTGTAGTTGTTAGATATCACCTCTTACTATCCATTAATATATGTTATGCAGATTTTCTTTTCACACATGAAAACTTGCAGGGAATCTTTTCTTTCTTTTTTTTCCCTGGAAATTAGAACAAACACTCAGAAGATTTTAAAGAAAGAATCAGTGTATTCAGAGAAACTGGATATCTAGAAATGCTCCCACTGAACAAGTCAGTTTCTGTGCTGCACACACAGACTGATACACCCAGCCCTGACTGCAGAGGGATTTTCACTGCAGCTCCTCAGGAGCCTTCCATATTTCTACACTACATGGTCAGCCTCAATAAGGTAATAAAGTTAGAAGTTATACAGAACACCCAAGTAAGGTGGATCAGGGTCAGGAATAACACAAAAAAGGGAAGTCATGATTCTTAAAATGCCATCCCTCTCTTTACTCCCCTTCTTCTTTTTAACAGTGATTCCCTGGATGAACTGGCAAAGGCTTTAAGCTATTTCCAACTAACACAAAGTAAAAAGAAAAGAGTTGGGACAAGGTTCCTTGGCTAGGTTGGTAAGCCCCACATCACTGACAGCTAAAATTTTCAGACATAAAATGAAAGCTAGAGAACAATGAGATTTATCCATAAGGGGGAAAAAAAGGAAAACAAAACTTAGCAAAAATAGAATGTTGAAGCTGCTTTAGGTGTAAAATATATGCCACAAAACTATCCTTTTAATTTTAATTCTTGATTTTAATTTTTGACCCAAGTCAAATCTCTGGCTTCACTGTAGGTTTTTTCCCCTGTGTTTTCCTATTTGAAAAACTCTTTAAGATGGCATTCTGTGATATTATTCAAAAAAATGTTAGTGTTTACCCTATACTGCTTTATATTATTCTAAT
>WEIT01006974.1:65574-120024 GCA_013389985.1 Dryoscopus gambensis | reverse complement strand
ATGTAGCAGTTCGAAAATATGGGAAAAAATGTCATTTTTGATTGACTGATGGGAGAAGCCTCGGTCATTCTGCAGCAACAGCAGGGACAAACTGTGGTATTTCAGGAGACTCTCCCACCAATGTACATGGGAATCAGGGTGAGATTTGGGTCACTGAGAAGTAGAACTTTCCACCATCCTGACAAGCAGGAATTTGGCCCACTGAGGGCACTGGCAGAACACTGGAATGTGGTGAGAGTTCGCTGTGGACTGCTGTGTCACTTGGCCCTGTGGTGGGTAGTGGGAGAAACTTATTCCCTGTGGGGATGTATTTCCATGGATAGCCCTGTAGTTCTTGAGCAAGACGGAGGGAATTTCCTAGGCATATCTCTGCAAATTCTGCCCAAGATTGGCAGGCAAGCACTGCCGGGAATGAGCTCGTTTAGCCAGGATCTGGGGAGGATGCTCAACAGGAGACATGTTAATATTTTTAGAGCTGTTTATTTACATTTTCTGAGAGTCCCAAATTTTGCAGAGATTAAATTAAAAACATAATTGGTATAATTGCTTTTGAACCAAGCATTAATTATCATCTCCGCTTCCTTCTGGAATCCCTGGAGATTCACAACAGCCCCTTCTCAAAGCCCAGCCCACAGCCTGTATCACGAGATGTTTCCCTCTGTAATTCTCTGCCAGATGCGCCACCACCCAAGGAGATGGTTTGTGGCTCAATTCCAGGGGTGCCCTCACTCAGACAGTGGGATGTGTTTGGAGAAGGGCCCCAGCTCTCTGCCAGGTCCCTCCTGGCACTAAACCTGCCCCGGGCACACGTCAGCCTGGAGCCGCGCCGAGCATGGGAGGGGTCCGTGGGCAAAACCATCACAGAGGATGGACAAGGCACAGCCCACAGCTCTTGTGGCTTTAGAAAAGATTACCCTGGGCACAGCTGTCCCACTTTTTGCTTCTGTTTTCCACCATCAAGGTACAGTCTGATGACCTCTCCTTTCCTCCCTGGTTAGCTCACCTTTCTGTGGCAGGAACCGTTCCCTGGGCTGGGTTTGGGGTGTGGAACCACAGGTCTTGCTCAGGCTGCACCCTGACATTCCTGCTTGTTCACCCAGGTTGGGCTGTCCTTGCTGCTCACCCTCCTCTGCTCTCTAAATCAGAGGAAATCCACAAGGAAACAAGAACCAGGCTGAACTCAGACCTGGCTTTATATGCTGCTTATTCCTTGTAACTTGCTATAAATTCACACCAGAGGTAGATAAAGGATGGTGTCTCAGTCCTTTCTGTCGGATAAAGCCAGAGTTCAGGAATTAGATTAAAACTTTCTTGGGCTGCCAATGAAAGACTATGAAAAAGAAAGGGAATGGGTAAGATCAATGAGCCTGGCAAGATGACACGCTGGAGAACTTCAAGGTCTGAGTGAAAACCTACTGGTGCAGCTCAAATGACAGGGAAATATTCAGAAATCTGCAAAGCAGCAACAGCCTCCAGTGCTTGAGCAGAGAAACCATTAGTGGAAGCAAGAGGTAATGAAGGAAGGAGGGAGAGGAGCTTGTTGACCCTGTACAGCCAGAGCTCAAATCAATGGGGGAACTCAGGATTCCCTCATCCTCATGTGCACAGTGGGCTCTGAGAAATATTTCCTCAAAAACTAGGATCATTCTTCTGTTTCTTTTGGCCTTTTGGCAGGGAAATTGAAGCATTTTGAAGACGTCTAAAAGATCTGACACAAAATACGTTTGAGTCTAAATTGCATCTCCAGAGAAATTTCCGACTGATGACCCAGTCCTCGCTGCAATTAGGATGAATATGAAACCCACCCACCCCGCCACACAGCCGAAGGGGCTTGCTGTAATTTGGAGGCCGTGTGAGCCCGAGGACGGGAGGCAGTTCAGGCCAGCCTGGCACCACGGCCTCCAGACACATCAGCCCCATGGAGCCGTGGGAACAGCAGGTGCTGATGGCTCTCCGGGGGCTGGGGTTAGGAGCAGGGGCTCCATCAGTAGGGAAGAAAGACTGATTAAAAAGACAGATGGACCAAATCCATCCTTTCCCTGCCTCTAAATAGTTCCTGAGTCTGTTTTAAGTGGCATTGACCTATGCTTACGGCTTGGGCAGAGGACTCAGGTGCCTAGTTCAGAAGACTCATGTCTCTGAATTAAGGCTTTTCTATTTTGATTGCGGTTTTCTTCTGAGAATTGGATTTCAGAGGCCTTGCTGGGGTCAAAAGCAGATATTGTTTCCATTACTTCTGGATGCAATAAATATTTTCCCTGTGAAATCTCTTGCTTTCCATCTCTATGTGTTAAAAGACCATTCCTGCAGAACTTTAATTACCCCGAATACTTGGCATTCTTTAAAGAATAGGATGACAGAAGAAATGTCAAGAGCAGAACATGAAAAAGAAACTGTAATTGCAATATTTTATGTGTTAAATTTAATCCAAAAAATAGCCTGATAGGGAAAAATTGTTCTATTACATCATAACTGATGTGATGCAGGAAGATGCTGAGGCTCATTTCAGAATAAAACCTGAGACAAAGCCACAGTTCTTCAGGTTTTCACCTCTCAACACCAAACAAAAGCCAAGGCCAGGCAACGCTGCTGTGCTCGGACAGAGCATCTGGACATCCCTGTTTGTGCAAAGTGGAGTCTGAGGGAGTTCACCTCAGGGCCTGTCCCAGCATTTCCTTCAGCCTTTCTGCAGTGTTTCATGTGCAGATACAATTTGCACATTTACATGCTTTGAAAGTGGGATCTGGACAATTTGGGCTGGATCCGGCCATTAAGAGCTGGGAAAAATAAGCTCATAAATTTAAAATTGTGTTTGAATTACCACTGCAGGCCACATGAGCAGTCTAGTGCCCGGTGCCACTAAAGCCAGCAGCGTTGTGGGAGCAGAGCCCACTCAGCTGTGCCTGCATGGATGACAGGGACAGACAGCCAAGGGCTTTCCATCAGCCCTCGCAGGATTTTCCTCCTCATGGACCTTGGGTCCATTTTCCCAGAGGAGAGTCTTTTGCTGCTGAGAGCACCTGGTTATCTCTGACACCCTCGGGTGAGGGGGCATGGCAAAGACAAGGGAGGAGGGCAATTGCAGCTGGAATCTTGATCAGGGAGGGCCCTCCACGTCCTCTGAGAGGAAAACACAATGTCCAGCTCTGCCCCTGCGCAGAAGAGGTACCAGAGAATGTACCTGCCTCACCACGCACACTTCACAGGCTTTGAAAGTGGGGTCTGGACAATTTGGGCTGGATCTGGCCATTTTGAGCTGGAAAAAACAAGCTCCTAATGTGAGCATTGCAGGTGCTCACAGCACTCACACCCAGCTCACTCTGCTGTTCTGTGTAATTAGGATGTGACAGAGTGAATGCAGGAAATCTGTTCTAAATGCCCCCCTGGACCTGAGGGATGCTGAAAATTGTAGATTTGTTGTACCCTCCGGGTTAATGGAGTCTGCTTGCTCCAGTTCTGTATCTGATCTTTCCTTTGACTCTCTGGTGTCAGTGGATGAGGGAGGAGGCTGGATGCTCCCAGGAAGGTGAAGCACAGCAGACCTTGGGGAAGAGGGTCTGCATGGACCCCCAGACCAAGGCAGCAGGGGAGGGTTCTGAAATCCCCACTTGTATAAATTCAGCTGGAAATAATGAGAAATGAGGATCAAATTGCGGAGTGGGCTGAGGAATCTTTCCTGGACATGGTGTCTATGCAAAATATTCTGTCGAGGGCTGTGCATGGTCTCGGAGGGCAGATGTCTGCAGGAGGGGGCAAGTGCTTTGTTCTGATTTGAAAAGGTGGGATCATGGATTGAGAGCAACCCTGGACTGTGTCTCATCAAAGGCTCTGTGGAATTAACAAGACATGCAAATATATGCAAATTTCTGCCTTTAAACATAGAGGATTTAAACATGCTAATTAGATGCATAATAATTTTGTAAACAGACACATTATCTGATCCGTAGCAACGGCTTCTCCATTCTTTTGATATAGGGAAGGGTTTGTGTGAGCTTTACTGGTGGAGGGATCAGAGACAGAAGTGGAAAATGGTGTGGGAGATGGGAGCTCTGTGCCCAGGACCCAGGAGAGGCTGGGAAGGGTGTGAGCAGTGACCGAACAGGAGCACGAATGGACAATGATACAAAGCAGGAGGACTACTCTTCATATGCCAGGAGGTGCTGATGAGATGGAAAGGCTGCAAAATTTCTAAAATCATGAAAGAAAGTCCATCTTAAAATTCTTCCATTCTGGAAGCGTGTGAAAGTGAGCAGCCAGCCCATGGTGATGGACCAGAGGGCATCTCAGTGGTGACATGGGTTTGATGCTGCAGCTCCCACCAGGGACCAGCGTCCCCTTACCTGGCTATGACAAAGAGCACACAGCTGACACCCAGGTAGGCGAGGAGGATGTACATCCAGATGTCGGGAGAGAGAGGGTTCAGGAAGGAGAACACGCTGGGGTTGGTCCCGTTGGGCTTCCGGTACAGGATGCTGACCCCCAGGGTCATGAAGGGCTTGGAGAAATCGATGGCTTTCTCTCGGACATGAGTGATGGTGAGAGGAGCCACGGCCAGGTCAGCTTTCTGCAAACAGCACAGAGGGAGGGGACACAGGCAGGGAGAAAGGAGAAGTTACAAACTGAGGTGTTTCCATCCCCTTGGAGACACCGCAGCTCTCACACAGCCAAAACGGGCCAAAACCCCCCAAAAGTGCAACCCTGGGGTTCCCCCCTCCTGTTGCACACGTGGTACACATTTGCTGTGAAATACAGATGTTGGGGGTACGATGTTTGCTGTGAAATACAGATGTTGGGGGTATAATGTTCACCATAAAATACAGCACAACCAAATGGAGACATTACAGCCTCTGCAGCTTCTGCCCCAATGCGACAAGCTCTTCTGCAATGGTCAGAAAAATCAGATTTTACAGTGTTCTAAAGTGTCAGTGACCCTTGCCGTGCTTGCTCCTCACCACAAGACTCTACAACAGCTAGTAGGCTGTGCGTAGACCCTGCTGCTGGCAGCAGTGGTTTGTTGTTGTTGTTGTTGTTGTTGTTGTTTTTGTTGTCCTTCCTTTCATTTGTTGTTGTCCTGCCTCTCACGCTGATGCAAGAGGACAGGAGGGTGTGGAGGAAGGCTACTCTGGATGGAGCTGCAGGGAGCCATGTTGTGGAGCGTGAGGTAAAAGGTTCAATTTCTTTTCCTTCAGTCATTTCATGATACAACTTGAGAGGCTCAGTCTCAGGCAGGAATGCTCGATGCCTGCTGGGTGGGAGGGAGGGAGGGAGGGAGGTGTGGAGGTGAGACCCTCAGAGGAAACACAATTTCATGATGGACCTCCCAGCCCACCTTACTGGAATGGTCTGAGCTCCATGAAGAATTTCAGCTGAGCATATTCTTTATCCTGACAGCTTGTATGAATTGTGTTTGTTTCTATTATTTCTGTTATTTAATATTTCTGTGCTAATTCAGCGAGCAGCCACACACACCCTCTTTCTGTCAGTTAAGAGCTGTGTTCACTCCTCACACTAAACATTCATCCAGGTTCTTAAAAGCCACAAGTAAATACATCCAAGGTTTCCTCAATATCACCCGCCTTGCTTGAGCTTTGCAAATCATTCTATGGGACTGTGAACTTCCGAGGAAACGCAGACACATAAATTACAGCTCTGAAGTTGAGCAGAACCTCCCTCCATGCCAGGAGCCCGGGCAAGATTTATTTAACATCTGGTTCTGAAAATTAAAATTCTAAATTAACTATGAGTGATAATTACCTAGAGATATAGTGGATTTGTCATTATTCATGAACTTTAAATCAATATTGGCTGGAACATACTTTGCTCCAGCAGGAGCTGGAGGTTCACTGTAGGAACCAGAGCAGATCCCTGGCCTGTGCTGGGGGTAAAGGTTGTACTAATGGTTTCGTTTGACCTTGCCAATCTGTGATGAAAGTCAGTGCAATATTTATAAATAGAGGAATCTGGGCCTTTTACTCTAAGAAGAGTCTCTGCATGAGCTTTTGTCCATTTAGACATGTGTGTGTGTGTAACGGACCCCTCTGTCCTGGGTTACAGTGTATTCTATTACCACCTCCATGAGCTGTTGAAACCAGGTGTAGCAATGTTCCCTGCCTCCTCCTCCGGACTATCTCCTGTTAATGGGCCCAACAAGGCCTTGCCTCATGACTCACCATCCCATTGTGAGATGCTCCGCCCAGGGGGAAGGAGCCAAGCATTCCCACCTGGATATAATCTGGGGTTTGATGCAGCATGGGCAGCCTTTTCCACTGGATTCCCAGAGGATGACCAGAGGCCTCCTACACCACCACTGGACCTTCAGAGGAAGACCAGACCCTTCTACAGAATCACTGCTCCAACAGAACCATCACTCCAGGAGGACTGCAGCCACCATTTGATTGCACTGCTGCCAACCCCCTGACTGTCAGGGGTCAGGTTATACTCTGACTCTGTCAGTGGGTTGGTTTTTTGTACTATTACATTTATTTTATTTTTCCTATTAAATTGTATTTCTGACTTGAAGTCTCTCACTAGTTTGCTTTCAAACTAGTATATCCTCTCTGAAAAGTGCAGCCTCAGAGCTCCCGAACAGAGGCCTTCAGGAATTATGTAAAAAGGGTAAAAATGATACATTTTCGTTCTAAGGTGGTTCTTCAGCTGTGCCCTGGTTGGTTTCCTTTCCTTCTCACTTTCCAAATGGAAATACGTTTTTACAGCAGCCTGGTATAAGAAGAGCCCATTTCAGTTACTGGCATTTGTCAAAACTTATGGAAAACGGGAACAATATTTTCC
Source organism: Dryoscopus gambensis (assembly GCA_013389985.1). Lineage (NCBI taxonomy): Eukaryota > Metazoa > Chordata > Aves > Passeriformes > Malaconotidae > Dryoscopus > Dryoscopus gambensis. The sequence continues at coordinate 113,235 of WEIT01006974.1, read as the reverse complement.
CAGTGAGCCCATTGTGCCAGCTGTGGTTGTGGTAACATGGAGAGAAGCTGAAAGGGGTTGGAAGTGGATGGGCACTGGTGACTGCCCAGCCTGAGGTGGGATGTTCTGCATCCTTGGGGCCATCCTGGCAGGTTTGGACCTTGGCTGCTCCCACCACCTTACAGCACACCTGGAAATTTTGGCTTAGTGCTCCCCACAGTCACAAGGCAGAAATGGCAAAAGAAATGCAGCATTTTCCCTCCTCCGTCACTTCTATGTGGGTGTCCTGACTCACCAGGGAAAAGCGAAGAAGATGTTGAAGGATTTGGCTACAGGTTTTTCTGAAGGAGGGAGCAAATGTTCTGTGGTCAGAGCTCGCTGGCGATGGCTGGGCTGAAGGATCCTCAGCCAAATTTGACAGAATGATACAGTGAGCCAAAGAACGGCCTGGTGTTTGTGCTTTGCCACAGAAAATGAAGAGAGAGAAATCTGCATGGATGCCCAGGGATCCAACTGCTTTTAGTGCAGACCACTAGTTTTACTGTGTCACTCCAGCAGCTGCTGTGATGTGCTCCCAGCCCTGTGTCCTTGCAGGGAATGTCACATGCAGGCAGGACAGAGCATGGATTCAGGAGCCTGGGCCGGGGTGTGTCCTGAGCAATTAGAGGCAGCACAGGGCTGCACTTCCATATCCTTTTTATCAATGCAGATTTTTCTGAAGGTGGCCTCTAATTAAGGGTTTGCTGACAGAGAGGATCTAAATCAAACCCACCAAGGGTGAAGCTTTGATTTGTCGTGCTCTGACATTCCAAACTGGGCAGTCAATTACCAGACTCTGGCTGCTTCCTTCATTCAGCCCTGACTGTTGTGTTGTCGCACAGTCAGGTGGGTTTTATTAAAGATGAGGCATTAGAGCAAGTGCCAGTGGCTTAAAGAACCTTGTCCAGCAAAACCACTTAAGCCTACACCTCTGTTTTACTGGAGCTCACATGTCTTCCAAGTCTTGTGCCTGTTCTTAAGTGTTCTGCTGAACTGAGGCCAAAAAGATGAATTCTGCCAAGGCAGCTACACATCAAATGCAGACACTTCTCTAACACACCTCCAAGGCTTTGGATCTCCTCATTCACCCAGTTACAGTGCTTCACTTGGCTGGAACAGCTGTGAGTTCACTGGGCGTTCAGCACAGGGATGATTGTATTTGCTGCAGAGATATTTGGCTTTCATCAGAAAATGCCAAGTCTTATCTCCAAGTTCTCAGTTATCAGGGAGATGTGGCCCGTGGGTCAGGACAGCTCTTGTGCAGCCATGGTCACTGTGGGAATCCTGCAGTGCCTCACCTCGGCCTGAGCACAGGCAGTGGCCGGTCATGGCAGAGCCCACAAACTGCATAAACACCAAGATAAATATTTATTCAAGAAAATAAGCTGCCTCTGTGCTTATTTTGCCAATCTGCATTAGGTATTTACATAAACTAATCATGTGTGGGTTGCCTGAGAGACAGAAATAGTGTGTGTGTTTTACTGATTTAATTGTTACCCAGGTCTGGCGGCATTGGCGCTGTCATGCCTCGGTCTCTTTTGCCGCTGCCAGTGCTGCGGCTTCTGCCTTGGGTCCTGTTTCTGCTTCCTACTCTACCTGCTTGGCTGCTGTGCCCTGCTCCTGCTCCCTGGCCCCATGGTCTGCTGGGCTCCTGGGCATCTCCCTGCGCCTTTCCCTGCAGCAGAGCAGCCCCGGGTGTCCTGGGGATGGGGGACGAGGGGGCCAGGCACAGCTGAGACAGCCGGGGCTCTGCTGCAGCTCACGGCTCAGAGACAAGGGGCTGCTGCTGGGGCAGGTGTGGGAGTGCTCTGTGAGAGCCCTGTGCCTGCCCAGGGACAGGGAAGCACTCGCTGGGAGCAGGGATGCTCAAGGAGAGCAGGATCAGTGTTAACTGTCTGATTCCCACTCTTAACAGCTGCTCTTGCAATCTCAGTCCTAATTTAGACATAATTTTTGTCAATGGATTTATTCAATATCAGCGGTGAATTAAGAACAGATGTTGGCAGGAAAAACCTAGCTGTAAGCTGAAGAGGAGGATTGAGGGCCATGAGGTCCTGTTGGGGCTTTTATAAACTTCACTTTAAGGAATTTCTTCAGAGCTGGAACTGCCATTAACTGTCCCTGAGGGATGTGAAGGCTGGAGGATCCCGGTGAGAATGGCACTACTGTGAGAGATGAGCCCTATGGGTTCCTGGCAGGGGAACCAGCCAGCGAGGGGCAGGGACACCTGCTGAGGCACACAGAGGGCTCGGGGCTCCCAACATACAGATCCTTCACCTGGATCCCTGAGTATGACCCAGTTGTGAATCCACCCAATTAACGATCTGAGCACAAAAGTAAAACCTGTTCTGGCTTATTTCCATCCCGTCCCTAACACTGAGGTCCTGCAGTGTCTAAACAAAAGGTGGAGGACACTTCATCCAATGAAATTGGTTTTTTCCCTATTCCTGGCCCAGCGACAGCCAAACAAAGCCCCAGTTCATGACACTTGAGATAAAACATCCACCAGTGCAGGAGCATTAATGGGGAGCTGGCAATGTGATGCAATATGTATTTCTGCTGTCAATAAACGTCCACTTATTGTGAAAGTGTTAAATCAACTGTCAGGAATTGTCCCTAAGGATGGATATTACAACTCCTCTACAGTAACCATTCGCAGGGATTTCCAGTAGAAACCCTCGTATTTGCCACATCTGTTTTATTCCCACCTGAAGTTTCAGATTGAATGGCAATTTGATGTGCACTGTTGCAGCAGAAGACAAGTTTTATTTGTGAACAAGTTTGTGCAAAATGTCCAGAACAACTCATTCTGCTGGTTTTATGGGATTCTGCCCGCAAACAATAGGGAAGATTTGCAGGCGTTGCTTTGCCAGACAACTGGAATTTATAAATCAGAACGGAGGGGCCACAGCGTGCAGTGGAGCTTTGCTTGTATCAGTAATAATTTCTATGAATAAACATCAATAGCAGTTCACTGTTGCTGAAAGGAGGAGGTTTGGCAGTTGTCAGGTTCCCCTGTTTGTTATTAATAAAGGGCTCAGGAACTTCTCTGCATCACCTAACCTCCCTCAATACCTGAGTTCAGCTCTCATGGCCCTTCTAATCAAGGCTCCTCTGCAGGAATGGCCAGAGAGGTGACAATAAGCAGTAGACTGTGGTGAGGAGAGAGGCTACTTCTCCAGGGAATGGACTGAACTCCTCAAAACAGGGACTTTTTTGTGCTGAGGATGAGCAGCAGATGAAAGGCCGTGGGGCAGGGCTGTTGCACTCAGCTGCAGGAGGCTGTTGTCTCTGGATCTGCTACTGGGGACCTGTCGGACAGGGTCGTGCTGTGGCTGCTCTGATTGCTGTTGCTTTTCCTGTTTATGCTTAAGGCCAGACTAGAAACACAGGGATTTTACAAAGGATCATAGCCTGAGGCATCCCTGCCTGTGGCCAGGCATGCCTGGATCAGAGAGAGGGGAGGGGGAGGATGCGTGCCTGCATCAAGCCCGGAGTGCTCACTCTGTAAATACCTCTCCCAGCATGTGATTCACCTTTGGGGTGCCACGATCCACCCCTTTGGTGACAGCACCTTTGTTCCCCAGACACTGCTGTCATGCCCCCACCTGGGCCACCCTTGCCCAGCTCCTCTGAGGTGCATCTCCAGCCCAGTGAAGGCCATCCTGAGGGACAGGTGCCTTTTGCTTTTCCCATCTCCTCCTCTCCAAATTTCAGCCTCAGCTCAGGCTGAGTTGGCCGATCCCTGGTACACAGCATCTGCCACTTCCACAGTTCCCAGGCTCTCTGAGCAACAATAATCACCATTTTAGCCTATCACTTCACCCCAGGAGCACCCCCTGCTCTGCATTCGGGGAGCCCACAGTAGCTTCTGCCCACAGCAGCTCTGCCCACCTGTGTCAGAGCAGCCCAGGGGGCTCCATCTCCTGAGCTAAGTGTGTCTTCAGTGATGCACTGACTTTCTGCATTGAATTAATCCTGACCTGGGTATCTGGACCTCACAAAATCCTGCCTGCTTTGTGCTCCCACCTGAATGATTCCAATCTGTTTATGAGAAGGAGACACTGAACACAGAAGAAAGCCAGCTCAGATACCGAACTCTGGAAATGGGCAGCCCTGTTTTCATCACTACAACTCGATTTGAATGCTGTCTCTAACACTTTTCCTCATGTGCATGAAATAATCTTGATCTTGCCTGTTGCAGAGTGTCCATGGGTTGTGCCTTTCCCCACACCATGTGAAGATGCTGCTGAGGAAGGGCCCATCTGGTTGCAATTTCACTTTTTAAGGCTTTACATAAACACTGCTATAAAAAGCAATGACATGCAGATAAAGGAACTAATGGCTTCATGTGGGGCCTGGGCAGTGTCATCAGTCCCTGCAGGCACGTGCCCAGCCATGCAGGACAGAGTGCAGAGCTGCATCTCAGCATTAGAGCACAACTCGCAAGAACGGGGTTTGGCCCTTTCCTGCTGCTGTGCGTTGATTTGCTTTTTAAATACTTATCCAAAAAAATACTACAATGCAGGTTTGACCACAAATTTTGTGTTATTTAGCGAGGTTGCTTCCCAAACCTCCTTCTTGTCTATCTCAGTTAGCTGACCACAGCTTCAGGAATGGCCGAAGCCTCCTGAGAGCCCTGTGGTGTCTTGCAGGACACTGGACGTGACATGGCTCGGGCTAAATGACCGTCTGGCTTCTATTCCCGTTGAAGGGATTGGCTCCTTGCGAGCCCTGCACTGCAGTGAGAGCTCCAGCGCCTGCTCCCAGCAGCGGGTGCCGGGCGGAGGAGCCGTGTCCCGGGCGGAGGGGCCGTGTCCCGGGGGGCTCTGCCAAGGGGCGCAGCCGCTGCTCCGCGTCGGTTCCGATCTGTGTCACGCACATCACTCGGAGCGGCAGAGCACCAGCGCCTTCCGCTGGGACACTGCCCCTCGTCTAACTCGGCAAGGCTGTTGTGTAAGAGGCTCTAAAGTCTGTATTTTGAGCTGCACCGAGTTTTCCAGAAGGAAAAGCACCGAGGCAGGTTTGCAGAGCCGGTGGTGTGCTCCCCCATGGGACAGTGCCCTGCTCCCCAGGGCTGTCCTTGCCTGCCCTTGCTGCTCTCCTGCTCCCTGGGCCAAACCAGCCGAGGGCTGCAACGCTTGTCGCAAACTCATTAAGCATCACTTTGTCCCTGTAAGGGATATAATCATTGTCATCTGCATTTTACAGATGTGCACAGAAGCAACTTGTCCAATGTCATTTAGGGCAGAGAAGGCAGATCTGGAAGCCCAGCCCAGCTCCCACGCCACTCAGCAGCCCCTTGCTTGACTCTCCACAGGCCACAGTGACTCACCCAGCAAACACATTCCTCTCCCATGAATGGTAAGAGCATCACAACTCTATAGGGGATTATTTTTGTGTCTTTGCTGCTTAGGCTGTGGATTCAGAATGTAGCCAGAACCAGGAGGTGGTCAAGGGCTGCCCCACTTGAGCAGGATTCTCAGGAGGAGAGCGCTGTGCACTGCCCATATTTTTGCCTGTGCTGCAGAGAGCAGGGATTCTTTTTGTCCTTAGCTTTTCTTCCAGAGGCCTTCTCTGGGAATCAGATATTCATAAAAACACCAGCTTTCCTCACCTCCATAACTGGGCCCCTGGGATCACAGGAAGTGCTGGAGGCAAGATATCTAATTAGGAAACTCAGCAACCTCTGGCTGCCATTTCAGCGGCGGTTTCAGACTCGGTGACGCTTTGGTGGCTGTGGGAGCAAAGCTGCTGCAACAGGTTCCCTGGTGTTTAATGGGCTTTTGGAAGTGGCCGTGGAAGGAGAAGCACAGCTGCTGTGTGGCAGAGGGAGCTCTGTGTCCCAGGAGATTTTAGAAAATAAGTTGCTTTTACAGAAAATAAAAAATTAAACTGTCCAGTGCACACCTGCTCCTGCAGTCTGGATACCTCCTCTGGACTGGACTGTGTCTGGGACATGGCTGGGGTCCCCAAGCTGCACTGGTGCTGTGCCCTTGCCCATGTTTGTCCTCGGGGTGAGAGCAGCTCACGCTGCCAGCCCGGGGCAGCCGGTGTGCCCCGGGCCCAGGGGAAGCCTCTTCCCTCTCCACATGCCCAGCCTGTGTCCGTCCCACTGTGGGCAGCATCCAGCAGGGAGAGGCTGTGCCTGGAGCCACAGAGCCCATTTCTGTGCAGCAAGAATTGCTGTTCTCAGGAATTTCAAATGAATATTTGTAGGAGGAGCCAGACACAGGGATATTCTTCTGACAACCCATGTGACAAGAAGCCACGCGGGGTCAGGAGCTCGCTGTGGGTATTCCAAGCCAGCGAGAAATGGTACCTGTCCCACCCTGGAAAGCCAGCCCAGGGACAGCTCCAGGGACAGCCTGGGCACAACCCGGCACAGGTAACCCTCGGCAGCCACCCACGGGCTCACTCACATGGTCGATGAGCTCCTTGATCATGCCATTCCACTGCCCCTTCTCATCCTGTGCCCCGTATTTCCCATCCTCCACCAGCCGGATCTCGTAGGAGAAGCCCAGGATGATGGCCAGCTCCTTCAGGAGGTCGATGCAGTAGCCCTCGAAGCGGTCATTCCCGAACAGGGCTGTGTCGGACTTACGGAACATAACAAAGGGCTCCTCCTGCACAGGGAAAGCAAAAAGTCCCCGTTCAGGGTCAGCTGGAGGCAGGGCCACCTCTGCGGGTGAGCCTGAGCCGCCAGGCACTGGCTCTCCAGGCAGGGCTGGCACTGTGACATGTTGGGAATAAATTAACTTTGCACAGCACATCAGCTAATTAGCAACCTTGTTTACCCCACAAAATTTAATTTTGTCTCTTCTGAGCAGCCAACTGTTTTCCATTTGGTAGGATTTCAGGGAGAAAAATAACCATTTCATGCTCTGAAAATGAAGTGTTAGAAACAGTAAAAGAGGGGAAGGACAAACTCACCCCTGAGCCCTGCACTCGGTACCTGCCATTCACCACAGCAAGCAGGAGGCTGGTGGGTGAAATTCAGGGTGAGGGAGCTGTGCATGGCTGGGGCCACGCCAAAACCTCCCCACTCAGCTCACTGGCACTGCTCTGTGCTGGCATTACCTGATGGACACAGGGCCCTGCTACTGCCCAGGGAAACTTTGTGCCGTCTGCTGCACTTCGGGCTGCCTGGGAGAGCTGGGGGTGTCTGAACCAGAGCAGAGCTGAGCACCAGCACAGGGGAGAGGAACCAATGCAGTAACCTGCGGATCCCTCCCCTTGAGCAGGGGCTGGCAGGTGAAATCACACAGCGAAGTCCAGAGTGCTTTGGTGCCTCTCAGGCTTGGGCAGCCACGGAGGACGAGGGACAGTGGGGAGCCCGAGGGAAAAATGTGTGGAGGACAGATGGAAATGGGAAAAGATGGTGGGCAGCAGGCAAGAGCTGGAAGGCAAGAGGAGGGTGAGGTACCTACAGCGAGTCCCTGGCTCAAACTGGGGGTGTCTGCAGGGCTCCTGTGTTTGCCATGGGGTGGCCAGCGAGGGAGGGTGAGGGAGGGCTACACTTTATGCTGCCAAAACACCCTCTCTGATTTTGCTCAGGCATAGGGGGCTTGAAGAGGTGGGAGGGCAGGTCTGGAGCCCTCATTAGAGCCCTGTCACACTGCCTGGTTTGATGGGGCATGCATGGGTGCTCTGAGGAGGGGGCTCANAGAGCTGGAAGGCAAGAGGAGGGTGAGGTACCTACAGCGAGTCCCTGGCTCAAACTGGGGGTGTCTGCAGGGCTCCTGTCTTTGCCATGGGGTGGCCAGCGAGGGAGGGTGAGGGAGGGCTACACTTTATGCTGCCAAAACACCCTCTCTGATTTTGCTCAGGCATAGGGGGCTTGAAGAGGTGGGAGGGCAGGTCTGGAGCCCTCATTAGAGCCCTGTCACACTGCCTGGTTTGATGGGGCATGCATGGGTGCTCTGAGGAGGGGGCTCAGGGCCCAGCGTGGGGCTGTGCCAGCCTGGAGGCTGGTGGTGCTTGTTTCTGCCTACCTGCCAGGCCCCAGCTCTGCCCTGGGGCTCTGTGCTCCCGCAGAGGGGCAGGCGGGGCTCCTTTGGCCCGGCAGCAGGGTCAGGAGGGGACGTGGCAGCACATGAAGCCCCATTTGCAGAGTTCTAAAGCCCAACTGATCACATCACGCCCATGGAGTTTAACTTGGCACGCGCAGCCCGGCTCAATCCTGTGCTCCCCCGCCGCCTCCTCGGCTTTCTGCTCTGGAATTAGTGCTTTGTTTGTGAATCAGCTGAATCTATGGATCTTGATATAAATACGCCGGCTCCAGAGCAGCCATAAAGCACTATTAATTTTGGGAAGCGCTGTAGGGATTACATACATATTTAACAGCCGAAGCACTGAACATTAGGACGCCACTCGCTTCAGTAATGTATCTCCAGGTCTCAAACATTTCCTAGGGGGTAATTCTGAACTCTGTGAACCACTTATTCACGGACTATTTCACAATTTATTACTGAAAATGGCCAGACATCCAATTCACAAGCTCTCTCAGTTTGCTAATCGATTTCTCAGTGAAGGTGCCCTCAATTTCATAACTTCACAGTTCCCATATTGCTTGGGGAGAGTGGCGCTGGCTGCTGGGGTAATATTTCTCTTCCAACAAGTCACTGCAATATGAACAAAAGGGGAAAAAATAACCTTTCTTGCTTTTCCTTTTAAAGGCTCCTCCTATGGCTCTTCTCTCGTCATTTACAGCAGTGCAGAACTACAAAGGGGTGTTGCAAATGCAAATAACATCTAAGGTTGTATTTTATGTTTTAGACTCCAGCATACGCAGTGCAATTACTGCAGAACTCAGGTCTGAGCACATTCCCTCCTCCCGCAGGCATGGGCATCCAGGGCAGCTGTGGTTCCGAGGTAGAAACCCTGTGGCACGTGTGCCGGCCCATGGAGTGGCACAATTAATGGGAACTGGTATCACCCCGTGCCTTATGTAATTTGTACGTGCTCGCAGAGCAGGAGATGGAAATGCTGCTCAAAAAAAGCCTGTCAAAGGCAGATGGCTGACAGTCCCCTCCTGGCTCCATCGTTTTGCATTATGCCGTGGTCTTTGAGGTATGGTGGGTACCACAGCCCAGACCCAGACAATTCCACCACCATGGAAATGTTTCATGGGAAAAAATGTCATGTGGTGGATGGGAAGTTCATTAGGAGGAGTGGCTGGTTTGCATGGAAAGCTACAGCATCATCTATCTTTGGTTTATGTTCTGCTTCCGCCCTGCTAACCCCTTGCTGTGGGTTCCAAAACCTTTGATTCCAGCCCTTCTTTCCCCCTAGACCAAGTGTCTCCTTTCTCTGCTCCCCTCTGGGCACCTTGGTCCCATTCCTTTCATGATACAAATCCCCACTATACCAAGTTACATCCTTTTGAGAAGGGAAGGACGTCACAAGGCTTCACACTGCTCCAGACTGGGGCATGCATCCCCAGCAGGCTCTGCTCCACCTGCACCTTCATGTTCCCTGACAACACGGAACACAAAAGGGCCAGAAAATTTCCCTAGGCAAGCCCATAACTCAGGCCCAGTTTTGGGCAGGTTGGCCAAGGGCTGATGTGTTTTGCTGCTTCCCAGTGCCAGGCCGTGAGCCTGTGCTGTGTAACAGCCATGCAGGAACCAGTGCCACCAGAGTCATGAGCTAGTCAATAAAAACTCATTGAGATCCGACACCTGTCAGATCCAGGAGTGAGCAGGAGAACAAAATACAGCACAACGCTTCGGAGCGGAGCTGGATATTGGCATCAGCCCTCCCCACTTCAGCAGTGCATGCTCAGGGGGAGGACAGACAGACAGTGCCACAGCTGAGCCAGGGGCTCTGGTTGCTCTTGGTATTCTCTTCAGTACCAAGAACACTCCTACCTGAGGTGGGCAGCGCTGGCCAGCTGAGATCCCACTGCTGTGGCCCTGCCTGCCTGGGCACTGGGTGCACAGTGACATGGAGCTGTGCTGGGGCTCCGCACGTGCAAGGCCCCTGTGCCCTCTGGCACACAGGGATTGACAAGGGACAGACCCTCCAGCATGCAGGGATCAGCAGGGGATGGGCCCTCTGGCATGCAGGGATCAACAAGGGACAGGGACCTGGCCGAGCAGAGGAAGCAGAAGAGCTCAGCCAGGATGAACAGAGCTTCCTGGGCAGGGGAGCTACCCGAGGGGGACGGGGGCAGCTGAAGTGGAGGAGCTCAGCCAGGACCAGCACCTGTGGTTCTCGCTGGCCTGTGCCAGCCTTGCTGGCCACCACGGGGGGGCTGGCAGCCTGCTCAGGGGCGGTGGCATCAGGGATGTTGCAGGTCACCTCTGTGCAGGGGCACGGGGATTACGTGCCCCGTTACATGCAGGGCCTGTTCCAGCAGATCTGCACTGGGGTGCCGTGAGCTTTCAGAGATACTGGACATCCCTGGGCTTCGTGGGGGAAGGACAATGACAGGCTGGCAGTCTCCTACCAGCACCGTGGTGACAATTAGAGATCTGTTGCTCAGTGAGTCCGTGACGTTGGGCCCTCGTCCTTTGGAGATTTCCGTGATGTTCAAACCATCGGAAGGGCTCCATGCTCCAACCTGAAATGAAGCAAACCAACCCAGTGAACCCCCATCTCCAACTCCTCAATCCCTACCTGCAATCCTTAATCCCGGCCTTGCATTCCTCACTCGCTCCCAGCATCCTACTGGCCTGGAAAAGGGAACTTCCTTCTTTTGTCTGCAGTGAACAGCAGCAAAACTGGAATTACCTTGTAATCTGCATTAACCCTTCAGCTGCAGGTCACTCCAGTGACACATGTTCCACTGTCCCTGTGCTGCTGCAGACCACAGGGACTGGAATTTAGGGGCTGAATGAATGAACAATTTGCAAAGGCACCGAATAGAGCAACAATCAAACCACACTAAAGAATCAAATCTGGGCAAGGATAAAGCACAACAAAAGAAAAATAACCACAAATCTGAGTCCATTTTCTTTCTTTTCTATTTCCCCACCAATTTGCTTTGGTGGGGAGGATTAAAAATGACTCGAACAGCTCTGCAGATCCCTGGTAGGGACCATTCTGCTCTCTGTGCTGTGGCAAATCAGCTGGAGGTTTCTAACACATCTCTTGGCAGGGCCCTGGGCCCCACTTTGGGAAATCCCTGCAATGGTGGGTCTCAGCCCTGGCTGCAAACCTGGAGGAGTTGGTGGCAGCAGCCCTTCCCAGGCATGGCACAGGCACATCAGCTCCATTTCAGGTGCTCTGTTTTCTCAAGCTGTCAAATTTAATAAATTATTAGACTTTAAAGAAGTCTATTGATCCAGAAATGGCAAAACATGTCTCTATTTAAGGAAGTCATCTGGGCGAGGCTAAGCCTGTTAACCTGATCTCCACGGTGCAGGGGAGGCTTTGGGACAAACTTTGAAGGCAGGAGTGGCTAAAGGACTGTGACAGTGAGATAAAATTTCAGGAAAGCTGGAGGAATATGGGAGCGCTGCCAGCAAATGGAGCAGGGTGGCCACAGAGCCAGCCTGACAGCAAGAAACAAACAAACCCCACCTGGAAATGGGAACAGATCGATCCATCTGTAGGGTCAAACTGCAAGGTGGGACACGGAGAGAAGCCGAAGGCAGCCAGCTCAATCCACCGGGGAGCCAGCAGCTTCCCATCTTTTATTTATTGCTGTTTTTAAGATTCTTCAGCCTCTTCAGCAGTCCAAGGGGAGAACTTGGTTTTACTGCATCCCCAAAAAGAGACTTTGTAATGAGCAATGCTGCCTGGCAAAAAAAATTGTCATAAATTCTAGAAGAGTTTCCATGAACTTTGTGAAAGGTTTTAAATATTTCAGGTAAAACTGAAGCAATCCCCCATCTCTGCCTTGGATCACACAAAAGCTGCAATGTCAAAAATTATTATTATTGTGGATGGGAGAAAAGCAAGTCCAAGAGGCCCCAGTTTGCTGCACTGCAGCCCCAATCACTTCTGCCGTGCTACGTTTTCTTTAAGAAAATTAAATGCATGGCACTTAAGACTGGATTAATCTGTTTAAAATGTTAAAAACGGAAGAAAAAGGAAGAAGTGCATTAAGAGAACTGTATGAGTCAGATAGTCAAACTATATGTAATTAGGATTTGGTAATACTCCTGTAATCCCTGGAATATCCAGGAGGTATGAGGATCAGGGGTTCAATCCTAAAGCTCAACAAACATAAGCTGTGATACATAATGCACAATCCGGCTGGGATTTGTTTGTAGTTTGGCTTTTTGTTAGTTCAGATTAACTATTGACAGAATTCCGGCTTCAACAGAGATTTGACATCGATACTTTAAAACCCCTCTGGAGCTGACACGAAGCTTTCAGAAAAATAATAGTGGGAACTGTGAAATCTCTGAATTATTGGAGACAAAAGTTGATGGGGTTTGTGTCGAGGTTTGGCAGGTTCCAGTGGGCTTGATGTGACAGAGAACTGCAATAACTTCAGCGAGTGCCAGCTCTGCTCAGCACACCTGAGGGGTGTTGGTTTGACAGGCGATACTGCAGCTGTGCTTAAACATTTGGATCCACATGGTATCAAAGGCTGGCATGTTTTCTATTGCCTGACCAACACAGCTCTCCAGCAGTGTGTCGATGCTGCTGGACTTCAAAAAGATGTGTTGTTATTTTTGGGTTAGACTCTATAAACAAAATATTTTGTAGAAAAATAAGGCTAAAAAGGCCAGCTCCTGCTCAGTTCTTGCGAGGCAGTGGCGTCTTCCCCAGCTCTGTCCTGCCTTCTTTCTCAGTCGCAGCAAGACTGAAGGTCACTGGGTTGATTTGAAATGTTTTCTTTATTCCGTATTTGACACCAAAACCTCCTCAGCAGGAGACGGCTGTGGTGACCTTGAGCTGTGTTACCTGAGGCGCCAAGCTGCTGCTGTGGTGGGGAAGTGTGGCAGCCATTCATTTCAAAGCCCAGGAAAAACAAACGGTGAGGAAGGGGGATGGGGCACAGGCTGGCGGGTCCCGGGAGCCTCGTGGTGCAGGATCCGTCCCCTCCAAATGGAGGATTGATCCGTGGCTGCCTTCAGCCCTGGGGCTGCCTCCCTGTGCCGAGTGATTAATTCCCTGGACAAGTCCCCCGTGCTCTGGGGCCATGCACGGGTAATTGAAATCCCTCCCCGCTGCCAGCCGGGTGTCCTGTGGGCTCAGAACCTGTCACCCTGCCCAGAGGGACAGACCCAGCACCGTGCCTGGCTGCCACAGGCACCTTGTACCTGTCGGAAAGCAGACTCTGCTCTAGAAAGGGCCTTGCTGCCCTGCCAAATTCCTCCTGTACAGGTGATAGACACCTGTAACAGAACAGGGACACGGAGCTGCTCACAGAGTAGGCAGAATCACAGAACTTCTTGGAAATCACAAGTCCCTGTGTTCCGGCCACTCGCTGCTCTGTTTGTCATCAACCGATCTCACCTTGAAACCTGCATTCTAAGGGCTTTAAGGCTGTGCATGTTGCCTTTTTATTTTAAGTTTGGTTTTTTTAAGTCATTAAAGAGAAGGAAATTAAGTCCCCAGGCACACCTGCGATCAGATTTGCACATTAGCATGGTTTTGCTGTGCCCAGAGGAGATCTGCACTAATTTGGAGGACCCAGGGCTGCAGCCTTCCTGCTCTTGACCCTCATGACACCCCCAGCCAGCCAGGCAAGGCCACACTTCTCTTTTTTCCTTATTGTCCCTTAGATAATAAACAAAATACCCAGCGCATCCTCCTGTGAAATCCAGGCTGTAATAAACTGGGGCCATTCCCAAGCCTTGGGCAATTTCATAATGGGAAATGACACCAGATGATGATCTCTAGAGCTATGGCCTCCTCGGGGAAGAACTGAGGGTTTGTGAGCCAGGCCAGCAAGAGGGAGTGGGACAGGCGTCATTCATGCCTGCTTAGGGCAGGGAGGGGTTAATGGTTGCTCAGAAAGTTTCTTTTGCCTGCACTATCCCAGGAAAGTGCCACAAGCACTTCTGCAATCTGTAATCCCACGCACTGGCTTCAGGGCGAGTGAGTCATGGTTGAGCATGGAAAAGGATCTGAGAAATCCCACAAAGTGAATATCCTTTTACATAAACCCCAGAAACCTGGAATCAATACAACACCAACCATTTCTCTGTTGCTGAGCACCAGCGTTATCCTCAGCCACATGCAGATAAGACAAACCCTGCCTACCTTTTCAAGGCCGTCTTCTTTGAGACTGATGATATCCAAATCAAAATCTGTCCGTAAACCACTGGTTTTATTAAAGACGATTCGTCCCGTTAATCCTTCCCACTGGGCCTGTGGAGGGGAGAAAAAGTAGCAGGGCTGTTACTTAGTATCATAAATAATCTTCTGCCCTCCACTGTATGTTCTTTTAATTAGTCCTTATGCTGGTTCTTTTTCCCTAAAGAGCCTGATTAATTAATAATCCCTCCGTCACTGCTCTGACTGCAGACAGAGCTGGAGATTTCCTTAACTCTCTTGCAGTCCTTGCTACAATTTCTGTTCACACCTTTTGTGTTCACCAGCTGTTGCAGGACGTGATGACTCAGTAGAAAACGACTTGCATTTATCACGGCATCCTTGTGTGCTGTGTTTATCCTTGTAGTGCAGAGAAACGCCGGCTGCAGGGAGCCGGGTCTGGGACAGCTCTGGTCAGAGGTAGTCCCTTTGTGCATGAACTTGCTGTGCTTCCAAGGTGTGTGGAAGCTTAAATGTCAGGAACGCTTCCCTCTGTCCTTCCAGATGGAAAGTGGAGAAGACGAGGCCAAGAACGTGTCTGTGCAAGCAAGGTCTGAGGTTTGGAAACAGGCACAGGAGTCTGGGGGCATGTGTTGCTGGTGCCCCGTTTCAGTTTTTGGCAGCATAAGGATGGGGCAGGTGCCCACTGGGACTGGGGACATCCTGTTCCCAGAGGTTTTCAGTGCTTGGCTGACCGAGGTCCTGAACAGCCTGGTCTGACTGGGACCAGGAGCAGGAGCTTGGTGTAAAGATGCCTAAATTCAATTCCACAAGAATTACTCTGTGATTCTGTTTCTTTCCCGCTGTTCACTTTGCAGCACACCTGGAATGAATCTCTCTGATTTAGGAGGTGATAAAACCCCCAGTGCCAGGTGCTCTGTGTCAGCAGAGCAGGAGCTGGGGGACAGTGAGGTGTCCATCGCCTGGGGACAGTGCTGGATGTGCTGTAGCATTGTCCTGAGGAGGATTGTCCCGTAGGAATGCCAGGCTGCTGCCACAGTTTGCTGTTCAGCAATCCCATCCCATGAGCTGAGCCTCGGGGTCTCTCCCCTGAGCAGCTCCCTGCTCACTGGGAAACGGGTTTCCTTTATGTGTGGGGGAGCTTGAAATATTCCAGCGCGATCAAGGTGGCATAATGTATTCTCAGGGGGAATAACTGGCATTTCTCCCGGTAAATACGCTCCTCTGGCTCTCCCTCATTAATTCCCGAGCAGCAGCGACAGCCTGCTCCCAGCCTCGCCACCCTGGAGTCCTGGGAAGGCTCGTGTTTGCTCATTTGGGCGTGCAGGTGGCTTGCCTGTGGGACGCGGAGCCCCCCGGGAGCCAGGGAAAACACGGAATGTTTGGCGTGCCCAGCTGGAGCAAGCACAGCTGCACCGAGAGCACCGAGGAGCTGGGTCCAGGGGGCAGCGTGTCCCCCTGCACTGCTCTGAGTTTGAGGGAGTTTTGGGAGAGCAATTCCTCTGTTCTGGTTGCAGCACGGAGGAAGCTGATCCCTGCAGCGGGCTGACACGGTGCCAGGGAGGAAAACAACAGGCAGGGCTGGAGTGCGAGGCGCAGGGTGATTCGCAGAAGGTGCCAACCGAACAAATTATTTACACTCTGTTTTGGCAACCAGCTGGAGCCGTGCTCTGTGGAAGGGAGCAAAGCATGGGGAAGGAGAGAGAGGCAGAGAGGGAGAGATTCGGTCCTCAGTGCATACTGAGAGAAAAGTTCATTCTCTCTCTGCAATGAAAATCTGGAATGGAAAAATGGAAATTCTCCTCCCGTGGATCTGTGTGCTCCACGCAGCTCGGGCAGTGCCAGGTGGGCACAATCTCACATCAAGGATGGATCTGCCGGGGTCAGCAGGTGACACGGCAGCACAGACCACAGTAACAATTAACAGTGTGCTCCACTCTTCTGTTCGAAAACTTTCGGGGAATTTAAACCCAACCTTTAAACATGGCCCAGTCATGTGGCCAACACAGTGGCCAATTCCATGACTTGTCATGGGAAGAGCCACAGGAACTTGGGGCAAATAAGAGGTTTGTCACAAAGACGGCTCTGGCAGGGTTTGCAGTGTCTCCAGCTCTGCTTTCATTTTTCCATCGGCAAGGACTCCTTTTTGCCGACAGAGCAAAACCTGAGGTGTGGGTGCAGGGTGTATGCTGGGGGCTCACTGGGAGGGCTGGTCCGTGTGCTGTGCTCCCTTGGAGTGCCTGCTGCTCCTCATACCCTGCTCTGAGCCAGCTCGGGGCATTAAGCCAACAAACAGTTCCATGGGCTGAACAGAGAGATGGTAATGCCTGAAATCAGAGAGGGAGAGAAGCTGCCCCCTCAGTCCCTGACCCCCACCTGCTGAACCTCTCCCCTCCTCGGCCAATGCCATTCCCTGGCACTCAGTCAGGGACAACTCGGCCCTGGGGTTCAGAGGCCCTGAATGCCTTTTGTGCACCCCAAAACCTGCTTCAATAGAAGACAAATGGCTATTGCTCAGGTATGGAATGACTTTGGACGGAGTGGTCCAGCTGCTTGGAGAGGCCAGAGCCAGTCTCAGAGACACATGGGAGGTTTCAGCTCCTCAGGGATGTTTTGGCATGGCTGCACAGGCATTATTTTGAAGACAAAGGCAGGATCTTTCCTTTCTGGGTGCACTCGGCAGCCTGATGTGTGTCTGTGCTTCCCTCCAGTTGTACCTGCCCGTGCAAGGCTATGTTTCCTAAACCTGGACCTGCCAAGCCTCCACCACCTGGCACCTCCTAGCTGTGCTGCTCCTCCTGGGGAACACCGATGGTCAAAAAATGATGCTTTTTACCTCTTTTATGAAGTTCATGAAGCGGGCGCCGAACCTCCAGGCCTTGTGCCGGTGGCACTGCAGGGAGTTCACGGTCATCTGCGGCGCGCGCTGGTAGCAGACGGACACCACGTGCACCGCGTCGTACAACAGGGCAGCGTCTGTCTAAAGGGAAGGGGAACAGCATTGGTGGCCGTGGGGTGTCACAGGAAAAGGTGGGGCCCCGTCCGAGTTCCCCCCTGCCAGCCCCAGGGTTTCTCTGTCTGTGCTCCCTGCTGATCAGCCCTTGGCCGTTTAGAGCAAAAGCTCGGGGTTCTGTATAAAATCAGCGATTCTGGAAGTGTCGTTTGTCTGTGAGCGACTATTCGGGTTGCTTCTTGCACATTTCCTGCTGTGGTGTCAAAGAGGAGGAAGCGACTTCTAAATGTAGAAGGTAGTAACAGAGTTTTCTTGTTGAGTCTGTTTTGTCTGAGTGTAAAAAAAAAAACTACATGAGAACATATTTTCCACATTATTTTATATATGGGAAAATAAGAAACAGAGCTGTTTGTGGGCACACAATTTTCCAAAAATGACCCACACTGTCACCAAAATCAGAACCTCATGGCTCTGTAACATATTCCAGCATTTCAGCGATCTGAACTAGGGAGAACTTTTTTCCCCCAAATAATATGCGATGATTTTAGATTCAATTTGAGATGCCCCATCTCACCTCCAAACGCTGATCAAGAGAATTGGATTTATTTTTCACTCTGATGTGGTAAGACCTCCTGGTGAAAATACATTATTTGCTGGCTTCACAGAGCCACGAAACAGATGCGAGTGTAGCAGCAGCGTAATAAACCACAATAAAACAAAATAATACAGCAAATAACTGAGTAAACATCTAACAGGACGTAGCCATGGAGAAAATCCTCCAGCATTGGCAGCCATCCCTGTGACCTTCCCTTCCCTCAGCAACCAAGCATGAAGAGCAGGAGCCCCACCTGCATCCGTGGGCGGGTATGGACCACAGCAGGGACAGGTTTGTGAGTTTGGGGCTGGGGGAAAGGGCAGGCAAGGATATGTCCCAGCGATTTCATGGTGAATTACAGACTGGAATGCCCAGCTGAGTCCAGGGCCCCAGTGGATAGACACCTGGCAAACAGGAAACAAAGGCAGAGGGATTCTCAAATCCCTCTGAGAAAGCAAAGAGGGGCTGGGAGCAGAGGCAGCGTTGGGGACCGAGCGCTGCTGCAGGCACAGGAGGGCTCAGCCGTGGGCAGCCTGGGGAGAGGCTGGAGCCTGCAGGAGAATGGGGCTCTCTCCTCCAGCAACTAAAACAACAGGAGGCATCTGAGGAGCCATTTCAAGGTGAAAGTCTGGGAGACTTTGCCACTTTGCAGGGCTGGTTCTGGCAGATCTAAAGGGAGAGGAAAGGAGGGAGGCAGTCAGCAATTCTGGGGGTCGGAGACAGCCTCGCAGGGAAGACAGATGGGCGAGCAGGTGCTGTACCTTCCGAGCAGTAACTCAGCAGAGCAGAGCTGCCATCAGACCCTAAAAGGAGTCATCAAAGCTGCAGCACAGCCCATCTTTGGGCATTGCTTTGGCGTTTTGCCCCTGCATCAATCTCGGCAAAGTGCCTGGCCCAGCCTGGCCGTGTGCTGTTCTCCAGCCCAGGGACCTGGTGTCCCACTGCTCTCGGGGGCAGCTGGAGCCCTTTGGGACAGGTCCTGGCTCCCTGCCTTGTCTGGTGGCAAATCTGTTGGCAGCTGGTCCTGAGCAGGAGCGTTACCACAGCAGTGGCATGTGGGCTTCACCCCAGACTTTGAGGGACTGTTATTAAAGAATGCAAGAAAATACCTCAGGGCAGATACCTGGGATGAGTTGTTACTGGTACAAGAACCAATAAAACTAACATTTAGGCCTTAATGACTGTTCCTGCCTTCCTTACTACCCTGCTGTGCTTCCCAGACCCCTGTGCTCTGTTTGAACTGCCCATACCATCATCACACCATCGAGAAGCCCCAGCTCTGCCTTGGGCGCCGACTGCAGCCGCTCCATGGACCACTTCTCAATGATGGAGGACACGTAGGGGTTCTCCACGTTGAGGATCCGGAAGCCGGTCAGGTTCACCCCAGAGTAGCGATATGGTTCTAGGTCTAATGCATAAAGATCCTTAAAAGAGAGAAACCGGTTTAAAGATTTTGTTTAGCTTTGTTTTGTTTGAGTTTTCTGCATCGGTTCATGTCTGTGTTTGGAGTGAGACAGCAGAGCCCGCAGAAGGTGGGAGGGAGGACATATCCCTCAGGAATTCAGAGGATTGTGCTGTCTGTTGCTGTCAGTCGCTGCTTGCAGAGGCCTGTAGGTGTTGGTGGAATTTGGGTGCCATATGTGCAGATTCCCCCACACACAGAAGGGAACTCCTGCCAAGGAGCCAAAGAACTTGCTCTCTGCATGAAAGAGGCGAGTGGATTGTGGGGAGAAAAATCAGGCATAATCACTGCCTGTGACCCTGAAAAAAGAGACTTGCAACCCAGGGAGGGGGGACAAGGCAGAGTTTCTGTATCTGAAGCTCCCATGGGCCTTTCCACGGAGGATTTGCTGGAAGTGCTGAGGCCCACAGGGTGCTGCGGATGACAGAGTCACTCTGAATGCAAAACGCCAATTTGCAGGCTACCAAAGAGGAACTAAGACACATTTCTTGACATTCCGACCAGCCTACACAGTCTGCAGCTGAATGAGGGTGCCCTTTATATGATGCAAAAACCGGAGCCAGGCGGCGCTCAGCTCTGCTGGCTGCCGGCCTGCGAGCATCGCTTAGCAGACAGCGAGGGGCACGGGGGGTGCTGGGGGGCACTGGGGGAGCACTGCTGTGGTGCAGCTCTTGGCTTTCCACGTGTCTGAATATCAGCTTCAGTGCTCAGGAGCAAGTCTGAGCAGTCTGGGGTTAGACAGCATGTCAGGAGCATGTGGCAGCTGATCTGCTCCCCAAAGCCAGGCCGCTCACCCAAGGGGGTGAGGGAGGGAGAGTGGTGAGATGGCAGTCAGGGTGGCTTGGTTAATGGGAACCATTTGTTGGATGGGACATGTTTAATCAGCGTTTATCCTGATTATTCTGCAAGTGTTTCATGGCAGTATAAATGTGGGGAGGCTGAAAGGCAACGCCACAAAGTCTTCTGCAACAGAGCGTGGGGTGAAGGTATGACATTCATTGCTCTCACAAGGGCTTATCAAAAAGAGGTTCAATATGGTATGAGATGCTGTGGCTGTGGCTGTGCTGGGGCTGTTCTGTGCTGCATGATGGGGCTGTGCTGGTGGGACACAGCTACACCGTGGGGCCACCCAGCTACAGCACCCATCTGCCCACAGAGGGCTGGTGAAGTCCACACATGCTGCCCTAAGCAAAGCAGAACAACAGCAGCACTTGCCAGCAACTGAGACATCATTCTCCGTGGGGGAGTGAGGGTTCTTACGGCTGTTTTGGTTTAATAAGCTTTGGGGGTTTGATCTTTTCCGTAAGCCTGGCCCCGGCCTCTGCAGCCCCAGGGCTCACTGCTGATGGATGCTGTGCTCAAATCTGCAGGTGCAGCAGGGACCAAATCATTAATCATCCTACAATGGAGGTCGGGGCTTGGGCTTTTAGGTTGTTTTTTTCCCCCGAAAAATTGCAAGTACAAACCTGAAGGTTCTGTTAAAGGGCATTGGGAAAACCAGGCCACAATGTTGACTTTTAAATGACTTAAGGGAGCTAAGGGCAAATACAGTGGTTTGACCTCAGACAGGTGCTCATGTCTCTGGCTCTGAGGGGGGACAGCAGTTCTATGCCTGACCTGCTGGAATGGATCAGTTTTTTCAAGATTAATTTTCATCAGACACTTCAGTTTGTATTCCAGAAGTTGTTGTAAGGAAATAATTTTTGGTTGCAAAAGCCGATGATTTCCCCCTCAGAATGTGACCGTATATGACAAATCAGATTGCCCAAGCTCCAGACCCCGTGGTCTCTGTTGCCCATCTGTCAAACCACCAGCCCTGGCCACCTCTCAGATCCCACCGGTATTTTGGGTGCTGTCCCTGCCCTGCTGCTCCCCACTGACCCTTCCTTTCACCAAGAAACCCACCTCCCACCCGGTCCCTCCTTGGTTCCAGCATAAATCTCAGCTGCAGCCTGATTTATCACCTCCTGGAATCAGAGGGTAATTCAGAACACCAGCTGAGTGTCGGGACGTGGGGAGGTGTGGATGGGAATCATCAGATCAGTTTCTTCTGGATTTTCTGCTCCTGCACAGCCACAAATTGAAACATCTGGTTCTATTTTCCACCTCATCTACATTCCCTTTCACTCATTATTTTCTGTGCTGCAGATTAATTCTCCCCTCCACCCTTTATTTGTTTCTGTGATGCTCTCCCCCATTCCCAGTTTGCCCAGCTCGGGGTCCTCGGTGGTGGCAGCAATGCTGAGGACTGATCCTCAGTGCATCCCACCTCCTCAGTGGGCAGCTGGAAAGGTGGGTGTCCAGGAAGGGCACCCCTGTTGCTGCCCGTGGGTGAGGTGTCCCCACAGCTCTGCCCTGGGATGTGGCAGGGGGCACTGGCTGTGTCTGCAAAGCCCCATTTTACAGACTGCTGGGACACCCCCAGAAGAGTGGAGTTGTGGGGTTCTCCCTGCAGGGGCTTTGGATGCACAGTCTGCGTGTGACAGAGACCAGGGCTCGTCAGAGATCCTCCTCCTGCTCCTCCCTCTCCTCCTCCCGTGGTGGAAAAGGCTGATGGGGCTCTTCATGCTGGAGTCAGTGAACTGTAGTCGTGCTGCCTAGCAAAATGTTGAAGCATTTCATGCCAAGTGTTGATACACTGTGCTCAGTATTGACTGGGGACCGTTTAGAAACATTCAGTATAACATAATAGACTAATTCATTAGCACCCCATGGGTCTCGTACTGGGGAAGCTGAAGCACAGGCATTGCAAGCTAGGAAAACATTGCCTTAAGGAATGACAGATTAAAATATCTTTCCCATGATATAACTGTTATTTCAGGAAAGTGGCATTAATTGTGATTGCTTATCTATTAATTTATTATAATTCCTCTTTTCCCACCTCCAGGCTGTACCTACACATGAAATGTACTCCAGGCTCAGCTGGGGCTGATTAATAGGAGGTTATCTGGAAAATGCTTAAAGCTGCCTGGAATAGATAATGGCAGCAGGGGTAATTAAAATGTCTTTTGCATTTGAAAAATAAATTTTGTAGTTTTTAAGGGTTAGTCTGTTTCTTTCCTAAAGGCAAAAAGATAAATTGGATTTTCAAAATCACACAAAATTCAACAGTAGACTAGACAATAGCATCTTAAATGGAGACAAAAGTGACCCTGCCAGGAAAGCCAAACGCCCCCCAGAGTCAGAGAGGAACTGGCCCGTGTTTAACAGAGGGGAGTTAATGTCAGGCTGAGTTCCCCTTCTGCAAAATAAACCTTCAGGACTGAAGCTTGGACCACAGCAGGGCTGCTCCTGGCTGCAGAGGGGCTCCTGGGTGCTCACCCCCAGCTGAACTGGCATACCACCAAATCCGGGGTGGAGGCTGCAGCCCTGCACACTCCCTGTGCTCGCTGTCAGTGCAGGGGGAGCTGCACTGAAATCAAAGTGACTGCGAGGGAAAATAAAACCAGAACCCACATCTTTGCACCCCAAAGGAGTGACCCATCCAAGGGCAGGAGAAGGAAGAACTGGTGTCTCTCAGGCTGAGCACCTGGGCAGTGCTGCAGAGCAGAGGAGTTAGAGCTGGGTCACTGGGCTCTGACCCTGACCTGCAGTGAAGTCCAGCCCTGCTCTCTCCTTCTGGTAGGGTCCCAGATCTCCCATTTCCTTGCATTTCCCAGCCCATTGTGGTGCAGTGGGGACACCAGGGTCAGACACCCATCCCACCCTCCTGCTCCAGCTGCCCCCTCACATTCCACCCCCCACCAGCGAGCGTGCAAGGTGTGTGCACAGATACTTTACCAGAGTGGTGAAGATGAAGTGGTAATATTCTGTCATCATCCCCATTGCCATAGCCTTAAGGAGAGTAGGGAAAAGAGGTTAGTAAAGTGGGTACAGGAGTATAACAACAGCCATGCAACATAAAGCTCATAGGGAAATGTGGCAGGAGAGACCAGGAAGCACTGGGGCTGGATTCAGGATTGATCTCGAGGAACAGTTGAGCCATGCTCAGTCAGCAAGAGGCACATGCTCGAGTGCTGAGCTGAGCTGCGCTGTGGTCCTCAAACTGTTCTGAAACAGTGGCAAAGCCTCAGCGTCCAGCTCCCATGAGGGCTTGTGGCATTTCTGGGTGACACTGGGTGTCCCTGGCTGTGCCAGGACACCGAGGCACTTCTCTCAGCTCATGGATGCAGGATCCTCCAGGGCCACAGGCTCTGCTGGCACAGCTGAGGGAAAGGGGGTCACCTTTCCTTCTCCAGTACCAAATGAGCAACCTCACATAAACCTGTGCAGATTGACCATAAATTGCCTGTTCTTATAGTTACACATCCGTGTGGTGGCTGAGAAGCCAGCTGAAAGGGTTTTGATTTTTGACGTGTATAATCCTGGGGCTCTACATCCCCACCTTCAGTCCCATTTGTGCAGTGAGTCCGTGGAGCTCCTGCCTCTGTCCCTCCTTCCTGAGCACAGCAGTCAGACCCTAACTTAGGGCCTGGTTTAGCAGTGGGTCAGTGAAGGTGTAGGCACAAGGATGGGGAGTGGGAATACCCCCTGTCCCTCAGCTTTTGGAGATCATGGTCCGGAGGGCCCTTGGCCAGCACAGCCTGAGATTCCCTGCTGGCCCCTACGCTGAGGATGGCTCCTGCAGATTGCTGGGATCTGCATAACTGAGCACTGGAGAGAACAGACTGCCCTGGAAGCTCTTTCAGAGGACAGCCATGGGCTGAAGGGGTCTTGGCTGGATGACCATGTCCGGGCCCCACACAACATGGGGGGAGCACATATCAGTCTATGGGAAAGGTCACCTTGAAGCTGGTGGCTGGTGACAGGAAGATTCCCGTGGGTTTGGCTGGGACGCTGACTGTGTGAGCATGTTTTCTGGAGAAAACACATGCAAGAGCACTTTAAAATCCCCACTGATGGGAAAGCGACTTCAAGTCCCCCCAGGAAATGTTTGCTTCCCTTGGTTTTTTGCTAAAATTACTAGGGCGGAATTTACCTCCGAGGAAGAAAGTGACAGTCTGAAAAGAAGTGAGATGTCAAAAAACAAGGGAAAAGGAAAGGATCTGGATTGCAAGCGTAGATACTGTGACTCTGGAGTGTGATTTCACCCCAGGTTTCCTGCTCTGGAAGTAGCTTTTAGAAAGTTTGGGGGCTGTCCCTGTGACCACTGACCATCCTGTTCCCCAGTCCCTGCCTGGTCAGTGGATCCAGGGGGCTGCAGGGTAGCTCCCTCCCTCCTGCACACCCTGGTTCAAAGAGCTGAAGCAGGGAATGGTGCCTCAGTATGGGAAGCATCAGTTAGTGTTGGGAAGCCAATCTGGAGCAAATAATGAGATCCCAGTTCAGGTTCTACAGCTGGATCATTCTGGCCATAGCTGAGGAGCCCAGACACACTGTCAGAAGGAAGCTCCAGCTTCCCAGCACTGGCAGCCTGGGGCAGGATGCATCTGGGTTTGTGGGGAAATGAATAAATGATCATTCAGGTGGATAAGCCACAGGCAGTGGCCAGGATGAGAGCAGGAGCTCTGTCGGAGCTGACAGGCACAGCTGTGCCCTGTGGAGCACAGCGGCTGCTTGGGACAGTGCACGGAAGCCTGGGAACAGACCTGGAGTGATAACAAGGCACCAAAACTGAGGAAGGCTGGAGAATCTGGGGTGGAATGGGAAAGCCTCACAAGTAGGACTCACTCTCCCATAGGTTTCTGCCATGATTTGTTTCCCAAGAGGGCAAAATAATGGATGGTTTGGTGTCTGGTCACTCCAAGGGACCCAGGCTGGAGCAATAATTGACAGTGTCATCTGTACAGTTGTGCCAGCTCATGTGGTGTTACTCATGGATTACTAATCCATGGCGGTTTTTACTACTCCAGTTTAAAAAAGCTGCCCAGATGATCAGAGGTGTGCTGTGGGAGCATGGAACCTTGAATCTCTGTGGAGCAAGATCCTGACTGGCACGATGGTGTGTGCACTGCTCAGTCAGAGCTGCCTCAGCCAGCACCGGCTGTAGGTGCTCAAACCTTCTGTGTTATCTGAAGATGTGCAATGAAAATCAGTGTCAAGGAGTGGGAATTTTAGCACAAGCTTTGTGAGAACCTTGTTGCCATCCATGAGGCTGCACAGGGATGGCAGCAGGGCCAAGAGACTCCAGGGACTCTGTTCAGCCAAATGTCTGCAGAGCTGACTGGTGTAGTGACCAAAATGGCACAAAAGGCACATAATAGCAATAAAATATGAATATTACTGATTCTGGTGTAAACAGAATGCTGGGCTTTCCTCCCTGTTTTTTTTGTTGGGTTTTTTTTTTTTTTTTTCCGTCCATTATTTGTTCTGTGCATTGTTCTTCTATCACTGCAAAGGGAATCAGACTCCCCTCCTCCAGGAGAAGGCTTTGCCTAGCTCGTACTTTCGGTGGAAAAGAGCTGTTTCACAAATGAAAGTGGCACCTTTAGACATGCATTTCTTGCTACAGGTAGAAAAGTGAGGAAAAGATGAGGTTTCTAAGCTTCCTAATCTTCAGCAGAGGTGGGTGACGTGCAGGTCGGGGTGCACCGCTCCCTGCCTGCCCGATGTCACACAGCAGAGTGGCCAGGCATGCAGACACCAGTCAGGCTTTGCTTTGGGTTTGTGCAACTTCCCAGGCTCTGAAATACTTCACAGTATTTCCCTGAGTAAAAATACACTGTGTTATATTGCTAAGCTGAAATCCATGGCTCCAGGTCCTGACAAAACCCTGACACACACACAAACCCAGCCAGAAAGACTTAGAGAGACTTGTCTCCCTTAGTCCCCCTTCTCCTCCATCTTCCTCACTCTGCGCTGGTGGTGATGAGCTGAGCAGATGGCACAATAAACTATAATAAACTGCATAATAAGTGAGCAGCACCAAACACAACCAGCACGGGAAAATAACTGGCAGGAGACAATGAGCCCCTTCTATTGCTTCCTATAATAATCCCTCCCAGGCTTTCCAAGTTCTCTGAGCACTTCCCTTCATTTTGCATCAAGCAGGCTGCAGGAGAAGGCTCTTGCCTTGTGCTCGCTTTCTCATCCCTTTGGGGATTTATTTAATCTGTGTGGTGGCGTCGTGCTGGGCTGATAGGAGCAACACTTCCACCGGCTGGTTTTTAGCAGCTCTGTGAAAGCCTTTTCCTCTGCCTCATATTGACCCTGAAACCCAAAGGCACTCGGGAGTGAGGGGGAGCTGGGAGGAGCAGGAAGACTGCCAGTGGAGGAACTTGTGGAGGAAGAAAGGAGGGAGCCTAAATGAATGGAAAATCACTGACATCTGGCTTAAAGTCCAAGAATTGCAGACGGTGCTGGGGACAGGACAGAGGACGCTGTCTCTCCTGGCTGGGCCTGGCTGGGAGAGCCACAGGTGCCAGTCTGGATGGCGGGGGAAGAGGGAAGAGGGAAGAGGGAAGAGGGAAGAGGGAAGAGGGAAGAGGGAAGAGGGAAGAGGGAAGAGGGAAGAAGGCTGGGATTGTGCAGCTGCAGGGAAAGCCACAGAATTGCCCGGCACCAGCCTGGGCCTGGTGCTGCATTCACCACAGCCCCTTCTCCTCCTGTAACATTTGTTCATTCTTACCCACAGCTACTGTTTGGCACTTTCAGTTTGTCAGTGAAAACTCCATTTTCTGTAGAAATCCAACCGTGTCCTTGAAGGATGGACATGCTGTAGCTTTTAGTGTGGCTGTGGGTTGTGGCCCAAAGGAAAGCTGCACCCCAGTGTGGGGTCACCCTGCACTAGGGCCACCCCACACGCTGCTCCTCGGCAGCCACTCTGCCTTTCCCCTCGCCCCTGCTCACCTGCTTGAGGATCTGAGCTGCCATCAGGTGGCTGCAGTCGAAGATGATGCGGAATTCCCTGCCCCGCTTCATCTCCTTGAGCAGTGGCCGGGCGTCGTCGGTGTCCAGCGGGAGCTGGCGGATCTTCAGGCGGATGTTGTAGCGGGACGGGGCCATGATGAGCTCCTGCAGCCGGATGAGGCCTTCGGGTGTCACACAGAGACAAACCCACGGTGTTACAGCTCTGCCTTCCCCACAGGCTGGGCCACAGCAGTTCAGTGCTTCCCCTGTTCCCCATGTCCCCCAGGACCTCCTTCCCTCCCTCCCTCCGTCCATCCCTCCCTCAAATGACTATTACTAAAAGGTATCAAAGCCAAGGTGTCACATGTCAACCATTAATCCCTGAGCAGCTGTTCTTGGACAGATCAGCTTTTCCTGGTGGTTCCCAGTAGAGCTGGATGGGGTCCCTGCACTAGATAGGAAGGGGAGAACAGCAGGTTGGTCCTAACCTCTGACACCTCTGGGATCACAAAAAAAAATTTCTTAAGCAGATGTGCCCTTGAGAAAGGACTGGCTGTGATAATCAGCTACACAACAAAATAAAATCTGCATATTTACCATGCACGGCAGCAAAAGGAAAAAATGAATATGCGCTTGGATTTATGAGTCGCGTAGATTGTAATGGTCACTTAATCACAACTCGTAACTTCCTACTGCCCTCAGAATTCATTTCTGTTTCCTGCACAAGGCAAAGAGCCATGGTGGATGCAGCTGAGCAGGAATTATTCGAATCTGGTGTTGCAAGGAGAATTTCAGCAGATGCCTATTGCAAAGGGGAAGAGAGAAGCATGTCCCTCTGCGTAGTAGAAGAAACACATTAGAATATGCCACGAAGGGAACATACTGTGACCCACATTTGCAAAACAGGAATGTCAGACTGTGTTCTCATCAGCCCTCCCCTAAAGAAACCATTTGGTTTAGTGAAATTAGGTTGGACAGGCTATCCAATGTGGCTTTTGTTTTTTGGGGGGTCTGTATCTAGCGCTGTGCAGTGCTTTGCTTTGTTTAACCATCAACAGCTTTCTTTACATGAAGAACTTTGCCAGCTCTGTGTTACAGAATTATCCAGAAAACGACAAACTTTCCAGAACAGCTTTTGGTTTTAGCTGGGAACTGCTCCCTCTGTGGCAGCTGCAGACAGGGGCTTTTCTGGTGCAGAGGGGCACCACAGTCCCAAAAGAGCGAGGCTGAGATGGCCACCCCATGTCAATGAACCCCCCGCCGTGACCCTTTGCCAGCTCATGGGGCCAGGGGTTCCCCACTTGCTGAGAGCTTTGTGAATGAAATGCTTAGAAAGATCCCAGGGCCTCCCACAGCACCATTCAGAACTCCTGGGAACCTGTCACTGCATGGGGCACTATTTGTCTCCCTAGAGGGTTCATTGGAAAAGTTCCCAAAGAGACCCAGAACAGAAAATCTCCAAGATTCCTTCTTTAAGCCCCTCCTTCACCCACCTGTGCTGTCGTCGTACACCACTGTGGCTGACCTCCACTTCAGATACTGCACAAGGTCCAGGATGGCGTGGCTCAGGGAAGCATAGTCAGGGTACAGGTTGACATAGAAAGTGTCCTTGTTATCCAAAGGGTGATGCTTCCATCGGAGCTGTATGTGGGGGACTTCCAGGGCGTTGCAGATAGACTGGACAGCGTTGGTGCAGGAGCCTTGGGAAGGTCCAAATATTGCAACGACCCCCAGAGCGAGCTGGTCACAAGCTGGAGGGGGAAGGAAGGGAAGTTGTCAGCAAAGCCTGGGGGGGATGAGTGTGAAGCAGCCCTGGGCACAGCCCTGCTGCCTGCCCTGGGCTGGGGCAGTGGGTAGGCAGACACTTGTGGGCACTGACTCAGCACTGATACTGGGTAATTGCAGCAGTGAGGAGGCACAAGAGAGAGAAAGGAGTTATGCCAGGTGGATCTGGACCAGTGGGTAGAGGCACAGAGGAGTCCCAGGTTCCTCTGAGGGAGCCTTTACCACAAAACCATCTGAAAATGGTCAGAGGGTCACTGGGCTGGCTGGGAGCAGATAGTTCCCTCCTGGTGATGTCCCTCCAATAGCAGCCAGCTCAGGCAGCAGGTTTCCTTTCTCCCCAGCCACAATCAAACTCCACGAGCCTTCAGGTCACCAGCTCGCAGCCTTTGCTGTGCAGTCCCTCCCCTTCAGCAATTCAAGCGTGCTGCTGTTATCCAGTAATCTAAAGTGACTGCTATTAAGAGAACAGAACATTCATGCGATGGAAGTGAGCCCTGCCAGGGATACAGTGACACAAACACAGGCATGGCCTCCAGACCTTCGCTCAGGATTAGAGCAAATGGTGAAAGGAGTTTTGTGAGCTTTTCAGAGGGAAAAAAGGTAGTTGTTCCCCTTGTATTAAAATGCCTCTGGAAGGTCAGCTCCGGCAGGAGTTCTCATCCAGATCAGTGGTGAGAGCAGGACAGAACAAGCTGCTGGTCTGGAAACCAGACCTTTCTTACGCTGAATAAATGGCCACAAAGCTGCTCAGAAGTTTGCTCTGCTCCTACCTTTCTTAGTTGCTTCAAAGCTGTCGTGGAAGTGTATCCTCTGGATGTCATAGGTTAGGGTTGTGTTGGGCAACAAAGTCCTGTTCCTGTTAATGATGTTGGCGGAGAATCGGAAGGCGTGTTCCTCGGCACTCATCACCTGCGGGTTGGGGCCGTCTGCGTACTCAAAGATTCCTCCTGCAAGAGAAAAACATCCACCTTTGAGCCACAGGTTTTTTTCATAAACTTACGCAGCAAGGATGAGAAAACTCTTGGAACGTTTGCAGGTGGAGCAGGGCTTGCTTGAGGACCTGTCCTGTACTGAAATGAAGACATGGGTTTTTCTTACATCCTGATCTATCTGAGAATGTTGAGGGTGGCAGCTTTGTGGGGCAATAAGAGGCAGTTTAAAGTCTTGGAATATTTTTAGGAGCCAGAATAAGCGGCTTCCCATAAAACTTTAGGACCAGACCTTGGGAAGTGCACAGGCTTATTGCCCAAATGCAGGGAGGCTCCATGTCTGAGCTCTGAGGAGTTACTGGGTACAAAACTGGCACTGCCCTCCTCTTGAAATCCTCCTGCCTCATCACCCACCTCTGGTCCTCGCACAGGAGACAGGCAGGGCAGTGCTGCTGATGGCTATTTTTAGTGCCATTTTCAGTCCCCTTCTCCTTTTTTATTGCTCCTCATGTTTAGTTCTCCAAGTTCTTAATTCAGACCAGCAGAGACTTCTGGATTTGCCTGCCCTACAACTCCTCTGCTCAGTAATGCACATGTCCGATGCAGCTTTCCTCTGTCCAAAAGTTGTTAATGCCATTACACCTCCCCAGGGGCAACAAATTCATGCCGCAGCATCGCTGGGTTTCTTGGCTCCATGTCTGTGAGTCTTGTCCTCAGTTCCTGCTGACAGCCACACTAACTGGAGTGACTTGGTACAGGCGTGGGTTATGTGACGATGTGTCCTTGTCTCTGAGACGCAGGAGCCATCCCGTGCCCCTCGCAGAACCACGGAAAAACACAAACCTTGCTCTATCTTATTCAAAAGTAAACCAAAATAATTAATGGATGAACGAGATAAGCGAGTACAATTGGTAACAGATGGTCTCAGGGTCCACTGGCAGAAGGAAAATCTTCCTCTTCAATTTAAGATAGTCCTCAAATGTTTGTTGTAGACAACAGACGTCTGCTCAGCCCTCCTGGCTTTCCGGCAATGCCATGAATCCTTCTCCAGCAGCCGGAGAACATTTTCTATGGTTTTGTGGCAGTTTGGCGTTAGCCAAGAGTGCCAGTTTGGCCAGAGCCACGCTGACAACATCACTGATGGCCATGCTCTGGGTATCCTCCCAGGAATGTGACCAGAGCCATGGACTGGATGAAGCACAGGGGTGACTGTTGGAGATGTTCTCAGCAAGGAAGCAGAAGGACTTGCAAAAGGCCTCTGACTCTCTGCTCCCCTTGATTGTGACAAGTCCCTTTCCTCCTCTTCCTCTGCAGTCTTTGTGCATCCATGTCCCCAGCTGTGAATTGAGTGTGGGAATTAATTTACATTCGTAGACATGAAAAAGTTTGAGCTGTTCCCTGCATGTCTCTGCTAGGAAAAAACCACTGAACTCAGTGCTAATTTTGGTAATAGGCAGAAGAATAGAGAAGAAGAGGCTGAATGCTCATTCTGGAGCGTCGCTTCAGTCTCACGTGATTTTCAGCCAGTCACTCATGGGCAGGTTTCCAATCCAGAATGCTGAGCAGCGTAGGCAGGAGTGTAGCAGAATTGTCCACGTGCCTCATTCTCACTGGATTATGCCAAAACATTTGGGGTTTGACTGGTGCAAAGAAAAATTATTCATCTGCATCAAAGTTTGCACATGCTGGCAGCTCAATTTAAGTTTCTTAGGGCAGAAGAAGGTTCATATACATCAGACACAATAAACAAAACTAAAGTGAGTGTGAGATTCACCCCTGTCTTTCTGTTCAAAGCTTCACTGTCCGGACTGTTTAGCAAGGGATTCCTTGTGTTCTAGCATCGTTCTGAAGTGATAACCAGTTCATGTTACATTGATTATCCACTAGCTAGCATTAGGCTTTCTCCCAGCCCAGCACTTTCAGGGCTGCGTTGGAGCATGTCTTATTATGAGAGAATATAGAAGGACTGTGTATATGGATTATTGGTGTTTGATCCTAAATAAATTCCCGTTCCAGACATCCAACTGGATATAATGGGCTTTTTGACAGGAAAGAGTTTTCTGTGCAGCCACCCAGTACCTTGAGTTCAGGGCCAGACAATGAGAGAGCTGACAGGCTGGAGGGATGAATTTCTGCATTTCTGTGTATTTCCCGTTGCTGGGAACACACCGGGAACACGCTGGGACACTGGGAATCTCCCACAGTTGCTGAGGCGCTGAGGGCAGCCACCACATGCCCCAGCCTGGTCTTTGCTCCAAAACTGGGGAGACTGGGAGCAGCTGATGTGAGATCTGCACTGCTGGCACAGCGCATCCCGTCGGATCCTCACATCCCACACTCCCGTCCCTCTTGGCTGCTGCGCCGCTCCTTCAGAGATGTTCATTCCCATCATTATTTAAAGAGCCTAATAACTGGCTTGAAACAGCTGATTAATGTATAATCTTCATCATGATTACACAGCATAACTGGCATTAATTTGCAAAGCCAGCTAATTATGAAAATAATTGTTGCAGTTCTTCCATTTGAGCAAAATGGAGACTCTCAGCTCGTGGCATTGAGAGCACGAGGGATGTGACATCAGCAGGCTGATGGCCGGGCTGGGGGACCCCAGGGGTCCCCTGCAATGCTCAGCAGGAGAGATGAAGGAGCAGGGCTGGGCAATCTGCTGCTGAGGGCTGGAGAGTTGTGGGCAGCTCCACTGCAAGTGATCCCACATGGGCCTTGGGCAGAAACATCATCTGGCTTCACTCTCACAAATGAGAGTCAATGGCTGTGAAAAGTCCCCTACGAAACAGTCTCCACTTTTATACACCACCTATCAACAAATCCCACCCGAGAGATAAAACTGAAGCTCCTTTAGTGTTGCTGTCTCTCTCTAAACCTCTGCCCTATTTTGGAAGCTAGTTCCAGTGTCTTGGAGATCACTGGATGCTCTGTGGTGCTCACAGCCTTTCCCACTATTTCCTGCCTGTGCAGGCCTCAGCTTCTCATTCTTTCTTTCTTTCCCTCCCGTGGCTTGGCAGAGAGGTAAAAGGTGGCCGTGACAAGGTCTGTCATGCTTTGTGACATCCTCCTGAGGCTCGTGCGAGGATTTGCTGCCTGATTTATCTGTGCTGTTCCTTGACCAGTCAATAGAGCCCATGGACTCCCCACTGCAGTGCCATGTGCTCTTCAACCCACACTGAAGTTTTTCAATTCAGGCTGACTTTGTTTGCATAGATATTTTTCCCTGGAAACTTTCTTTTTATGCCATGTTTGTAGGGCCTTTGGTGCAGTGGGATCTGGGACTGGGAGTCAGCCTTGTAGGAGATGCCTCACACAAGCTGTTGATGAAGGCTTTCAACCCTTATCACTTACTTTTACATATTTTTTTATGAAGTCATCCATTATTATATCTGATTTCTTGGATTTTAAAATCAATCCCAGGCAGGTTAAATAATTATTCAGTTGTCTTTTACTCTTAAAGCAGACTAATTGCTCTCTGGAGAGTGTCAGCCAGCGTATGGGAAAACACACTAATTACAATCAGCTTCATGTCTGACTGTTTTATGTTATTTGATGACCTCAGCATTGCTGCTAAGGTGAGGAGTTTTCAAAATCTGAATTGAGATTCCAGAGCAAATACCTGAAACTCCCTTTGGATCTAGACCAGAGGAGCAATAGTGGGGCCAGGCTGGCAGAAGGAGCCTGGCCTGGCACAAGGGGAAGTTTGGCTGAAAACCACAGAGGGTCTCGCTCGGAGTAGCAGAACTTGAGCCTCTCTTCAGGGTAAAACCTGGGTCCCACAGAGCACCTAAAATCCCTTTGATGACAATCAGAACAAGCCCAGGTCTGTCTGCACCCAGCAAAGCAGCACTGCATTCCTCTGTCCCCAGGGATGGTGCTGGAAGACCTTGGGAATGGCCCCAGGATGGAGCTGGAAAGACACCTGGACAATGAGCTGGGAACCATCCTCCACTACTCCTGTGATCCTGGGACATGGCTGCATGGGCTCAGTGCCAGTGCAGTTATTTTTAGCTTTGTCAAGAGCTGAGTCAAGAAAGTCAAAGTATTTTAGGTTTTCTTTTCTCTCCTCTTTTGCTTTTTACCAAAACAAACAGCTTCATTCTCAG
Source organism: Dryoscopus gambensis (assembly GCA_013389985.1). Lineage (NCBI taxonomy): Eukaryota > Metazoa > Chordata > Aves > Passeriformes > Malaconotidae > Dryoscopus > Dryoscopus gambensis. Next base: position 79,412 of record WEIT01006974.1, on the reverse strand, counting down.
AAAGAAAATTCCAGCAGCCCTCAGCGTGTGGTGTGATCTCTTATCTTCTACTCCTTATAAATCATGGAGTTATTTAGCTTTGAGGAACAACTATTTCTGATAACACTTTTCTCTTCCCCCGCTGACAGTGTTGTTCACACATTTAGACAGCTCTGACAGCCTCTTTCCGTGTGACATTCGGGGAGAAATACCTGGTTTGAGACAGCTCTTACCGAGGATGGAGCCAGCGGAGCTCCTCAGGGACACAGGAACTCCCATTCCCTCTCACAGCCTTTCCATGCCCAGAGCTGTATTTTTTGTGGGTTTTTTTTTTTTCCTCTGAGATTATAAAATGTTTTTCCTGTTGCCATCTGAGGCATGGGATTTGCCCTCTTCTGAGGACAAATCACTCTGTTTTGGGGACAGTGTTAGCAAATGGGCTGATCAGGACAGGTACACAGAATTTAGTGCCTGTTCCTGCAGGATGCTGCTCCACACGTCCCTGAGGCAGAGAATGGAGAGTCTGTGGAGAGTCTTCCTCACAGAGCTGCCTCCTCGGGAAAGCTTGGAGAACGATGCTGCTGCTTGGCTGACAAGTCCAGTGGGGAGAACCTCACTGTCATGGCCCAAATCCCCTGAGAGCTGCAGTTTATACAGCAGCATTATATACAGAAATGAGATAACACTGCCGGGAGTGAAAAAAAGTTCCCTAGAGAACGAGGTTGTGACTGGGAATGGGGCTTCAACTCGCAGAGCCTGCCCATCCTGGGGGACTGTGGCAGTCTCAGGTGCAATAATAAGGATGCAGTGAGGGCAGCAAAGTCCAGAAGGCAATAAATATCAGCAAAACAAAAAGGGAAAGCAATGACAGATTAATTCACAAGAAGTCTCTCCACGCACCTTCCCCCAAGGAGCTGCCACTGTGAAATGCTCCACGAATATGCTCCGAGGAGCTGGTCCTGTGCTCAGCCCCACATGGAGTGGAGCCCCCGGGTCTGGTGTCGATGCCAGCTGGCTTCCAAAGAGAAGCAAACCCACCCTTTAAAGTGATGGGTGAGGAAACAGAGCCAGCAGCGCTGGGGGCTCCCACCCTAGCAGAGCCCTTGTTACTCCTGGGAAGCCCTTGCCGACAGAGAGGTGCAGTGGATCCCCCTGCCCCAGCCCTCCACAGCCCATCCATCCCTACGTGCCAGGGAGCAGCATCCCGGGATGTGCCCTGCAGCAGGGCTACGGAGCCGCTGCACGCCAGGGCAGTGAGCACAACTTGCAAACTGATTGAAGCAAACCTTCTGGGAAGGAGCTGAAAATAATTCCCGTGGCCTGTCAGTGGGTTCGTGGTTTTGACAGAGCGGCAGGATCTGAGTCCCTGTCCCCTTCAACTGCTGCTGATCATGCACTGGCCCTGTCACTTCAGCGTGGCACTGCTTAATGTGATGCAGCACAGCCACGGATCCAAAGCAATTTCAGGCTTCATCAACACGCATCACGCAAGAGAGCCCCCGTGCAGGGCTCGGCGGCCCGGGGGCTGAGCTGGCCCTGCCCACGGGAGCTCCTCGCTCTGGATGCTGATTGCTAAAACCCCAGGAGCAGGATCTGCCTGGAACACAGGGAGAGGATTAACCTCAGAGCCGGTGTGTCTGGATCACTTACGCTCACACTCTGCCTGAGTTCATTGTGTGTCTCTTTGGTATAAATTACAAAGGCACCAGCCTGTCCCTGAGCTGCTCCCACCCTGGCAGCTTCCTTGGCTCTCAGGTCCAAGGTGTTTCCACCTGTTTTTTCTGAGGACCCCAGTTTCATGCTGCCTCCGTGGGCTGATGAAGCCCATGACATACCTGTCCATCCACGAGCTTTCTCTGTGTCCACGATACCCTACAGAGAGATGGAGCCAAGCAGGAGCTGAGCACAGCCCCTGTGGGCCTGGGTTTGGGCATTCCTGAACTCTCCAGCACACCTGACTGGAATTGCTCCCCAACATCCTTCGCAAGAGGCAGGACGTGGTGTTTGAATCCCCCGTGAGCTCAGAGGAGGGACAGGCACAGGGGAGTGGCTGATCCCCGCAGTGTCCAGGAGCTCGCTGTCCCCAAACGCCCTCAAACGTGACCAGAAGCATTTCTACTTCAGCTGCTGTGACCCTGCATCATGGGGCCAAACCTGAGGGGGAACAGTCCCGCTGTCACCTCCCCGCCACAGCCCCCCACACTGGTCTCTCTGGGGGTGTCCCTAGGACCCCACAGTGGCTTGTAGAGGAGCTGATGGACAGAGGTACATTCCCAGTACCTCTGACTCCACCACATGGTGCAGCAGAAGGAACAGCCAGGTACTTGCTGAGTAATGCCAAGAAAATGAATTCAACCAGAAAATCAGATACGCAAAGTGTGAGTGTGTCCCGTGAGGAGGGATTTCCTGCCTGCCAGGACAGAAATCCCATCACAGCAGGTTGATCCATTCCCAGGAGACGGTGTCTCCTTCTTTTCTCATTTTGTTATTGAATATGCAAAATCCTATTTCATTTGCTCTGAATTAGACACTTCATGTCACAGGGGGTGACATTCTTCTATGTATAAGCTGCTTAACAGATGAGCAGTCAAGTGGCAAAGCAATACATTATTAATGCTTCTGGTTAAATTAACTGATTAAAACCACTGGAGCTAAAATGTGTGTATCAGCACTTTACTCGCACTAAACGAGGAATTAATGGATCATGGCGGGTTGTGTTTTTAATGAACAGTAGCTAGGGAAGGTCTGGAAAGGTTTGTCACTGCTCCTAGGGATGACCTGTTGCATCCTCTGCTGGACGCTGGCACTGTTCATCCCCGTGGGCCAAGGCACGGCCAGGGCATGGCAGAACAGGCTGGGACTCCTAGAAGCAAACTTCTCCTCATTGCAAAGCCTCCTCGTTTGGCCTAATTGGCAGTGTTTCCTCTGCCATGCTTTGAACAAGCTGTTCTGGTGTTGCACGTTTGACATCTGAGGAAGAGCGTTTACGGCAGCGGCAGAGCATAACCCTGACCAAGGGAGCGGATCAAAGCGCTAATCTGAGATCAAAAGCCTTCAGTGGTGCTACAGCAGAAATAAATTAAGTTAGCAACAGATTTCTTAATGATATTTAAATTTCTAATTTGCATAATACATGATTAAAATGAAATGGGCTTTTTTTTTTAAAGCGGGCTCAATTAATTTAAAAAAAGAAAGCAGCATCGTACTCTCAGAGGAACAGATTCCCATCAAGATAAAGGCAAGGAAAATGCCACGAAACTTTTAATTTACCCAATATTCAGCTCAGGAAATGCAAATCTCCCAAAGTGACCTGAGACCTCCCCTAGGGGCTGATATCCCAGAGACACCCGGTCCCACCATTGCCCTCAGCACTGTCTGGGAAAGGCTCCCACAGGCTCTAAGTGGTTTATTGCTCTGGAAAAGGGAGATCCGGCAGCTTTGGGCTACTTGTGCTTGTATTGTTATCACTCCTCACCAGGTATCTGGGCTCCCTGGGATTATTTATTGGTTCCCATTTGTGTGTGAGCTGCCACAGGCACAGAATTAAACCACAGTGTCAATTCCAGCCTCCACTCTCTGCCGCCTCATTGCCAGGGAGGGGCAGCTGGACTGGACTGTGCCATCAGCCCCAGTCTCCCACATGCCCGTCCCTGCCCTCCTGCTCTGAGTGATGCCCCCCCTGCTCCCCAAAACCTCACTGAAACAGTCTAAACTCAGCAGATGTGTGCTGGGAATCACCGATGGCTGGATAAATCAGGCACACTCAAATGTCACTCCTATGGCAGCGCTTTGGGCTGAGATCACGTGTTACACTGTAATATATGGGGGGGAAAGGATTTGAAAGCTTCAAATTATTGCAGATCTGTACTACAGGGTTGAGGTGATGCAGCTGGAAGTGTATTTTCTGTGGTGTTTTACTGCCCTGCGGAGGCGTCTGGGGTGTCCATCGGGGCATGGCTCGGGCGAGGTACGGAGCAGGGAGTGAGGCCACACTAAAACATAAATCCCAGCTCACGCCAGGACTGAGCAGGCTTCTAACAAAGCCTGCGGGGTGATAAAATACTCTGGATTTCTCCTTACTGTGTGCTGGAGAGCTGAGGGTTGGCTCCGTGTCCCCTGCACACACAGCCCAGTTTGGGGCTCCCTGCCCAGCAGAGCTCCCACTGAGCACGTGACTGTTTTTCCCATTTATCCCAGTGCAAACTGGGTCCCACTGGTTCATCTGTGAAAATTCACTGTAAAGTGAATACAGGGTGTTGGAAACCAAAACAACTTCTTTTGGAAAAAAATTTCCTTCTCAGGTAAACTGGATTTTGCAAGTCTCTGAGCTCTGCACTGGGAGAGCCCATTGGCCACATATAGACCTGCCAGACTGAATTAAAATGCCAATTATTGCATGTTAATTAAATTCTTCTCCAATATTCATTGCTAAGCCCGGCTAATAAATGTTAATATCCACATGGCATGTAGCATGTATTAGACTTAAGAAACCTACATTGAATGCTGTTCTCCATCCACAGTGTAGCCAAATACTGACAGTCAACTGCTTGTTTCTCACTCTTGCTTTGATGCTTCCAAAAATTGGAGCCTTGACTAAGACAATGCATTGAATAGCAAATGCAGTTCTGCAAATATTATGACATATTGTTTGTCATCTGCCCTAAATATTTAACAGTTCCATTTTACAAGATTTTGTGCCACATGCTGAGTATTTGCTCCTGATAGATGCTAAATTTGACTGATGGAATGGATTCCATTCAGGAGCTGAAAGTCCCAAAGCCTTGTCAGGATCTTTGCTGCTGGCATCTTCTGTTTAAAAGAAAGCAGAGAAGGAAAAAAAACCCACAGAGTGCCCTGGGAAAATTGCTTCTGCTTAATCCCATCTCCTCTCCTCAGAAAATCCTTTTTGTAGAAAGAGATCAAAGGTCTGTAATAGATTTCAACAGGTCTCTGGGAAGTGCGGGATGCAGAGGGAGCGTGGGGGTCTGCGGGACTGACCTGTCCCTGCTGCTGGTGCTTGGGGCAGCCAAAGGTGTAATTGGGAGATTCAGAGACCGATTTCGCCTTTTCATCCTCCTAGTTTAATGTTTTAATGTTGTTAAGCAGAGGGAAAAACCAGACTTTGCCAGGATGTGGCACTTGCCGGGCACAGGAGGTGGGGCAGCACAGGGGCCTACACTGGTACTTGATGAGAATAAAAGCTCACAATTTTTTACAAATTCCGTCCTAATCTACCTTAACCGGTATCTTTTATGGTCGGAAAGATCTGCCTGGGGAGGGCATTTTGTAAACCTACAATCTTCAGTATATTTTACCAATGGCTATTTTCCCTCCCTTTGTTTTAACCCTCCCCCCCACTTCTTAATTTTCAATTCTGAATGCCCAGGGTAATTACAGCTGAAAGATTTGCTGGCTTAAAAGCAGCACTTTATTCCAGAGAATGAAAGAAAAAAGGGGAACGACAAAAGGATCTGCTCTGAAAAATGCTTTCATTATTTTCCTGTCATCTGTACTCTTGGTTTACAAACAGCCACACACAGAGCAGGGGATGCGAAGGGACGTGCCGGACCTGCCTGGCAGCACGGCTCCAAAGGAATTCCACATTCCCTAAATGATCAAAACCAGCTATTAAAAACCTATTCTGTCTCATAGAGGAGCAGGCTGCCCGTGGAGGAGCAGCTGGCGTGGGGCTGTGCTGGCACTATGGGCCGAGCACGTCTCTGTACTGGGCTCGGGGAGTGTGGCCAGGGGTCCCTGTCACCGTGGTGGGTGCCCTGCCTGCTCCCAGCCATGCTGCCAGCCTGCCCTGGGTGTGGGTTTATCCTGCTCCTGCCTCTCTGCCCAGGGTCAGGGTGCCCTTGCAGAGCTGGGTGTTCACAGCAGAACAGGGTCCTGATCCCACCTGTGCTGAGCTCTGCTCCCATGGGAAAAGAGCTTTGGATTGTGCCGTGGGAGGGGACTGTACCCAAACACCATCCAGGGCTTCAGCTGCCCCAAGCTGAGCTCTGGGGAGGGCAGGACCCTGCTGTGGGCACCCTGCTCTGGAGAGGTGACGAGCACCAAGTGCCATCGTGCGTCAGTGCCATGGGCACCGTGTTCCTGCACGGAACTGGGGGCCACTACTCCAAAGGGTGATCCCACTGCCAGAGAGATCTACTGCCAATGATCCACTGCCAACAGGATCCAGTGCCAGAGGGATCCACTGCCAGTGATCCCAGTGCCAGAGTGATCCCATTGCCAATGAACCCACTGCCAGAGGGATCCACTGCCAGTGATCCCACTGCCACACTGATCCCATTGCCAATGATCCCACTGCCAGAGGGATCCTATTGCCAATGATCCCACTGCCAGTGATCCCACTGCCAGAGGGATCCACTGCCAATGATCCCACTGCCAACAGGATCCAGTGCCAGAGGGATCCAATGCCAGTGATCCCACTGCCAGAAGGATTTCACTGCCAATGATCCCACTGCCAGAGGGATCCACTGCCAGTGATCCCATTGCCAATGATCCCACTGCCAGAGTGATCCCGTTGCCAGTGATCCCAGTGCCACACTGACAGAGCTGAGTGTCTCAGCAGGAACCGGACCAAGTATCTGCTAATGAAGCTGAATATTCATTATTATGACTAAACACAGTGAATCACAAATTAAAATGGGTAAATTATTAATTTGTGGATCAGAAAAAGGAGAATTAGGAAAAACGTTCCAATTCTACAGGAGGTGGAAGAGGAAAACTTTCTTAAGAGATCCAAACGCAGTTAAAGCTGAGTGTTGCTAGTCATTGTGCAGTGCTTCACATCCCTTTGTCACTCGTGACAGTGATGTCACCGTGCCACTGGCAGCTCAGCACTGACCTGACCCCGTAACTGCTCACACCAACCCCGGAGCCTCGATGTTTTGTGGAATTCTGATATTCATCATCATGATCACTGTTTATTTAACACTAAGGACAGTGTTTCCTCTGCTCCAGTGTTATGAATTACCGAGGATTATGTGTTCAGTGGCTTCCACTGATTCATGCAGAGCTAATTAATGGGATACATCACCCTATCATAAACATGAGCAATAACTCATGCCTTGTTAGCACCAATGAGCAAACTGCTCCAGGGAGCAGGCAGGTCTCTGGAAGGGTTAATGGATCTACTGACTGAAGTGAAACTTCTTTTTTTCTGGAATAGGGTTTTTTTTTCTGCTATCTTTTACATTTTAGGTGTGTCGGTATCTCCTTTGTAACGGTGTAAACTAAGAGCTGTAAACTGGGAGTAGCATGAGTTCAATGGAAAAATGGTTTGAAGAAGCTTGAGAAAAAGGGATACTGGTGAGTGGGAGATGCAAAAGGAGCTGAGCATGCAGTTGAGCTGAATTTGACTTTAATTAAAAAGCATATTGAAGGAAGAGATTTCTGACAGGAAAACTGAGGAGCGAAGGGTTCCTATTTCCCACCCTATTTATAAATCAGTGAACACGAGCTGGCATCCTCCTCTCACAGGGGCTGTACAGTAAGCAGATTGTCTGAGGGGAAACCACATGAAGTTGGGCAAAACAATCCTCCTCCTCTTCCTCCTGTGTGTGGGATGAGCAGCCGGGCAATGGCCCCATGGGGGTCACTGCTCCGTGCCTGGACATGGATTGGAGTCAGGGAATGCCCCTGACTTTTCCTCTCATTTACAGGTAACTGCTGCAGAACTTGAGTAATATCTTCAGCTTCAGAGTTAAGTGACAAAACCCAAGATTAATAAGTAGAACAGTCCATGTGAAAGCAAATGTGGAGAGGATGCTGCAGACACCCCCTGCTGCAGTGCCGAGCCGCTGGTTTATGCAGCACTTTCTTCTTGAGGCGTGTAATATATTTAAAGGCTATTTGGAAAAGATGCTTCTAGCATCTTCTGGCCCAGCAGTAAGTGGGACTGCGCTGGGCAGCAGCACGTGAATCTGATTAGATGAAGTGTCGGGTCACTGCCACTTGTCCTCTGCACAATCCAGAATTAAACTGCTGCAAACACGTGAGTCCCACTAAAATCCCAGCAGTGGGGCTGGACAGGGGGTACAGGGGTTTCAAGCTGCATCCTCTTGCCCTGAGCTGTGCTCTCCTACAGCTGCTATTGACCTCGGCTACTCTGCCAGGGTGAGTGTATGCAGTTCCCCTGCTTTGTGGGATTCCCTTAGCTAAAATCAACCAGTAACATCTTGGGGCTGTAATAATGAGGATATACGGGGCAGCACTGGCAATCAGAGGTGGTATTCCTGCTCCTGCAGTGGGCCTTGCTGCTGAAAATGCAGAAAAGATCTGAAACTAAACCATAAAGTGAGATGGGGTCTGTCCTTGCACCCCTCACTGCTGCCCTTTGGAGCAGGAGAGTGGCAGCTACGGGGGTGCCCCCGCCGTGGAGGTGACCTTGCCTTCCCCAGAGCAGGGAGCACTGTGGATCTCCAGGCTTTGCTCTGGTCCCTCTCAGGCAAATACTTGCAAGGAATGCAGTGTGAATTATTTTACTTCTTAAATACTCTTTATGGAAATACTTTAAGGCCTGACCTAAGTCACATCTCACCAGACAATGAGTTGGGATAACCTGACTCGCTTAATGCTTCGCTCAGCTTTGTAGTAGAAAGAGAATTCACCAGCTTTATAGTGCAAAGAGAAAAAAGAGACACCAGCTAGAAGGCAAGGGGAGAAGGGACGTGACTTTTAGAGCTTGCAGGCGGTAGGATTAAGGCCCAGGAAGATGATTCCTTCTCAAGATCAGCAGTGAGTCTGGGTATGCTGGCTCAATGGGGATCCTCTCCCTCCTGGCAGGTATGAGGGAGAAAGTGCTGGCTGGAGCTCCAGGCGTGATCCTTTCCCATCTTGCAGGAATAAAATGCTTCTACCCCAATAAACAGGAGTTAATTTCATTGCATTTGAGCTCTCTGCTCAGTTTTGTGGATTTGGGAGGTTCTTCCCAAAGCATTCACGCTGAACTAACAAATTTTTATTAATGCTTTCAAATGGAGATGAAAATGATGTGTTATCTCAGAGATGTCAGGCTTGATGAAACCAAAAATCCCAGAGCTTCAACCTCTGTTCCTCCTGCTTTGTTTAGCTGATCCTTAATGCAGTAATGATCCTGCAGTCCCCTTGGAGATGAAGACAGAACCCCTGGCTGGATTAGCATGCGGAACTGTTTATTCCAACTGGGCTTCCTTTGCTTGCAAGAGCTGCTCTGAACTTCATTCATTAACATGCTGCTAAAACAACTGTATGGGTTTCAGACGTGAGTTTCGTCTTTCCCTGCTCCCCTCACCCAGTGCTGCCTCACAGCTCTTTATTTCCTCTGGTGGAGTAATCCAGACACAAATCCCAGGAGCAGCCAGGTAAATCTCTTTGGCAGTTGCAGCTGGTCAGGAGAATCCACTGGAAGGGTGAACACTGGAGTTGGTCAGAAATAACCCCAGGCTCATTCCTTTAGCCCTTAGAGGAGGGATGGCTGGCAGCACTCCCAGTTCAAGGCTCACCTTGGTGGTGGAGGGGGCGCACGGTGGTTTGGGGGTAGGTGGCTTTGGCCACAGCTCTGGTATCACACGTGTGGTTTTGGCTGCTGAGGATGCTGTGGCTCCCCTGCCCCACTCCTGGCTCTGCTGGGAATGCCAAGACACATCCCCCTGGGCTGGGGGCTCTGCTCAGAGGGGTGGACAGTCACGGTGATGGGGCCTGAGCTGAGGAAGGGCCACAGTCAACAGTGCAGCCATGTGTGTGCTGGGGTGTTGCTTTGTCCTTGGCAGATTTTATTGTTAACAATGTCATTTTTAGCTTTCCCTCCCAGAACTCATCCAAGCAGGGATTGCTGATCTTGCTCAAGTATATTTTGCTGGCAAATTTGAAACATATTCTTACAGGGTATATTGCATGAATATAAGAAACTTAATTTTTCCTTAGGTGTTCTTTGAATAATCCCTGCTTTGAAATGCTGAACAAATGTACACAAAGGTCTGGCTCTGCGGGAGGAGTGTAAGCAAAAGGTCACAGAGGAACATGGGAGTTGTCTCTGGAGTTATAGGGATAAACACAAATGCCTTTCTGAACTTCTCTCCTCCTCTTGCTGGTCACACATCCCTACTGGAAACACTTTTCCAGAGGAGTAGGGGAGACTTTTCTCTCTTCTGAATCTCTGTTAAAATTTTCATTTTTAAAGTGGAATCAGATACTAATAACTGTGCCTTTGCCTGGCATAATACAAGGAGCCTTCCCACAGTCAAAGCAGCATTAGAACCGACGGGGCCAATTCACTCCCTGGGTTTTCCTGTGACCTTTCCAGTCTGCACAGGGCTACACTTTGTATAAATAGACTAAAGTAACAGTGAAGGATGTGGGTTGGTTCTTTAGTTTAGAAGCAAAAAAGGCTTTGCTTAGATAAACACGGCAATTGCGTGCAGAAAGGTCAGAAACTGAGCCCCTAGCCAGCGCAGGGGCTGGAATTAAAACGTGAATTGCCCTCTCACACCAGGCCAACCTGGGGCTGTATTTTGGCTACAGCGTGGCCAGCACCCAATATCTGCCGGGCTTTGCCCCTGGTTGAGTTTTGCTGTGGCTCTTTGGGGGCAGGCAGAGCCGTGCCCGTGGCACTCGGGCAGTTCAGCTCTCCGGGTGTGCAGAGCAGGTACTCGAGGNCCCACAGTCAAAGCAGCATTAGAACCGACGGGGCCAATTCACTCCCTGGGTTTTCCTGTGACCTTTCCAGTCTGCACAGGGCTACACTTTGTATAAATAGACTAAAGTAACAGTGAAGGATGTGGGTTGGTTCTTTAGTTTAGAAGCAAAAAAGGCTTTGCTTAGATAAACACGGCAATTTCGTGCAGAAAGGTCAGAAACTGAGCCCCTAGCCAGCGCAGGGGCTGGAATTAAAACCTGACTTGCCCTCTCGGAGTCACCTCACCACACCAGGCCAACCCTGGGCTGGATTTTGGCTACAGCGTGGCCAGCACCCAATATCTGCCGGGCTTTGCCCCTGGTTGAGTTTTGCTGTGGCTCTTTGGGGGCAGGCAGAGCCGTGCCCGTGGCACTCGGGCAGTTCAGCTCTCCGGGTGTGCAGAGCAGGTACTCGAGGTCCCCACGCCCGCCCCTCGCTGGGGTGGGAGTGTCCAAGCCAGGAGACCCCTCTGCCAGGGCACAGCTGTGTCCTACTTGTGTCCGTCCTGCCGTGTTGCCTGTGCCTGTTAATGAGGAGGCATTTTAGGGCAGAGCACCGGGGAGTTGGTTTAATTAGCAGGTTACAAGGTATTTGTGCTTAAGTTAACTTTGGCTCTATTTTCTTTCTATTGCACAGACTCAGTTGAAACACCAGTTAGTGGTGCAGCCTCCTGACAGGGTCCTGGGCAAGAGGCTGTCGCTCCACATACCAACAGCCAGAGGCCAGACTGAAGGCTGTGATTCTCCATGGGTGTATAAAAAACACATGCAATGGCCTTTCAGTAATTCTGTGCAGGCTTTGCAGGGGGATAGAGCATAAACACGGCCATAAAATCACTGTAACATCACACTGCTCAATGACAATATCTTCTCTAATTATGGAAAGTTCGGAGACACCCTCAAGAAGATATAAAATGGAAATGTAGGTCTGTGGATGGGTCCAGGATGAATCCTGAGGAGACTGGGTAAAAGAAGTGGGTATTAATGAGTGGTACAGAAACAAGGACTTGAGGAAATTCAACTATAAAAAGATGGGGGAAAGGGATTGTCCATATAACTAGGAAAGAGCTAAAACAACAGACCAAAAGGGAGACATAAAGCTGGAAATTGGGTAATAAATCTCTGTCCTCATCAAAGAAGAGACAGTTCTATTGGGAAAATAAAAATAACATTCTAGAACACAAAACAGTGGAATTTATAGTCCAATTAAAAATGCACGACTGAAAAAACCCAAACCTCAAATACTTTTCTTCCTACTTTAGGTAGAATGCAGTGAGAGCACAGCATATGGCGGGGGTGGGGGCTGATCAGAAATTGTAAGGAAAGAATAGCTTGGATGTAAAATTGATTCAGGACTTCTCTCTGCTTCAGAGGTGTTTTGCAAAGTCACAGGCTGCCCCAGAGCTGCTGCTTCCCCTGGTCTTGGAAGTCATTTGCTTTCCAGCAGCTGAATGTCTGGCTCTGGTGCTCCAACTTCAGGTTGAAAGACCATGAATGTGGAGCCCAGGGAAGGGTTTGCAGGGGATGGAAGTACTGTATATAACAGGACTGTGTGGGAATCTTGTAGGTTTAAACCTGATGCTTTTAAGCTCGTGGGAGATGCAGCTGGATGCTGGGGACAGGTTGGAGGCTTGTACCTGTAGTGGTGTTGTCACAGGAAGTTATGACAGGAGTCAGGAGCAGCCCTATGGATCCCATCCCCCGAGGAAATGCTGTGCCAGAGCATTAACGTGCCTACAAACCCGTTGGAACAGCCTGATGACAACAGATTGTCTCATTATAGAGCCCACAAAAACATCTTTAAGCATCGTAAAAAACAGAAGTGCAGGTCTGAGGACGAGCCTCTGACTCCCAAAGAACATGGAAAAGGAGGAGAAGCACCAGTGTGCTGCACAGGGACAACACACCCCTCTTGTCCAGTGCTGGTGGTGACAGTGGGGAGGACAGAGGGGCCCCCCCAGGGCTTCCATGTGGGAAGAATCCCCGTGTCTGTGGCGGGGGGGAGAGAGGAAAGCAAACACTGCTGCCATCACAAACGTGCCTGAAAACTCGGGGCAGCTTTTGCATGAGCAGCAAAAGCCACACTGGCCACACAAACCATCTGGAGCTCCCTGTGGGGATTCAATAAACTCCTGCAAATTGCTTCAGACATTTTCCACTCTCTCCACTCATTTTATGTGCAGAGTTCAGAGAGACACTATTTCCTATTCAAACACTACTTGTCACTTATACTTGGGTCGTTTTTCTTCTCTCCGGCAGTACTTTGCTTTTCTCGTTCTTTAGTTTCCTGTGGGCCTTCCCACCCACCCTCAGTGTGGAGGGGCTGTGAGCCTTGGCACTGCTCGGGGCAGGGCACAGAGGCCCCAGCATGGGGTACAGCAGTGTGGGTACAGCGGTGTGGGCACAGCATTGTGGGCACAGGCACAGCGGTGTGGGTACAGGCACAGCACTGTGGGGTACAGCACTGGGGGGTACAGTGGTGTGGGGTACAGCGGTGTANGGTACAGCACCGTGGGGTACAGCTCTGTGGGTACAGCACTGTGGGGTACAGCGGTGTAGGGTAAAGCACTGTGGGCACAGCAGTGTGGGGTACAACGGTGTGGATACAGCACTGCGGGGTACAGCAGTGTGAGGTACAGCAGTGAGAGGTACAGCACTGTGGGGTACAGCGGTGTGGGTACAGCACCGTGGGGTACAGCACCGTGGGGTACAGCACCGTGGGGTACAGCACCGTGGGGTACAGCACCGTGGGGTACAGCACCGTGGGGTACAGCACCGTGGGGTACAGCACCGTGGGGTACAGCACCGTGGGGTACAGCACCGTGGGGTACAGCACCGTGGGGTACAGCACCGTGGGGTACAGCACCGTGGGGTACAGCACCGTGGGGTACAGCACCGTGGGGTACAGCACCGTGGGGTACAGCACCGTGGGGTACAGCACCGTGGGGTACAGCACCGTGGGGTACAGCAGTGAGAGGTGCAGCACTGTGGGGTACAGCACTGTACGGTACAGCACTGTGGGGTACAGGGGTGTGGGGTACAGGGGTGTGGGTACAGCACTGTGGGGTACAGCGGTGTGGGTACAGCACCGTGGGGTACAGCACCGTGGGGTACAGCACCGTGGGGTACAGCACCGTGGGGTACAGCACTGTGGGGTACAGTGGTGTGGGGCACAGCAGTGTGAGGGTACAGAG
>WEIT01006974.1:46058-65103 GCA_013389985.1 Dryoscopus gambensis | reverse complement strand
GAGAGGTGCAGCGGTGAGAGGTGCAGCAGTGTGGGGCACAGCACTGTGGTGTACAGCACTGTGGGATACAGGGGTATGGGGTACAGGGGTGTGGGTACAGCACTGAGGGGTACAGCACTGCGGGGTACAGCACGGCGGGGTACAGCACCACTCGTGGAGTGTCTCGGTGACGCGGTGATCACCAGCTGTGCTCCGGGGCTGGGACTCCGTGCCTGCCCCTTCCCTCCTCTCCCACGGAACCGCTGTGCATTTCCCTCCTGTCCCACTCCGTCCTACCGGGCCCCAGCCCTGCTGCAGTGCAGGCAGCCGTGCCAGCAGCACCAGCTGGTCACCACGTCCTGCCTGTCTGCTGCTTATCAGGAGTCCAGCCACAGACACTCACACTCCAGCAGTGAATTATGATATAAAAATAAGCACAAGCCTGATTGTTCCCTTTGTCTGCTTTTTGCAAACAGATGCTCCATTATTTATTGAGCCTGTTCTCAAACTCCACCAACATGTACGTGGTACAGGGTATCTTAGATTTGCAGGCACTTCTGTGTCTTAATTTCTAAAGTGCATTCTTTAAGATGCCCTCAATTTTTAAAGTGCGTGCTTTAAGATACGTGTTGTGTGTGGTGTGTTTGAGTGACCTTCTGCCCCAGGACAGTGCAGTCAGCAGTGACCGAAGGCCAGAAGAGCTTTGCCTCCCAACCCTGCCAGAGACATAGATCCCACCACAACCCTGACCTGGAGAAAGCATGCCAGTATCTACCACAGCCTTCCCATGGTGGTGCTCAGGCGCTCATCTCAAGGAGAGAGAAACTTGGTTGTGCTGACTCAGAGTCAGACAGTTTTCTGCTAGACAGTGTGGAAATGTGCTGAAGGAATGGTCACCGACCCCTGATCGTGTCATCTCATGACACAGAGAAGGCTGAACTCTTCGGAAGCTGCCCAGTGCGTGTTCTCCGCTCTGCTGAATGACCAAATGGTTATTTCTGGGGCCTGCATAGACTTAATTTGCTCAGCTCCAGGTTTTCTGTGAACACAGGAGCTCACATGATGAAGAATTACCTTGTGTTGAACATATTATCCCTTATCTATCTGCACAGCATATACATGGCAAGCAGATTCATTTAAAAAAATGAGTTTTACATTGAGAATATTTGAAAATGTTGTGCCTACCAGGGTTATTATGCACACGGTGGAGAGAAAAGAGCCGCTGCCTGCTCATCGTGCTGCTTGTGACATTTTCAAATCTCAGCCCTGTCCCATCTACCAGTGCTGCAAGAGTGTGTCCTAAATAAGGGGATTTGGTGAAATGCTGCAGTACTCAGCAATTTCAGCTCCCAGGGATACAGAGGAACAATTTCCCTCATGCTCCTTGCCATTTCAGGTTTCATTTCCAAAGAAACTTAAAGGAAAATTCAGCCCAAATTACTCTGTATTTGCCTCCCATCAGAGCAAAACTGTATGATAGCTTTTACTTGATTTCTGCATGAAACCCCGTGTCTTTGTTGAGTACTTTTTGGATGGATCCCGCTAAATAAGAAGGAAATGCAGGTGTTTGAAAGGGTAAAGCCCAGCCTTGAATCCCTCTCAGCAAGCTTGACTCACTGCAGCTCTCCAGCCAGGGAAAAGGAGGGAGGACATCTCCTTTCTAAAGTCCTTTCAGCTCCAGTCAGAACTTGTCCTGAACTGAGGCAGCTGTGGTGCCTCTCTGGGTGCCTGGAGCCCCTCAGCATTTGGCAGTGCTGGGAGGTGCCTGTGCAGGATCCTGTGGGAATGGAAAAAGCCCAGGCAAGAAACACTGACCTAGGCCAGGCTCTCTGCTGCTGATGCCAAATCTGTTTGTTCTGCTTCTAAAATAATAATAGAACAAATTTTCTAAGCATCTTGGCGCCAGACTACTCTTCTCCGGGTGCTTCAAAGAAAAAAGCTCCTTTTTTCAGACCTCGCTGAGGTCACTTAGGCTGCGGCACAACAACACTCCATGGCTTTCAACAGCATTTTCAATTAACACAAAAATCTAATGAAAGCACGTAATCACAGGTGCTCAGCTGCCACGGGACTAATCGGAGACGCCGACTTCAAATGCCACGTCTTCAGAAACTCAGCTAAAAAAGGCTTTTTATGCGTGTTAGTCTGAGACGGGCCTTCCCACTTGTGCCTTCAGCCAGGGGATGGTATTCACTTCATTCTGACAGAACGAGAAACCACTTTGGCCTGCAGGGCCTGAGACTGGTCCCAGGCAGCAGAAGCCCAGTGGGCAGCCTGGTGAGCAGCATCAGGTCCTGCTCGGTGCTGCCCAGCCCAGAGGCACCGCTCGCTGTCTGATCCTTCCTGCCACCAACCAGGGCCCTCATCCCTTGGGAGGTCCAGCAGCAACCATCTCCTGGGTTCTTGCCCTTGCCCTGAAAGAGTTTGACTTCTACAAACCAAACTGAAACCTTCTAAATCATGTGCAGATGTGGCTGCGTGTGGCTGAGAGGGGAACGCCAGCTCTTCCAAACAGCCACAAATCACTCAAGTTGGGCTACTTTTGTTGCTTTTGATAGCCAGAGAAAAAGCCAGTGCAAATTCAATAGTGACCAGAGTTTGACAGTCATGTATTAGATTTGTGCCCTGGAAAAGCAAGTAAAAGGAACTTTTATTACTAAGTGTCCCTACAGCACAGAATATCTGAGCATGAATTCGCTGGGCTGACTCAATTGGAAATAATGTTTTCAAAAACAAGATGCATCTGTTCTCACCTCCCCTAATGCGATTATTTAGTGCCCTACTATTATACTGTTGCAAGAAATAAGATTCACTGGATGCTAAAAATGACACAAAAAATTGATTCAGGCAGAGGAAGTGTGTCTGGAGCACCAGTGGTGACCCGAGCAGCTGTGCCACACTAGCACACTTCATGGGAAGTGCTTTTTATAGCAGCACCAGTAAGTGCTTCACAAATGTGCTGCTCCTGTTTAGTTCACAGTCTGCTAAAGACGGCACATTGTTTGGAGTTCTTGGTGCAGGGACCCGTAGGACATGTTACTTCCCAGCGATGGGAACGGTTGGGGTGGGGGGAAGAATGATTAAACCACGTAATGTGGAGAAGAAATAGCCCTTGAGTGCCTTTTCTTTCAGAATACAATTTGTCGTTCTGGCGTGCAAAGCCATGGTTGGTGCTGGCACTTTCTTCCCACTCCAAAAACCAGAGACGTCATCCCCTGCTCCCAGAATTGTGTGAACTCTCCACCTGTACCGTGGATCTCATTTCTAGGGAGGCTTCAGAGTTAGTCATAGAGTGATCTTTCTTTTTTCCCCTAAAATCAGACAGGAAAGCACGAAATGCCAAACTGCCCCTTCAGACCCCTGGCCTGGCCCTACAGGCCCCTCCAGGTGCACCTCACTGGTTTCTGTGCCTTTCACCATCCTCCCAAACGGCTTCTCACACTAATTTATGCCCCTCGCCTGCGCCAGGCTCATTCTAACTCTAAACTCCAACACTGGATAAGAGAGGCTGTATCACCCGAATCCCAAACCTCATCAGAGAGCAAAGTCAGATTTATTTGACAACTGTTTTCCATGGAAATGTGTGGAGCAGCATTACACTACTGCTAAATGCTTCACTAATTGACTTTTCCATCGGCTCTGCCAAGCCTACATTAACGGGTTCATCCTGCTCTCCTCTCCTTCACACCGCTCTCTCCCTGCTCCTTGAGCTCCACAGATCTTACACATTTTGTTGGAATCAGCCCTTGCACCCAGAGCTGCTCCTGGCCATCACCCAGGCCTTGGGGCAGCTGTTGGATTTTTAGTCTCTCCTTAAAACTGCAGTCTGGGCTCTCTCTCCAGTACCCACAGGGAGAAATGCACTTCAGCTTCCCTCAGTGCCACTAGATGCCACTTTTCTTTCCATGTAAAGATCAGAAAATCTGTTTGAATATTCTTCTGGTTCCCCGTGCACTGGTAACAACAATTACATCATATTCCTCTAATAATGTCCTATCAGCTCAGTAATGTTTCATAGGGTTTCACCTACTCTCCTCTGCATGGCTGACCATGGATAGTCTATCAGGATGCCTTTAGATTTTGCCAGTTTTTTACTTCTCATTTATCTTTATTGTTATCAATTTGCTACTTTTCCTTTTCCTCAACAATGCTTTTTGTGGTTTGTTTCTGCCTTTTAATTTCATTGCTGGCTCCTATTCAGCCATGAGCCAGGGAGGGCTCCCAGCCAAAGCTCTCTTCCTCTCTGATTTGCTGAAGAAAATTTATCTCCATATTCTGGTACATTCCCCGAGGCTGGGGGAGCCGCAGTGTCCTGGGAGCTGCTGGCTGGGGCTGTGGTGCCGGAGCTGTGTGAGCAGCTGGGCAGGACCAGAAAGTTACTTAGAAAGATTCACCAGCTTGATGAGCTGCACGGCAGCCTCGGAGCCTCCGCAGTGACACAGCCGTGTTTAAACAACAGAACCTGGGTGCTACACTGCAGGGAAGGGGGTTTCCACCTCCCTGCGGGCAAGGTCTTCCCCTCATGAGCCTATATTTCACTCCAGAGCCCAAACACAGCTCAGGGCAGTAGAGATGCTCTTTGGCTGGCACGAAGTAGTTGTCTCTGTGGCTCTGAAGCACCTTATCCAGACATTTTTGAGTGGGTTCTTTATTTAGCCAGACAGGGATTGAGCCATGTCCATGCTCCCAGGTGTCTGATCAACCCACATCCGTGCTCTGCCCGTGCCTGGATGGAGTGCCCAGAGCACATCTGCCCCATGCCCATGGAGCAGGCAGCCCTGTGGGTGGGGAGGAGGCAGAGCTGCTGCCAGGTCCTGACTCAGGGGAACAGGGACGGTGCACGGAGCACCCAGGGGCTGGCAGCACAGTGCTCCCACCTCGGTGTGAGTCCTCCCGCCACTCGGCACAAGATGGTTTTTGCTAATGGGAATTATGAGTCCTTTCATCAGCACTGCTGGAGGAACTGCTGCATGATCCCACCACTCCACATGATTCCCAGTGCTCTGCACCCTGGAGGGGCACAGACCCAGCAAGGAGCCACCAGCTGTGAGACTCTTCCCTGTGCTTTCTCCAACGCAGTCCTGTCTCCTGGGTCCTTTCCAGCCCCAGCCCTGGGTTAGTGGAGGGCAGTGGAGCACCTCTGAGAGCCTGCAAAAACATCTGTTGGGATCCGATTTCTCCTCTTTTAAACCTCCTCCAGCATTTCCTGCCATTTACTGGGAGCTGCAGAAAGCTTTCAACAACCAGGGAAAATTCAGAGTATTGGGATTTAAAACCAGCAGTCACAGGGGTCCTGATGTACCTGGCTGAGAGAAGGCTTCATTTGCTTTGCTCTCTGCAAGCCCACTCCAGCAGCGCTGTTCTGAACAACACACCAGTTCCTGGAATCTCAGACACAGGCTGAGATTGCAGTGTTTTTAAGACATAATGAAAAAGGTAATTTTCCAGCCTCCCTGCAATCTTCATCATTGGGGAGGTATTTTGTGCAATTTTCAGTGCTGGCTATAATCACGCTCCCAGAGATGATAGCGTGCTGCCGTGGCACTGGGGGTCCTTTGAACCCTGCCATGCTTTGGACTCCCAACTAAATGGAAGAAAAAGGGAGCGCAGCCACCGAGGTGCCATCCCTGCTGGGGCTGCCCATGTACAAACCCCTGTGTTGAGGGCACGGGCGTGTCACTGAGGCAAAGGCTGGCAGAACACCCAGATCTGAATCTCTGCTCTCGAGATGAGAAGTTAAAAAAAAAACAGAGCTCAAAGGTGAATGGATCCCTTGGATGTGTTGGCACACAGACCAGACATCCTGCGAAGGGAGCACTGACCTGTCCCTGGTGACACAGTACGGTCTGTTTGCTCCTCTGCTGTGCTGCTGTACCAGGGGAGACACGCACAGCTCTGAAATTGTGGCAATCATCATAATTTTAGCAGGATTAGTTGCTATGCAATGAAAGGGACACGCAGTCTTTCTGATGTCCAGTGCCTTTGAAAATATAATGGGGCTTGGAAAAGCTTCTTGCTTGCCAGGGGCTCTGTAGCCCTGGTTTTATCTGGGATAGATTTGCTGAAGCTGAGGGCAGAGGGGGAGCAGAACAGGCTTTATGGAGGAGATGAGGGCAGGGGTACAAGATGTAGCTCTGAAGGCACCTGGGTGCTGTTTTGGCCCCGTCCTGGCAGTCCCTCTGGGGAGGTGCTGGGCTGGGGAGGCGCAGGGGCCGTGCTGTGGCTGCCACATGGATCCCCAGTGGCACGAGGCAGCCAAGCTCCCCTCAGCCCACAGCTGAGTCTGTTACATCTGCAGGCTTGGGCTCGTGGAACAGGATGTTTCGGAGTTGTTCAGTGGGACAAGACCTGAGAAGAGCTGTGAGGAGCAGGTTGTTAATGTCTGAATACGTATGTGTACGGGGTATTAATAACAGAACAGCAGCTCTTCAGTCGGGAGCTCCCAGCAGCCAGGCTGGCTGGGATGGGCTCCATCTCCTGCCACCGCAGGGATGACTCCCTGCAGTTTCACTCCCCGACTGCTTGTACCCACGAATGAGATGCTGAAGGGTAACACAAAGCAGCGCAGGGTCTGTAATGCACTCGCAGCAGCAGCTGATGGAAGAAAAGTGAAAAGTTGTGTTCCTGGCAGAACAGAGCCCAGGAGCCCGGCGAGCAGCCTCGGAGCACTCATGAAATAAAAACAGGCTCTCGTGCTACCTGCCACGAGCCATTAGCCAGAGAGCAAATGATCTACAGAATGGTCTGTGAGGAGAGAACAGCTCGGAGAGGGGGGTGAAGCGGCTCATCTGCCATCATTCACTTAATCAGGACATCTCTGTCACAGCCTCACACCTCGTGCTTCCAGTGTGAGGGCTTGTGACAGATATTCGCAGGCAACAGGATGCAAACAAGCTGTAATGCTCAATCAGATGATGTTAAGGATTTCAAGGAAAACAGAAATGAAAATGTCAAACCTGTTAAGCTGTGGAGTGCTTTCAGCAGAACGTGGGCAGAGGGACTCCAGGAGGTTGTTTAAAAATAGGAGCCAGGGGAGATTACTCTCACAATGGCACCATTCTGGTGCCCATGCCCCGCTGGGGCACGGTGCACTCTGCTTTTTATAGATCTCAAAAGGAAAATATAAACCATGTGATGCTGAATTTATGAACCCACTCAAAAAGCAGGGGCTCAAAACTTGGCTGTTATCTCGAGTTCAGCCTTGATTGTGTCTGTGTCATCGTTCTGAGAGCCTGAACAAAGAGGCAGATGAGGGGAGGTAAGGCACTGGCAGCCACATCCGAGGCCTGGGGCCTCTTAGCGTTGTTTTTACCTGTGTAAGGACAGCGTAGGACTCTGACACCTTGGAAAGGTGGCATCTTGCACCTTTTTTGCAGCTCTTGAGTGCAGATCTCTAGTTCAGAACACAGAACAGCAGGCCAGCTCTCTGGAGCTGCTTCGCAGCTAAAGCACGGCATGGGTGAGAAGCTGCTGAATTGCCTGAAAGTATGGCAGGAGCAGTGAGTACCAGGAGAAGTCTCAGGACTTTACATGTTAAGGTACAGTTGTTTCTCTTCCATGAGGGCACTGAGCACTGAAGAGACCAGGAAGGGTCACTGAGCAGGATTTTAGCCTGCTTGCTGCAGTTTAAGGCCATTTCATCCCCTGCGTAACTCAGACCTTTGCTCAACTAAAATATGCAGGTGTGGTAGTAGTCTTTCCTCATGTTTATTTACATGCAAGGCTTTGGCTTGTGCTATGCTGAATAAGAGAGGCATTACTACAAATCTGTTTGTTAATGAAACCAGTGCACTGGGAAAGGGAGGGTGCAGCTCACAGGGACAGATTCTCCTCCCTCTGCAGCTCCTCTGGCAGCCCCTGACCCAGGGTGGCTTTGCTGCAGGGGCTGGGAGCCAAAGATCATCTGGAGGCATCCAGGAGTCCCATCCCTCCTTCCTCCCTTCCCTGCACAGGGATGTCCCCACTCCTGTGTGCCAGGGCTGTGTCTGGCAGCTCTGCCAGGAGCTGTCTGGCAGTGGAGGTGGACTGGGGGAGCAGATATCAGATGGGGCTGCAGCAGGTAGGTGAGCAAGCAAACCATGGTGCTGCCCTGCCTTGCTCAGCTGGGGGATCCCCCCCCATCTCCTGCCCCAGCAGTGCCGGGTCCAGGCAGTGACCTCGAGGAATGGCCACAGGTCCCCAAAGCCCTGGCTGGTCATGATCACACCCAGCATCTCCACCAAAGTGTCACTGGAGCTCGGGTTTCCTTTAGCAGCTCTTTCAGGCCACCATGATTTCCTAATGGCTACAGCTGCTCCGGTAACATAAAAGTGATTTGTTCCAAGCCTACAGATACAGAAACATTTTGCCTACCCCCATTTTTCTTCTTGCCTGAGAGGAGGCCAGGCTAATACATCATCACCAGGTCTGCAAGCAGCATCACAGCCATAACTGATGTGTGAAAATGCTCTGAATCCTCTGCCCGTGGGTCCTACCACAGGCTGGGAACTCTGAGTGTCCCTGCCCTGCCTGTTCCCTGTGACTGCCCAGGGCTCCTGCCACGCAGGACAGAGCAGAGGCCCCTCAGTCCCTGGGTGGGTAAGCAGAGATCTGCCCAGTTCCCTCTGTGCTGAACAGAGCTGCAATGCTGTGCTTTGGGAAGCCTGAAGAAGGAGGGATTTGTAGCGTGCCATATGCTGTCCCTTGGTAACCACACTCCAGCCACTCTTCCCTCCATCTGCATCACGAGGCTGCCACCCTCCCTCTTTCCCTCTCCCTTTCCTCTGTCTCAGCTATTTACAACCCCAAAAGCTCTTCACAGCCACGGCTGCCTTTTGCCTGGCTTTGTAGGGCCCCTCTGTGACAGGGTCCTGTTGCTGTCAGAGCCTCTCGCTGTCCCTGTCCCTGTGCTGGGAGCAGGGTCCATCTCTCTGGTGCCTCTGCCACGGGTGGTCCCTGGGTTTGCCCTTGGTGCTCCAGAGCCCCCCCGCCTCTGCTCTGTGCTCCCACAGAGCAAACAAACAGGGACACCACGAACGCACCGAGCAGGAGAGAGGGCACGGCCGAAAGAGAGTCTGATCCAACATCCAGGTGTGAGATGACAAAACCACAAGCAGCCACCAGTGCCTGGGAGTGAGTTGTGGCTCAGCAGCCATGGGTGGGACAGATGGCTTGGGGGAGGCATAGCTTTGCCCACTGGATTCCCAGTCACCTCCTCACTGGGCTGCTCCATCCCCAAGCACCTGGAGCCCAGGATTTCCATCCTGCCAGCGAGCACCCACAGTGGATCTGCTTTATGCAAAATCAGTATTAATATTAATATACATGGGTGCTGAGGTTGGTTGCCTGCCACCCACGAGAAGGAGGAGAGCCACAGTGAGTACCCAACTGGCCACCCCAAGGGAGGCATGTGGCTTTGAGTTGGGTGAAAAGCACCTCTTTGAGCAGAAATCCCAAAGGTGCAGAACTCAGCCCCTCCCACCGTGAAGGGAAATGGAGACAAGGCAGAGCTGCAGCAGCTGTGAATCCCTCAGGGCCAGGGATGGGCTCTGTGCGCCGGGAGAGAGAGGCAGGGAAACAAAAACTTCGGTCCCGTAAAAAGTCGTAATGTTCACCTTATAAAACACACAAACTCAGTGATTTAAAGGGGGGAAAACTACTATTTGTTTCCAAATTTACAGGCAATAACACTTGATTTAGATCCCTGTCTGCCTCCTGTATAGACTGCAGTATAATTTAAAGGACAATAAAGTCTGAGGCCGTAACACCATCACCACAATAAATCAGGCCAGCTACCACCACTCAGAACAGAAATTATTAATCTGGGTTCCAAATGATATGCCTGCATATTGCTTATTTGAGCTGTTTATGCAGCAAGCTGAGATAGCACTTTCCCCCGTTATTATTTTTTACTTTTGCAATGAAATACCGTATCCTCCTACCGAGGGGGCATTTATTACCCAATATATATGGGGGCAGCCAAGTGTGTTGTGTGGAGCATCCAGCATCGATACAACCTCCCAGCGTTGTTCCCCACTCTGCCTTTCTAGGGTGTTCTCAGTGCTGAGGGCGCTAACTCATCCCCAGCCAGCGTGGCACATGACAGCGGCGTGCCCTGGGCAGGCCTGCCAACGCTGCCACACCTTGGGGACAGGATGGTGCCACCCAGGGAGTCTGTCTGCGGCCAGGGACCAGAGACCCTGCTCCCAGCACCAGACAGATCCTGTAGGAATGCCCAGCATCCCCAGACCTGTTCTCCTGTCCCAGCTGTGGCGCTTCTGGGAGGGCTCAGGGCTGTCGCACTGTTCTCTCAGCCTTCTAATTGTTTACATATCTTGGAGTCAGAGAATCAGAGATTCTCACACTTTGTCTAAATAACACCTGTTGTTTTGTAATTGCTTTCTTGTGTTGTACATTCCATTTCTATGATAGATAAAGTTGATGGACTCTTGGTCCATCCAATGTGATGGAGAAGGTGTTAACCTCAGCTTCCAATTATCTGCAGTTATGAGAAACGTATAAATACTGTAAAGTAAAAATAAAGATGCTTCTTCTTCTACTTCTTCTACTTCCTCTGCTTCTTCTACTACTTCTTACCCTTCTGACATCTCTCCTGTCCATGTGTCATTATTGTGGCCCCTAGCGCCACATCAGCTGACCCAACACACAGGGTGTTTGTATCCTTTGCAGTTACAGACCTTCAGTGGGTTTGGCAAAGTATATTTACAGCCCTGGCAGAATTCAAACTTTAAAAATTCAAACTTGCGCGGATTTTTAATACTACAAGGGAGGGAGGAAAGTCCGTTAAATATTGAGAGAGGAAGTGTGTATATTCATGAAAAAGTGCACTGGAGAGCTGAACAGCCTCGGGGTAATTGCTCAGTGGGGTTTCGGACCCATGGTCATGGTGCTAATGTGTGCTGGGCTGGGAGAGTCAGCAGCTGATGTCTGCCTGGTGCAGCCACCAGGCTGCAGGGACAGGGGAACCCATGTCCACACCAGTTCATCCCTCTGCCGGCCCTGCAGAGCTCCCTGCAGCCAGACGGGCACGTTATTAACCTCCATGGACATTGATACTTTGAGCAAGGCACCCAAAGCAACGAAGGCAAGGACGAGACTTTTCAGCCTTCGGCCCCTGGACAGCAGCTCATTCAGAGCACGGTCTGTGGTCCCCTGAGGCCACTCAGGGCCCTGTGCCCCACTGGCCTCGAAAGGATGAGCACTGCAGAACGCTCCCTTCTTCTTTGTAATGTCACAGTTATCACCGGGAATTTCCTCGTCATTCCAGACCCAAACACAAAGAGGCGAGGTTGAAGGAGGCTGAGCTCTCTTTCCATCTCATTCCCCAGTAACTCTGAAGCAATGGACTGAAAATAGTGGTTTTTTCTAGGTTTGGGGACCATTCACACATCTTTACTGAGGCTTGATTGTGCAAGGTCCACCTTCCTGTAATAAAAATTATTGGAATCATATTTTCTGTTCAGGAATGATGAGTCCAGCCTGAAGCAGAGACCACCCCACCAGGGGTCTGCATCTGAATGCAAAATATTATGAGCTTTGTGTTTAAAATTAGCAGAAGTGCCAACTCTCCAAAAATCACAGGGATTTCCTGGGAGGAGGAAGTGCTGCTGTCACAGGCAAACCCACTCACAGCTGAACTCAGGATTTTGTCTGCATTATCCAGGGATTAGCATCATTTTCATTTGCAGGAATGGTGTTAAACATGAAGATGTTAACATGGATTTTAACATACTCCTCAGGACGACTTGAAAATTTGTGGTTTTAATAAAGTACAATTTATTTGCTAAACAAACAGCATTTAAAAAATATTGCCACCTCCCACATTTTCTGCAAACCTCCTTCTGTCTGAAGCAAAGGGCTGCGAGTTACATTTGTACATCATGAAAGATTCAGCACTGAAATTGTCCCCAGGAATGTCCCCATCTGCTGCTAGCTTTCTCTTCGTGCTAATTATTAAATATATCTGAACAGAAATAAATAATAGATTTCTTTTAAAGAAGCAGAAGTAAAATTTAATGAGCGTTTGGTGTCAGGATGTGTTTTTCCCTCTGGAGCTGCAGTCCCTTAACGCATCCTGAGCCATCCTGAGCTCCTGCCCAGCACCCTGAGACTGCCTTTGGCCACGTGCTCTTGTTTCTTTTCCATTTGCCATCAAGCCCTTTTCCAAAGCCAGTCCTCAGCTAAAAAATAGCATTTTATAGCTATTCTCAAGCAAACTGCAAGACCTTGGTGTTCTTGGGAAGGCCCCAGTTCCCCCCAGAGCCTCAGCAAACCCGGACTGGAAGAGCTCCAGTTGCGTCCATCATTTCCCTTCCTGGCGAGTGAATTTCATGCCTTCACTTGAGGTTATAACCAGGAACAAGGGAGTGTTTGCGTTACAAACCATCTCACAATGTTACACCCTTTCTTGTAAAATGTGATGTGCTGCTTTAAGTATAATTATTTATATTGCATCACTTAATGCCACAGGCAGGGCCAGGGCCGAGGCAGCAGGGCCAAACAGCGCAAAAGATCCCGTCCTGTTCTTACTGGTGTCTAAACTCCTTGGAAATCTTTACTGAGCACAAGGAGCCTGAGGTTCCTCTGGTGCTGCCTTGGTAGAGCACAACAGCATCAGGTCTTGTGGCCGGGCAGTGAGAGATGGGATTTGGAGCAATGGTCCTCTGGAGTGTTCTGGGGAACGTGTTTTCTCTTCTTCCCTCACATTAAAAATGTAGTGAAATCATTAAGAAACACGGAGGAATGACAGCGTTATACTACAGACACAGAAAGTGTGGAAGAAAGAACGAGAAAAATTCTACTTCCCCTCAGTGTGATGATTGACATGCCTTTTGAAATGTTGCCCGAAGATAACGGCGCTGCAGCGTGCGCCTGCGGGGCCCGCTGCCACCTCCATCCCACACCAGGCCCGTGGGATGTGTCAGGCCTGTTCTGTGGGGCTCTTGCCCTGTTTGGTGATGCTGGGGGACTACAGTGATGACCTGTCTGCCAGGAGACCCCCATCCCACAGCTCCCCCGGCCCGCTGGAGCCCACGGGAGGCAGTGGCTGCTGACACCATCCTTACACTCCACAGTGGTACCTTTTCTCTCTCCTTACTGGGAGCAAATGTGTCCCTAATAGTGCAAATTGCTGCAGAAGTGTTAATGAAACACATTGCAGCTGTAAAGTCAGAAGAAATCTGTTACTATAAACTGCGTTTCCATTTCCTTATTTCCAGTTAGGCTCGGGGAGCTGAACAGGTCATGTTTGTGTATGGCTCGTCAGGAAGAAGATTCACAGTTAAAATACCAAGAGGAAGAGCTGTTTAATTGTTTGTTCTGCATTTTTCGAGGGAAGACACGGAAAGGTCTGGTTGGGATGGAGGGGCCTGTCTCTCTGTCTGTCTGTCTGTGGACTCCTCATCAGTGACTTTCTTTCCCCAGAATCCTAAATATTCCTGTTCTTAAATAAGAAACCTTTTCCAGCAATTACATCTTCTTTTCTCTAGGAAGATTTTCTTAATCCGTTATTTATATCCCATCTGTTTCATGTTTAGGGTGGCTTTAAAAGTCTACAAAAAGGCATCTTGTTGATGAAAAATGTTGAAGTCAAGTACAAATCCTGCTTGCATCTTCCCCCCTAATGCCTTAGGAACTTCCTGCACTGAAATGCATTGAACTGTACCACAGTTCATGAGGTACTTGTACAACTGTACCTGTCCATGAGGCTTTCAGGTGAAATCTTAAAACACTTAAAATCTGTTTGTTTCTGGTAGAAACTGCAGGTCAGATGGTTGTGGTGAAGAAGATTTTTTGGATCTCCCACCACCTGGTGCCAGTGGAAAAGAAATATTTGTCTTCTCGCATGCTGGAATATCTCATTCCTCCTCACATCTGTTTTCCCCAATTTATTCTAAATGACAGTGAGATTAACATATATAATGGCAAATGAAAATCTGATTTAAAATGCTTTCCGTAAACTTTCTGTCCGAAAAATTCAGCTCTGTCCCTTATAATTGGCTTTTTGGTTTTCTTGGAGTTAAATGCAGAGTTGTCACTGTGATAATCTGGGGTATGACAGGGAGGAGACTGAGGCAGCAGCCAAAGGCTGTGAATTATTCAGAGATGTGCATTTCTCCAGGGGACCCAGGTGATGTCTGTTCATGCCCAAGACCTCAGAAGACCCAGAAAAACTTGGGAGTCAGTGCAAGCCTTTCAAGATCTCCCAGCCTGGGATGCCGTTTTGTCCATGGGCAGGT
This sequence comes from Dryoscopus gambensis, assembly GCA_013389985.1. Classification (NCBI taxonomy): domain Eukaryota; kingdom Metazoa; phylum Chordata; class Aves; order Passeriformes; family Malaconotidae; genus Dryoscopus; species Dryoscopus gambensis. The sequence continues at coordinate 50,887 of WEIT01006974.1, read as the reverse complement.
TGCTGTACCTGGGCCTGGACAGGAACAGCCCAGACACACACACACGGCACTTCATGTATATTTAAAAGCTGTTTCTCCGCATCTTTCTTTGTCCCCTGAGCCCAACCCACCTGGCGCTGCCCACCTTCCCCTGCTCAGCTTGGTCCTGCACCTGCCCTGCTCTAGGGCTGCACAGCTCAGCTCTGCAGAACAAAGTGTTGGTGGCTCTGGGGACCTGGAAGAGGAGCTGTGGTGACCCACAGGCAGAGGGATCAGGACCCTGGGCTGCTGCCAAGCACGGAGCGCTGCCCAGCCCACTGCCACGTACCAGTACAGAATCCCAGAATGACTGAGGCTGGAAAAGACCTCCAAGACCATCAAGTCCAACCTGTGCCCCATCCCCACTTTGTCACCCAGCCCAGAGCACTGAGTGTCGCGTCCAGTCATTTCTTGGACACCTGCAGGGATGGGCACTCCACCACTTCCCTGGGCAGCCCCTTCCAATGCCTGACAGCCCTTTCCATGGAGAAATTCTTCCTGCTGTCTAACCTGACCCTCCCCTGGCACAGCTTGAGGCCGTTTCCACTCGTCCTGTCCCTTGTTCCCTGGGAGAAGAGGCTGATCCCCACCTGGCCCCACCCTCCTCCCAGGGAGTTTTAGAGAGCGAGGAGGTCCCCTCTGGGCATTTTTTCTCCAGGCTGAGCCCCGCCAGCTCCCTCAGCCGCTGCTCGTCAGACGTGGAGCGAACCAGAGGACCCAAACCCTGTCACTCGGTAGAGCAGAGCCGGCGGGGGGAGCTGGCCCGGGCTGGCGAGGAGAGGAGAAGCTCAGGGACAGGAGGGAGAAGCGCAGGGACAGGAGGGAGAAGTGGAAGGACAGGAGGGAGAAGAGTTGAGGCAAGAGAGGAGCCGCTCAGGGACAGGAGGGAGAAGAGTTGGGACAGGAGAGGAGCCGCGCAGGGACGGGAGGGAGAAGCGCAGGGACAGGAGGGAGAAGTGGAAGGACAGGAGGGAGAAGTGGAAGGACAGGAGGGAGAAGCGCAGGGACGGGAGGGAGAAGTGGAAGGACAGGAGGGAGAAGTGGAAGGACAGGAGGAGCCGCAGCTGCAGCCGCGCCTCTGACCGTTCCGGTGGCCGGGTTTGGGAGGACTCCGAGCCCCATCTTTCACGGGTCGCCTGCCGGAGCCCGGCACGGCCGTGTTCCCTATTACGGCACAAACTCGTGCGTTGTGTCTTTGTTATGCTAATGTCCCGGCGCCGCACAATTTAAATAGCACTTCCAGAAAAATTAAGTATGTTCATTGACACAGTGAAATGTTTTCACCCTCCATGTAACCTTCACAGTTTCTGTACAAAATCTATCAGTCAGTAAACTATTCATCTGCGAATGCTTACCAATTATTATGCTAATGTATTACAATACATTACAGTGAATTCTTTTTAAATGCCAGGAAATGCAGCTGTCTGGCATCCTACCTCGCTTGTATTATGGAGCTATCAATAAACAGCAGAGCATTTGCAACTGGATTTTGACTGCTTTGTCAGAACTCTGCAAAAAATTCTTATCATTTAATATTATGAAGAAATCCTGGCATTAAAGTGGTATAACGTATTCCTCGGGCAGGGGACTCAAGAATGGCACATCCCTACAGAGCCGAGGCTGTTGCAGGGGGGTGCACTGAGCCAGCGTGTGCAGGGACAGGGGGTGTGTGGCACAGAGTGCCAGGGCCCATGGGAGCCCAGACATGTGCAGCATGCTCTGATGTGTAACTGGTGCCCAAGTCTTGTGTCTTTTTGGAACTGAGCGATGCTAAAACTTCACCTGGCATAGGTAGACTGCAAATGGAGCTACCAGGTTATATATGGAGTATGGCATATTAGTAGGTCACACTGAGATGATTCCTTCCCCAGATCATGGGAACTGCTTCCAGGTACCAAAAGAAACTCTCTCTTTTGTTTCCTGAGAGAAGAAATATTCAATATTAATATAAATCTGGCTGTACTCTAAATCATCCAGGGATCACATGATAAAAATCCCAATTTATTATCTAGAATTAATATCGCTTGTTGAAAAGATGAAATTGCTTAGACTGTGTATTTTAGATTTCATTGCATTTTTAGTGCCCTGCCGGTGCTGAGTGTGTGCACTGAGCACCGAGTTTGCATTCCCAGCAGCACTTTCTATTCCCTTCCCTGAGAACATGTGCCAATCCTCATCCAGCCCGTCGCAGGGCTGTGCTGTGTAGGCTCTCAGAAATGTACGTACTTGATATTTTTAAACATTTGCAATTGCATAATTCTTTAATGAATTCATTTATTCCTCTGTAGCACGACACAGAATATAGGAGAGAGACTGAGCATACATGAGTGCCACAGAAACCTCCTGGGCTCTGAGGAGCCCTGACCGTCAGGGTTTGGATCCCTGGAGGACAGCAGCTGTCCTGTAGGACAAGCTAAGCCTGGCTGCACTCAGGGCTCTGTCAGATATGATAATCACATCCTCGAGGCAGAGGAAATCTCCATTTTCTCAGAGGAGGTAATGCCTGGGGCCAAGAGATGCTGCCAGAGCCTGGTGTCCCGTGGAGCTGAGCTGGCTGAGCTTGGACCTGGCCTCCAGCCGGACCTGCCAAGTGTTTCCTTGCTGGCAGGAGGTGATGGAGCCGGAGAGCAGAGCAGGAGCACTGGAATTGCCACACAAGCAAATCTCTCTGTAGGTACCAGCTCTGCCATCCCAGCAACTCTGTCTCCCCTCCAGGATGCCCAGCCCTGGGGCTTTTTGGTGCAGGGGCAATCAGGGTCCTCACCACTCCCTTGTCCTGGGATGCCCAGCTTTCTGCAGCAGCAAACATTGTGGGCATTCTGCAGGACCCCCTCTTGCCACCATGGCTCCAACCCTACCTCGCCCTTTCAGATTACAGGGAGTTGCCTCAGTGTGGGAGATGTTTGGGAATTTTAAATCAAAACTGCAAGGTAAAAAAATGCAGCTAGAGGCATCCATCAAAACTTCTCTGGTTCCTCTATTTGTCTTTTCTCAGAAGCTAATATCCATGAATTTGGTTATTAGAGTCATAATGTTATAATTATTTCATTTAATACTCTAATTATCCCATGTGATTAATCCTTACCATAACAGGAATGTCTGTGAGTCTGGAAGGCATGTTCCAATGGCTTCTGCATTATGAATGTTAATTTGAGTTAACAAGTATGAGAGCCAGAGGAAAAGAAACCAAAGAGCATGAGGACTCTGCTTATGAGCGAGTGCAGGGTTTTTTCCTGCCTGTTTTTGGTGGTAACTGGGCCGGCAGCCCCAGCTTCTGCTGGCATGGATTCCCTGACTGTGGTGTGGCGTTGGGAATTCTGTCCGTGCGTGAGGGCTGTGCAGCAGCTGGGGCAGGGAGGCAGAGGTGGCACAGGCTTTGGACAGTCCTGTGTCCGTGTGTTGTTTTGGCAGCACTGCCCTGCTCGTCCCCCGCACTCCTGCTGTAAATGTCCTCGGGCAGGGCATGAGCCCTCCTGCACCTCCTTGTTCCACTGTCCCGTTGCAGAGGGATGTGGTGTAGAGCTTCACTTTGGCCTGTTGGTATTTCAAGGGCTGTTTCAGAGCTGTCTGATCCCATTGCCCCATCAGCTCCCATTGTGTCAAGCTACAAAGTCACACTCGGAACAGAAGTACCTGAAATTTTTAACTTCCTTCAGCCTTGTTGACAGCAGACCTGGTGTAGCCGCAGCCAGGAATGGCAGAACAGAAGCTTTTCCCTAATATCTGTTTTTCAGCTCCAAGGACTTCAGTGAGTGAGATGAGTATCGGCTATCATACACAGAGATTTCTGCACACACACCTTTCCTTGCAGCTGTACTGAGCTGGAAAACTCCCTGTGGGCCAGCACCAGCCCAGCACCAGGTCTGGAGCTTTGGGTAGCTCCTGCTGCAGTGGTAGCAGCAAACGCGGGCTCCGGGCTCTGCTCAGACAAGTGTGCATTCACAGGCACACCCAGCGCACACGTGCCCTTGGAAACCTCGGGTGCCTGTCTCCAGGGCTTGGCCATCTGTGCCTTTATGCACGGGGAAAAGAAACGTATGGACAGAGGGAGTTGATGCTGCTGGCAGAGGCCCGCGGCTCTGGGATCCCTGGAGAAAGGCTTTGCCTCTCAGGGCTTTAAACAGCATTGTGTCAAAACCAGCCAGTGGTACCTCATGGGCTGAGACAGGGGCTGCAAACAAACCTCAGCTCGGGATGCAAAATGAGGGCGTAGGGAAGTGTCCAACCTTGTCTGCTACGTGCAGGAGTTGGACAGAGCCAACTTGGCCCTCGTCACCACGTGCTTCACCTGGTGCCTGCATTCACCGTTGTCCCTCCCGCTCCACCTCCTCAGGGCCAAAGCAAACACTGCACAGGGGTTTTCTTATATTCCTATTTTCTTATACACAAACTATGAGGCTGCAGGAAAGAGCCTTTCAGGGTGAGGAACCGTGGCTGGCTCCTGGCTTCTGTGTCCATCAATCCAAAGAATTGCTGGCAAAGGGGGAAGACTTTTGCCTCGCATTCCCTGAACAATGCAGAGCAAGAGAAATCCCACTGGATGACATCACTGCATGGAGAGATTTCTGGGGCCTTTACATTCCCATCACTAAAACCGTCAGTCTTTGAGGAATAAGGAATCCCAAAGATGATGCTCCTGCTGTCGATACCTGAGGCTGTCTTGGAGCTCCAGAGTTTTCCCGTTCCCACTGGTGTTTTTTGGCTCCTACCCCCCCATCCTGGTGAGACTTTGTCCTGGGGTGCAGGATGGGATGTGCCTGGGAGCTTTTATTCTGTCACCATCTGTTGAGACCAGGTGTGGCTGTGCTCCT
>WEIT01006974.1:26800-39708 GCA_013389985.1 Dryoscopus gambensis | reverse complement strand
ACAGACCCAGCCCCACACAGACCCAGCCCCACACAGACCCAGCCCCACGCTGCCACCATGTCATTCCAGGATGCGCTTGGCACCCACTGACAGGCAGAATCCTCCATTGTGTAGGTCTGGCTGAGGAGCCAAACGATCGGGAGCTCATTACAGCCTCCCTTTTAATTAAGTGTCTCAAATAGGATGTAATTGCGGTGTAATAGTACACGCTATTGTACATTAGTTAAATACGAAGGGATTATTAAGAGTATGTTTTAAAGGCTTTCCAGTCCCGGATTGAGTAAACAGTTGCTGAATTTCGATAAATAACTTTTAAAATCTACATTAAATAAGCAGTTAAGTGTATTTAGGATATTCTTGTTTTCCCCAGAATTGCTTCAGTCAGAGAGTCCCGGGTTATAATCTCAGTATTTCACTGGTAATATGGTCGTGCCTGATCATATCTGTTTGTTCTGCCTCAAAGATCCTGCTGGGTGTGGCAAGCTCGGCCACTGACATCTGCAGGCTTTAAACCTTTCCCATTCCCACAGCCCAGAGGAGCTGGGAGTGTGCTCAGCCCTATTTTACAAGTACAGAATTAAGGCACAGAAGAGCAAAGTCATTTGTTCAAAGCCATGCAGGGAGTCTGTAATTGAGCAGAACAGGAGCCAACAACAGATCAAAAAATATTTCTCTAAAAAATAAGGCTTTGAAAATCCATAAAGGAAATGTGGCTCTAACAAACTCCTCTGTTACGATCAAAAACGCAATTAGTCATTACTGACTTTGGTAATGGAAGTACAAATGTCCCATGACCCCCAAAACCTAACAAACGTCTCCATCCATTTGCTACTTGTGCCCCGGGAATGCCAGCTGCAATGACAACAGTGGATGGGCACCACTGAGTGATCCTTGGAGGCAGTTCTTGCCTCTGCTGCACCAGGAAAGCCTGTCCAAGGTTGCTCATCACAAAAAAAGAGGTGTCATCGCCCTGGGAGCCATGGCAAGGAATAATTTAGGGCTCTGTTAAACTTGGTAAGGCTGATCTTGAGCTCCCTGCTGCTCCCTGCAGCCGGGGTGTTCCTGCTGTGAATGACTGGAGCATCCCGAGGGGCGAGCGGGTAAAAGCTGCTTGGTCCTGTAAAGTGGCACAGAGGCACCCGTGGCATTTGGAGCACAGGACATACCGGAGGGCACAGCTGAGCTCAGCGCTGACAGGGTGGGAGCAGGAGCGGTGATGGCTGCACCGGGGGATCTGGGAGCAGGAACCCCTCAGTGATGCGGGGCTGGAAAAGCCACCGTGAGCCGGGGGCTGGGACAGCTGTACTGCCCCGGAGGGTGCCCAGGACGGCTTAGCACCGGCAGCTGGCCCTGGGCGATGGGAGCCGCCGGGCAGGCTCGGGGCACTGAGCCCCTGCGCCAGCCAGCCCCGCTGGGGAGACTAAAACCTCCCTAAAATCTTGCCCCTGCTCCCACCTTGCCCGGAGCCTCCCGCTCTCCCCCTGCAAAGCAGCCTGAACTGAAATGCTCCTTTCTGAAGTGTCACCTCCGCTGCTCCACACTGTTGAACAGGTAACACTAATGAAGAAGCCAAGAAGTCGGAACTCTTCAAGCAAGTGCTCTGAAAAATTAATGAGAAGCTGCAGAAGAACATAAATAATCCGTGCTCCCCATTAGAGGCAGTTAGCACCATTACAGTGATCCGGGGAAAGCCTGCCCAGGCACCACCAGCCCTTCTCCTCTGGAATCACTGTCCTGTAGATTTTGTCAGCTGGAGTCAAAGGACAGTTAACCCTTTAGCACCCGGGCTATTTTGAAATAATTATTGTTATTATAAATCAAACGTGACGGCTTAACTGGTCACAGAAATGGATATATATAAACCAAAACGAAGTTGCATGGCCTCAGAGGAAAAATCATTAGCTCCCTGGTGGGTTTACAAGTAATTTGCCAGCAATAAAAATGCAAAAACACATTTTGGTGTGCAATGATCATAAATAATCCTTGGACAAGAATTCTTCCTAGGACTAGCAAGTCCACTCCCTTAATGGCAAGTTTTATTACCCTGGTTTCTCTGCGTTCTGTTACAAAATGTTGCTGTCAGAACAATTTACGAATTACAGCCCTGTTGGTATCAACTTCCATAATTCATATGGAAATTGGTTTCCCCACAAACACTCACAAAGCACAAAGAGTCGTGTAACCACATAGAATGACCTTAATAACACTGAATATAAACACCGGGTGCCTGGGCCAGCCCTAAATATCGATGCTCCCCAGGCTGGGGGAAACTTCCATGTAAACTCATGTGCCTGTGGTGGTGTGGTCAGTGTGGGTGCTCAGTGTCACCAGTGCTGCCACCCAGGCTGGTGGCACCTCACAGGATCTTCAGGAAGCCAGGAACGTTCTGAAGGCTCTGTTCCCAAGCACTGGTGATAAGCGAAAATCCCACCCAGCTGCTGAGGAAAGTCTGAATTTTCTTAAAAGTCAGCATTTTCTTAAAATACCAGGAAGTACAGCTTGTTCAGGATTTCAACTGCGTTCATCTCTTCCCTCAACTTTCGAGGCCTGGGGATGAGGAAGGGAGTTCAGCCTCTGAGATGAAAGTCATAGAGGGAGTGGCAGTGCCAGGGGCCTGGGGCTGGCGTTTAGGGAGCACTGCGGGGCAGGTCACACCCGCCAGGTTCAGTCCCGAGAGGGATCACGGGTTTGGCTGTGGCTCATCCTAAGGACGAGTTGTTTCTTCACGCCAAGTGTGTGTGTGTGATCCTCGGAGCAAGAGAGAGAAGGAAAGGGAGTGACAGTCAATTAGGTGCAAACTGCCTCTGAAAAATTCTAAAAGTAAATGCAAATCCGTAGCGTAAAGAGGGGGATCTGCAGCTCAGGCTGGGTTCCGGGGTGCCATGTGCCATTGCTCTCCCTCCAGCTGGAGGAAATGGATCCAGCAATTGAAATTGCCACATTTCATAGATGAAGGTGCACTGCAGAAAAGAAAATGTTCCTCAAATAGAAACCACTGCGTTAATGTATAAGAAAATTGAGTAAAGATGGCTCTAACTATTTTTTTTACTGATCCTTTATAAATAGATGGGCACACATCCAAAGTCAGTTCTGGCTGTTGGAATACACCACAGGGTAGAAGGTAGCTGCTTGAAGAATTGAACATTCCTTGTATTCAATGCTTCATTTGTAATTTTAACCTAAAGAGAATTTGGTAAACTGTGCAGGGGCAAGCCCTACATTTTAAAAAATATTATTGGCTTCATCTAAGATCTTGCAACACCCATTCTGGACAACCCTTTCGCTGTGATGTAGATGAATAGGAAAGAAAACTACAGATCCTGTTTCCATTCAAATATTATGAGCCAAGATGAGACGCCACCCTGAAGCAAAACATCCAGGGTCTTGCTTTGAATTTTGCCTAAGCAAAGATGACAAAAATTGCTTTTGCAGAAATAAAAATTTGCAAGAAGAAAAGTGCATAAAATGAGAAAGAAATGGTTTTCTTTCCCTATAAAGGAAGAGCAGGTCTTTAAGATTTTATAGACCCGGGATTTAAACCAAGAACATCCTTTTTACAGGTCCCTGGTTCAGCTTAAAATGGTAATGGCATTACTGCTGAAACAAATGGCACCAGAGATGGCACCTCGAGCTGTGGGAGGTGCTGGGCTCAGCAGAACTGTGTGGATAGGAGGGACACGGATTCAGAGGATTCTCCTGCAGCTTCTTTTCCCCTCCTTGCATCCCAGGGACATTCTGGAGAGCTGCTGTCATGATGGGAAGCAGGACACCAGCCATCAGCTCCTGCTCCCAGGACCTCCAAGGGGCTCTGCCACATCATGAGGTTTTCAGTCTCAGTTCGGTTCTCAACTTTTGATGAGGTGGCTCAAATCAGGAAAGTTGTCTGTGTCAGACAGTTAAAACTGAAACTAATTAAGGCAAAATCTTTTCCCTCACAGAAAGTACCGAACATGTGGCAATAGCAAAATCATTGGCGTTTCTGCCATCGTAAGCCCACAAAACAAATTGGATTTTGAATGGAGCACATGGAACAGTGACCTCTGTATACAACTTATCCTGACCTCTGAAAGTAATGGCATTTTGTCTCCAATTCGACTGCTAATTGCAAATGCTGAATTCTGAACATTCACTTTTGAGAGGGATTCATGGCTTGATGGTTTCAGAAATCTAACAAGAGCAAAATGCCCTGAGAAGTTCCTCTCCTTATATGAACAGCGTTTGCTGAAGTTCCCAGACCTATTCTCGGAACAGTTTCCTGCCCAGCCCAAACTCCAGCAGTGAACAGCCAGACTGTGGGAGGCTGCACCCAGGCTCTTCTTCCCCAGCTCAACTACCCATGAGCTTAAGACTTGGCAACTGTGACTCCTCTTACTTCCTCCTACGGTTCTTTCTCTAGCTCAGCCCTTTCCCAACTCACGGAGGACAGACACATCATCTTCCACGTACCCCAGTCCTTGAGCTGCACAAGACCAGTGTACCACCCCAGTGATGGGGAATCACATCCCACCTGGGTTGAGCCCCCTCCGCTGGGCCCGGACACGGCTCTGAACCAGGGCAGAGATCCCAAAGCAGATTAAGAGCAGTTAAAGCAGCCAATAACGCAGCACGGAGCAGAGACCAGAGCACAAGTGACCTGAGGCATGATTTGCAGTGAATGTCTTTTCCTCTCATAAATAGGAGAGACACAGTGGGACGATTATCCGCCCAGATTTATCTCCTCAGCTCCGTGTATATCCTTCTGCGCTTAAAAATGTCTCACTGCCCTTTGCGTTATTGCATTGCCCTTTACATTCATAGCGCATAAACCTCTCAAGTACCGTAAAACTTACAAGGTGTAATATAACGTCGGGGGTTTCTTTTACACACCATAAACAAAAGTCACTGGAAAAGAAGCACAGAAAGGGAGACATTACTTGGCCTGACAACAGTACAGGAGGAAAATATATACACAAGTACACATATATACACTTAAATTCCCGAGCAGTTTGATTATCTGGCATTGATGGATCACCTGAATGTATTACATAGATAAGGAAATTGATTATTCAATAAATCACTGCCTGCACTAAGAATCCAGCTTCAAAAAAGAAAGAGAAAATATTATAAATCTGTCTCACGCAGGCAAAGAAAAAGCTGAAGCTTTTAAGGTTAATCATGATGTGCCTTTTGCTGCACATCCAATTAAAGAACCTCATCCTGGAGTTCTGCAGTGCTAAAGGACTGGTGTCCTTCCCAAGGCTCTCCAGGAAGGGAACCTCCCTCTCGTGGCTGAGGGGCTGTTCCTGTGGACAGCCAGCAGCAGGCAGGGTGATCTGTCAGCCCCACCCCTGGAAGTGTCCAAGGCCAGGCAGGACAGGGCTTGGAGCAGCCTGGTCTAGTGGAAAGTGTCCCTGCCCATGGCAGGGGGTGGAATGAGATGAGCTATGATGTCCCTTCCAACCCAAACCATTCTGGGATTCTGTGACATCCAGCCTTGTATCCTCTGCTGAGCAGGTGCTGTGGCTGTTTGGTCCATTCAGAATGAAATCCACCCTGTTCCCAAGACAAAACTTCTGCTGCAGCCGGGAAAAAGCCCCCTCAGCCCATGTGCCCAGGCAGGCATGGTGTCTCACAGCGGGTGGAATTTAAAATCACTGCTGTGACTTCCCTCAGAGTGCTTTGAATTCACTGCAAAACTAACCAACAAGTCTAACACTTCAGTCCCCATAGACAGCCATAACTCAGCTAAATTTGTGGGTTATACCAGATTTTATTTACTGCTTCATCCTGGGAGAAAAGTACGAGCTGACAGCCGTCTATTCATTAGAGTGGGGGGAAGCCGCCCACGGCGACGCTCCTTCTCTCACCGTACACTTCCACGTCTCTAATCGAGTTTGGATTCTGCAGTACCAGCTCTGCTATTTCAGGAATGACGTACGTTCCTACTCACCTGGGAACTGGTGAGTTGAGAGATCTGGTCTGTTCACCTCCAAGTCCCCAGTCTGAACAAAGAACATGCCGTAGCCATCAGATGTCATTACCAGCTAATGAGTGCCCAGTGGCCTCTGTCAGAGCAGTAAACGGCCTCATCCCTGTCCTTACTGGAGGCAGGAACCACCATTTCCACCGAGCTGCTGCAGGGGCACCACTGATGCTCCTAAAGCTGCTGCTTGCAGCTGCCAAGGATGGAACTGAAATCTGTCTCAAAAGCCTGTGTAACGCTGAGTGCTCCAGTCCCGGGGGAGCTGGGTACCCTGCAGAGGGGATTCCCCGTGCCCAGCTTCCAGAATGATGAGTGAAGTGCAAGGCCCAAATTCAAGAATTTGTCTGAACCCTTATGTAATTTTAAGTCTTTGTTTTGTGCCTTTGGTATTAGCTGGTTTATCTGTCTGCTTAAAAACTTCTCTGAACGTACTCACATGGTCCATGCCTTTGGAAGCCCAGTCCTTCCTGCTGCTTTCCAGGTCACGCTGCTGTGCTGAATGTCCCAGGCACAACGACCTGATACAGAATGTGCCAGTCGCTCCCTTACTACTTCCCCCTTCTGATTTTTATTCTGTGAATCTGACCCCACACAGAGGGGTGCTGCTTGTTGACTGGGGCACAGCAAAAAAGCCAAAGTCTAACCAGGTCCCTGGAGTAAAATATTAAATAATACAGATACAGTGTGGTGGCCGTTCTCACCAACGGCTGGTGTCTGCTTCCCTCTCCTCCTGCCGGTGCTGCAGAGCTGAGCAGTGTGGGGGAAGCTCAGAGCAGCGCTGGGGTTGCCTCTGACGCAGGGGTACCCCACGCTCTCCTCAGCCGTTTGCAGCTGAACGACGTTTCCCTGATGATCCTCCCTGCCAGAAATAACAGAGCAGTCACATCCCTATTTGTGTACTCATGCTCAGCGTCTCACTGCGGATTAAAAGCACAGGGACCCAGGTGACACTGACACGGTGAGAGACTCGTGGTGCAAACCTGAGCAGTGAAGCTGTGGGTTCCCTGGGGGCAGCGCAGCGAGGCGGGCGAGAGGAGGCAGAAGGGGTTTACAAAGGCAACCACGAAGAGAAGCTGGTGGAGGAGCAAAGACAAAGCAATAAGCTGAGCCCTCCACCTGCTTTAAGAGCTCTCGCTTGTGCTAAGGACCTGCGTCTATTTTAGTCTTTATTACAAGTGGTAAATAGCAGCACATTATCCCTGTTTTCACTGTTAATAACACAAATCAACGCATCAATGCATGAACCCCCATCCCATCTGAATCCCCTCTGCATCAGCCCAAACTGCAACAATCCCTGCCTGCCAAACCGAGCTGGAATCTCTAAGAGGCACAGCTCTCCTGTTCCACATCTATTCCCTCCAGCAGCACCACTGTAGAGCAGTTTTATCCTCTCATTCAGCCCTCAGTTCTTCTCAAAATTTGCCTTTGCCCACGGTTCTGGTGCTTTCAACTCGCTATCTGCCTTTCCCAGAGACTTCCACGCCCGTCTTCTGGTGTGCAAAGGGAAAAGCTGCCGAGGCAGCATCGCGTTAAAGCTGCAGCCAAAAGGAGGGGAAGGAGATGGCGAAACCGGCGGAGACGCACATTACACTGGATTAGGAGGCTTAGTGCTGGCTACAAACACCGCGCGGCTCCGGGCGTGTTTGACACCGTGTCTCCACGAGAGACTCCAGCATCGCAGCTCCTCTGGCACAGCGACGCCGTGCCAGCGCTGGGAAATCCGTGCCCGTGGCTGGCCCGGGGGAGGGCGNCGCCAGGGGCATATCGCGACAGGCGGCAAGGCTGGACTTCCTTCAGGAGCGCTAATTCAGTGAAACTGCTGCAAGGAGCGCTTCATTTCCCTGAAAAAAGGGACCCAGCTTTGCTGGAGACAGAATGACTCCAGTGTCGCTCCGTGCGTGGCTGCGCCGTGCAGGCTTTACAGGAACCTTTTCATAACATCAACCGCTGCTTAGTTTCATTAATAAAAACATCAGAGATGGAGAGATTAAGTTCATAGAGGTGGATTTGCACCTGCTGGTGATAAAACCAGACATGACACTGGAGCACGAGAGGCAGCTCCCATGCCACAGGGGCACGCGTCTGTGTGTCCCAGTGTGTGTCGGTGTGTCCCGGGGTCAGGTATGTGCATCCACCTCTCTCCGTGCACAACAAGCCCACACAAGGCTCCTTCACCCCTCAAGCTGTGCACACACCCTGCTGCCTCCAGCCCGAGGGCTGTCCATGTGCCCTGAGGCAGCAGCCCAGCACTGAACTGCCTGGTTTGGTGTCTCTCCTGCCTTGTGATAAATGAGAGTCTATTCTTTCCTGGTTTGTGGTTTGATCTTAATTTCCCGTGTGAAGTTCTCAAGAGAATGCCAAGATCAAATAATCAGACTATTCTGCGATAAAGAGTTAACATTGTTATTCAAATATATTCAGAATTAATTTACCACCAAACAATTTACGCTGCCGCCCTCCTATCCTGCTGAAATTACCAGAATGTGTTATCTGACACACAAAACGTCTCGTGACCTGAAATAACTTTATCAACTATTAAATGCTTGAGCAGTGGGTGCCTGGTCACAGAAATGCCCAAGGGAATGCAGAAGAAGCTACAAGGGCAATAGAGTGATTTAAAAACACCGCGGTGCCATCCAGCGCTGTGCCATCCTGCCAGCCTCCCCAAAGAACACTGGCCACTCTGGTCACCAGGCACAAGCTGAGCAGAAAAATCCTTGAGCTGCCTTTCTGAGGATTCCCACTCCAGCATTCAGGTCCCCCATGGCTGTGCAGCTCCCAGCCCCTGGGCGCTGCCTTTTCAGCCTGGAAAAGCCTATTTCTGCCTTCATTTTTAAAAATAAAACTTCATTTGCAGAGTGTGGGAAGGTGGTTTCAAAATAAAATTCCTGACAGGCATAATAAGCCTCAGAAAAGCCAATCACACAGAGCAGGACAATTATCCACAGAATTTGTTTTCTATGTATTTATGTAAAATAATCAATGATATTTTTCTCACACAGACTCCAATTTGATTGTATTTTCTGTGTTAGTGGCAAATCATACAAACAATCAATGCCCTGACCCCTTCTCTACACAAACACAGCTTAGAAAGACACTACAAGAAATAAAATCCGATAAATTCCTCATGCAGGGTTGTTTGTTTAAAAGCTTTGCTAAAGACTGATCCTGCTCACAGCGACTTCAGAAATACAGCAGTGGGACTGTCAGACATGCTTGAGTTGGGATTATTGCCACAAATACCAGCAGGAATAGAACTTTAGTAAAAAACCTGGCACAAAAGCGAGGACCCGGACGTGGAGGTGATGCCTTTTAAAATGTAGCAAGGAAAATGAACCCGTTCCCTGGCCCAGCACACTCCTCCTGCAGAGGGGCAAGCCGAGCACACAGCTGGGGTTGGGATGACCCAAAGGCAGGGTGGGCTGGGACCCTGCCTGTCCCCCTGCCCGCAGAGGGGGGCAGGAACCACATCAGCTGCACCCCTGGCAGCAGTGGGTGGCCAAGGGCAATGATGGCAGCAGGGCAGCGTGGCTGTGGTGTCACCTTCTCAGCAGCACCTGAGTGCAAACCCACCCAGGAATCCCCACATCCAGCTCCCACTGCCTAGCCGGTGTCAGGGGTCTGTTCTTTACAATTTACTGATCTCAACCCACTGGCATCCGATCCGCACGTGCGTCTCACTAACGCATCATCCATCAAAACAGTCACTTGGAGTAATTTCTGGTGATGCTGGAGCGAAGCAGAGGTTGCTGGAATGGGTCTGCTGGAGCCACCAGTCCTGCTCCACCTGCACCACCGATTCCAGCCATCCCGCCCTGCTTTGTTAGGGACGGTGCCATCAGCTCTACAAAATGGCACCAAGCTCTCCTCTGATGTGTTGAAGGGTGCTACTGCTGCTTTTTAATCCAAGAGAAAGGTTAGGCAAATGGGCTCTCTACGATACTGCAATCACCTCGCTCTCACTGCTTTTAGACACGAGGGGCACGATATTGCAAATATTCAGCTGCTCCATGCAGCTCTTCATCCCAGGTGTAATCTCCCCGAGCTCAGCCGCAGTGAGGACTCACCGCAGGCTCCCTCACCGGGTGTAAGCACGGGGCAACTCCTCACACCACTACCCTTATCTGTCTCTGTTCCAGAGTAACTTGGAGCTGAATTGAGCACTTGGAGCAGCTCGGGATGGTGTTTTCTGATACAGCATTTTCAAATATTTAACAGATTGCGTAATAACCAAGCAGCTGTTGAATAAGCTTCAGATACAAATTCCTGCTTTAAAAACCCATCCAGCAACAAGGCACAGATTTTCTTTGTAGGAGTGCATGTATAGATTATGTTTAGATGTGTAGATTAAATATTTATATTTTACTGGTGAGAGAAAGAGCGCTTTTGGCTTTTCCTTCCCTTTCTTAGATATCTCTCCCTGTATTTATTTTAATAGTCAGCTTCACTGGGAAAGAAGAGAGCTTTGAGAAGTTACCTGCTTTCTCTCTGGTTTGATTTTCAGTTCTAAACCAATAGTTACTTAAGTGTTCTCCACTTCTTGGCATAACCTAATAATTAAAATAATTACTTGAAAGCCAGGGCAGCTTTGCACAAATTAATGCAGGGCAAGAAGCTGCAGTTTTCCAGTGGGCTGAAAAAGAGGTCACAAAATGATGCCAGTTTTAGCTCAGAGAGAAGGTAAACACACATCTCCCTGCAGCCCCGATTAAAGCCTTTTTCTTATCTTCTGATTTTCTTATTTTACTGATCAAGAAGGTAGCTCGATGAGGGGCTGACTGTTGTGGGATTTCTCAGCAGGTAAAGCGAGACCGTTCCTGAGGAAGGCACGGCAGTGCTGGCAGTGGCACAGCTGTGCTCCTGCAGCGGGCAGCCCTTCCTCCCTTCCTGCCCGCCTGCCTCCCTCCCTCCTTGCCTGCCTCCATCCCTGCCTTGCTGCCTGCCCGGTGAAGGGGAGCAGAGCTGCAGCAGACCCAAGTGCTTTCGTGGAGGGCTGGCAGCAGCCTCTGCATTGAAATCTCCTCTGTCCTTTCGTGCAATCGCTTTGAGCCTTGCCTAGAAAACCCATTTTCAGGGCAACTGAGGCACTGAAAGACTAAACATCTCCACACAGCCCCAGGGATATTCCTGAGCCTGAATATCCCCCATGAGCCACGCGAATATTCCCGGGAGTCTCGGTACCCAGCCTCAGCCCGATCCCCCGCGAGCATCTGCCACAGCTGCAGCTGCCCCTCGCCCGCCTCCTCGGAGCCACAGCCTGCCAGCAGCCGGGTCTGGCCACCAAGAATCAGGCCCGCTGCTGCCAAACCGAAAGCAGGAGGAGCTGCCAGCCCAGCTGCCCGCGCACACGGCTCGCGGTCCCGATGTGGATCTGAGCCCTGGGACCTGCCGGGAAGGGAAACTCCGCCACAGCACTGCGGTGCTCTTGGTGGGAAGAGGCCGGTGACAGGCGAGGGGGGGCTCACACAGCATTCCTCTCCGCTCCTGCAGCGGGACCGGCGAAGCCCAGCGCGCCCTGTCAGCAGCAACGGAGCCTTCCTGGGAGTGGGTTTCCAGCTGTTCCAGGCGGAGGCTGAGCATACTAAGCAGCTTGGCTCTAGTGAAAGTTCATCAGCCGCCAGGGCCCAAGGCCCCGGAGGCAGATCCGTTAACCTTTTCCACCAATATTTCTGGCACTACAATGTGCACGGGACGACATCTGCCCGGAGCACCCCATTCACAGAAGTCTGGGGGAGACCAGATGCTCACACTGCAGGAATCAAGCCCTTGTCCGTGAGACGATCTGGGCCATGCAGCTACTCCAAGCCGTGCTGGAGGTGACAGTGTTTCACTTCAAAAAGCACTTGTCCCTCAGGACCAGCATTTTTCTCTTTCTGGCTTTCATATTGCTGCTGTGCAGTTGCATTGGGATAAGTAAGACCCATTTTTTTCCAGTTTTAAATATTCACAAATCTATTCAGTTTTCACTGGTTTCTCTGAGTTAAAATTTGAACCCTGAAAAGGCAGGTAAACCCGTCCTTGTAATTTTTAGTGGGCAGACAGCAAGTCCCCAGGAATGTATACCAATGGCAAAGTGCATGGGATGTAACAGAAATCAGCGCTGTTCTTTACATGACATGATTAAAACAAGTATCTCTTTTAATTAGAAAGAAAGATCGCAGACTCATTCCCAGGATGTTATCCGTGCAATTACTTTATGTAACATTATTAAAAATTAATTTTCCCCAGAACTTCAGCAATTTAATGAAACACGCCTGGTCCTCAGCAGCAGCTGCAGCGGAGCCAGCCCACTGGCATGCTCCAGGCAGTGGGACTCGGTGCCGCGGGCCCCCCCGGGCTGTCTGTCCCTTGTGCCGGGCACATCCAGCCCCGGGTCAAAGCACTTCTGCACAGCACCCTATCGCACAGGCTCAACACCCCTCCTCACACCGGGTACCGCAGCCCTCCTCGTCACAAGCTCAGCATCTCCCCGCTCCAGGGGCTCGGCATCCCCCATCTCTGTGACCAAAAATCATCCTTCTCCAGGGAATCAACATCCCCCCTCTCTGGGTGCTCGGCATCCCTCGTCTTTGGGGGCTCAGCATCCTCCCTCTCCAGAGGCAAAGCGTTCGTCCTCTCCGGGAGCAAAGCACTCCCCTTCTCCGGGGAATCAGCACCCTACTCTCCGGAGGTACAGCATCCTCCTCTCCTCTTCCCAAGGTGCCCAGCACNCAGGTGCCCAACACCCCCATCGCACCGTGCCCGGGGCGGCTGCTCGCACGGAGAACGCTGCCCGCTCCGTTCTGGGACACAGCCCCCGCCTCGCCGCGCCGCCGGCACCTTCCGCCCCGGCACTAGGCAGAGCGTCCCCAGCCCCGGCCAGGGCATCCTTCGCCGGGGAACCTCCGCTCTGGCATCGGACAGCGCATCCCGCAGCCCCGAGTACCGCATCCCCCTCCGCGGCCCC